>CM031086.1:17800338-18400338 GCA_018257905.1 Gillenia trifoliata
GCTAGTTTCCAGTTTGACCAATCAGTTCTACGTCGACATTCATCAACGGAACACAGTTCGATATCGTCGCTTTTCACTTATTTTGGGTAGCTACCATATACGTGAATATCATCGATGATAATCTCATTCCAATTCCATAAACTCATCCATGCATGCATAATGGACCAAGACTACAGGTCTCGGGATAATCCGGATTAATTTCATGAGGTGGAATGGTTGAGATAGCGAACGAGGAAGGGATTCGTTTTGTGCCATACTTCTCCACTTCTAGGGAGGTGAATCCTTCGAACTGAATGATCTGTCGCGCTTCAGGCCGAGAACAGATTGATTGGCTAGCCGTCGGCGTACCAGGCCGTCCAATAGGGGCGGCCAAACCGTCATTCAGGGGCAGTACACCCTTCAGGGATGTTGACTCGACGTCCGTTAGGTACGTCTATCCTTGCAGGCATGTTTGCAGCTGGTATATGTGATCTCGTCACTTTATCTAGATAAGAGAAAGCGTCTGGAGCAATACTCTGAAATCTAGAATATGGGGATCGAGATGAGACATAGTGGGGACGTCCACGATAATTCGCGTCGTTCTTCAGGAACGTTGACGTTCTTATCTCCCCCTAACGGCGGGAAGACTGTCTCATCGAAGTGACAATCCGCAAAATGGCGGTAAAGAGATCGCGTGCAAGGGCTCTAAAGAGCTAATTCGAAGGAGAATCACAATCGACAAAGATTCACATCCTTCTTTGAGGACCCATATTGGTACATTGCGGCGGCGCAATATGGCATAATGTGCATACCCAAAAATGCGCAAATACGAAACATCAGGTTCGTACCCAGTAACCAATTGTAACGCTATAAAGTATCAGGTAGCAATGGGCCTCAGGCGGACCAACATGGCTGCATACAAGATTGCATAGCCCTAGGCAGAAACCAAAAGCTTGGTGCGTTCACCAAGGTCCGGGCGATCAATTGATAATGCGCTTTATGATCGCTTCTGCGAGGCTGTTTTGGGGTTGAACATGGGGAATTCAATGTTCAATTTCAAGCCCAAAAAAACATGCAATACTTATCGAATACTGTTCGATATAAACTCTGCGGCATTATCCAGTCTTCTAGACTTTATGGGATAATTAGGGTGGTGAGCCCTTAAGTAAGAATTGGCCAGGAGTTTAGCAGCAATGTGTATGTGGACAGACATGTGACCATTGTGTCGATATATCAACCAAAAACCATATTTACATGGTCCGCATTTTTGGTTGGAAGAGTCCACATTATTCCCTTTGATCCACTGTGAAAAGAGGGTTATGTAGTAACTTTGCTAGGGATGATGTAAAAATCCAATTTCCCCAACGAGCAGGCTTGGCAAAGTGTGCTTGTAGGCACAAAATCCTTACTTCAGGTAAGGTGATGCATTGTGTAACATATTGCATCGTGTTTTGACCTGAATGTTCCAAACGGTCGTGCCAAAGCAAGTAAACTGCTCGAATCACCCGACTTCAAGCCGGCCTATATGTGGCATGTCCCAGTTGGGAGGTAGCCCATTGGCCCCAAAACATAGCTTCAGGCTTCATATTTTGGAAGGTGATGCAAAGATACGTCACTCTATTTTCTACAGTGGTTTTTATGATCATTGTTCTCTCAAATATCCTTATAACTCAATAACGTTCTTCCGGAACGGAGAATATAAGGCCCCTTAATAGTAATTCAGTACCATTAATACAACGAGGTGCAGTGCCATTGCCCTTAATCAGGTTAGGTAGACCTGAATTCGTTGTTAGAGGGGTGATTTAGGTATGAAGTTAGTGTGCATAGTCGCACGTTCATCCAGACAACTAACTTCCCCACATTTATACCTTATCACATGTTAATTGAATTCGGTCACATGTATAAGAAACATGATTCAATTAACTCATATTCGAGGACAATATCCATAATAATATCCAACAAATTTAAAGCAAATACCAAAACAATCATCCAAACAAAAAGGAAAAATTGTTCAAAACTTAAACCAAAAGATAGGGGTTTCGGCCAACAGGGCCTTCCATGTCAAAATTTTGCTTTTCCATATGTGGTAGGTGAAGCAAAATTAGTCTCACAAATTGATTACAGGAATGGTACTCCTCAACAACATTGGTAGGGGCACAAATAAGTGCATAGCCAATGATCTATTCCATCAAAATGGAGGTAGATTTTGCACGGTTGAGGTTCGGGAATACTGTCCCTTATTCTTGAAGTTTTGGGTCTTAGTTGCCAAGGGATCACATGTTTGGTCGTGATGCCACCCCCTTGGTTGACCCTGATTCTACCATTATTCAGTACTCTCCAGCCGAAGAAGAAAGAGTAGATTCGGTAGGCCTCTGCTGAAGCAGAGCCTTAAGTTCGGTATACCTCTGCCGAAACAGAGCAAGACCTTCGGTACATCTCAGCCGAATCACTGGGGTGCCGCTTTCACTGTTGTGCTTTTCAGTGAGCAAAGTGGTAGTAATCAGATCCGAGAATTTAGTGAACCTCCACTCTCTAGGGTGCTTCTTCAGGAGCATTTTAGAGGCATGGAAGGACGAGAAAATCTTCTCCAGTCAAAATTCAATCGGATTCTATAAACTTCAGAATTTGTACCTATTCACGGATGGAGTTCAATCATGCCTTGTGTCAGGCAAGATATGTCTTGCTTCGGGCAAGGTATGTCTTACTTTCGACAAAGTGTGTCTTGCTTCGGGCAAGGTGTGTCTTGCGTCGGGCAAGTTATGTCTTTGCATGATTAGAACGATCCGTAGAGTGAGTCAAAGAGCCATGGAATCCTCGTCATTGAGGTACTTCCATTTATAATGCTTCAGGCATAAGTCTTCAGATGAAGATCATGACGGAGGCTTATTTAGCTCTATCCACGTCATTGTTGGCTTCAATATTTCTCAACTTCTCAGTAGTCAAGTGGAGCTTCACAATTTTGTGCCCATATAAATTAGTTTCTTCCAGAAACTCCCATGTTAGTGAAGTCGAATTTGTTAATGTTCGAAAGTCCACTAGATGGAGGGAACAAAAATTGTGGTTAGTGCTTATGGTTATGGGAAATAAATTCTCCATAATCATAAAAGTTAGAACATTCGGGTTCTAAGACATGGTTTGGTTTAAATTTTCATGAAAACTACGGGTTTCATGGGTATTTAGTTTTTAAGGAAACTTCAGGTTTCATGGCACTGATTCGAAGCTACAGGTTCGAATTTATGAACTTCAAGTTCATATATACCTGCAATCAAACGCAATATATAGAACAAAAATAATACAAATAATAAATTTTTAACATATATTGTGAATGGGTAGTGAAATATAGATCTACGGGACCTTTGGGGTTTGCAAATATGACCCAAATAATTTTTGGTGGGTCGTGGTTGGAGCTGCAGGCCCAACTTTTATTTTCTTGGGCTGCTGGCAGCAAGAAAATAAAAAAAATTGGAGCAGAAAATAAGCTCAATAGGGGCTGGGGTCCAATTAAGCCCAACAGGGGCTTGTGTGAAAGGAAGGAAAGCAGCTGGGCTGCTTGGATAGGCCCTGAAAAGAAAATCAGGAGGCGCTGGGCTTCTGGCAGCAAGGGCCGCTGGGCCTAGGTGGGTTAGGCCTGCTGGGCGCCAACCAGGCGCGGGCCGAGAAGGTTGAAGGCCCTGCTGGGCTTCTGGCCAGAGGAGAAGAAGAATGGGCTGAGCCCATTTGGGATTGGCTGCAGGCCTTGGCTCGGCTAGGAGGCCGGCTCAGCTGCAGGGCGCGGCTCGAGTCCGGCTCGGCTTCAGGCCGGCTTGGCTCGGGTTAGGCTCGGCTTCAGGCCGGCTCGGCTCCGAGTTAGGGTTTTTTTTTTTTTTTTCTTTATTTTTCAAAAAAACGAAAAAAAAATTTCGGTAAAGAATTTCCAGTTTTTTTTCAGAAAAACGAAATTTGATGTTTTTTGTAGAAAAGCTATTAGGGACCATCGGAGATGTTTACCAAATCATCGAGGTAGCGATAGGCACGAAGATGGTTCGATTTTAAGGGGTAATGGGTAGCTGCCAGGCAACCAACGGGTTCTTGGCGAGGAGGTTTGAAGACGATGTCTGAAGCGGCATCGTTCGACCTGGTTGGGCTCGAGGCTGGAGCCCCGTGGCTCGGTGCTTCAGCCTTCATGGCTTGCCCGAGCGAGCAGCTTGGCTCGTGAGAGGCGAAGCAGCTTCGGCTACGTTTAGGCTCGCTCGGCTTAGGGTTTTTTCTCTTTTTTTCTTTATTTTTCAAAAAAAAACGAAAAAAATTTTTCGATGCAAGAATTCTAGTTTTTTCAGAGAAAAGCAGGAAATTTGATGTTTTTTGTAAGCGAAAAAAAATAAGAAAAAAAACCCTTGATTTTTCCTTCGTTCTGCGATCATCAATTCACTTAATATATAATGAGATATATTAAATGTCGATATTAACTGTTGAAGATCAATAATTCGTTGCTTGAGAAAATTGGGTTAGCCATCATGAAAGTGAGAAAGTTCGCTTTGTGTCAGGAATTTGACAAAATATCGACAAGTAGGCCAGGTATTTTAGAAAGAACCTAGATTCTTGATGATGATTGATGAACAATTTGTTTGCGAGGATTACTTTCAACTCAGTTTCCATGCGTCAATCGTTGAATCTTGTTCAAAATAGGGGGAAAATTGAATCAATAGCAATATGGCTAATTCAATAAAAATAAATAAATCAAAGTAAAAACTATTGAAATTAATGCACTCCCCATGATTGAAGATGGCCAAAAACTCATTATAATTCTCTTAATGTATTGAAGAAGCGTCGCCCGATAACGTGTTGTGGGCGAGTTTTAGTGAAGAATGCGGTAAAGAGAGAATAGAGAGAATTTGGTGTGTAGTGTATGTGGAATATGCAATTCATGTATTCCACATACACGGTGTTCTATTTATTTATAATAGAAATTACAAGTAATGAGATCTGTCACTTCACAGACGAATAAATATAATCCATATCTACACAAGTTTTAATCACATTTAACACATGTTATAAATTATCTACAACAGTACCCACATTTTTTGGCATGACCAATTATAAAGATATGTAGGATAAAACTAAAATTAATTATATCCGTATTTTGTCAAAAGTATATTATTAGGAAGGGTAATTATTTGTTACAAAATAGTACATTTTTTGTGGTTTAGGATATTATTACATGGAGCCAACAATAGTATTCAAGCACTATAATAATGTCTCCACCTAATGCTTGCATATATAGTTGGTGCCACCTAATAATTCAAACAAAAATGATAATTTTAAATTTAACCCAAGACTTTTAAGGACACAAATGAATTTTTCTTTGCAAGCAAGGATATTATAATAATTCTCAAGGACTTTGTCTTCAATTTTTAACCTTTTATGTGTTGTTTCTTGAATTTTGCTAATGGCATTCGTGCATGCATGGACGGTTTAGTTACCAAGTATTTGAAAAATCTTCTTATACAGTAACCTTCATAACAATATTTGGAAACGTCGTGCAATTTTCTTGCAGAATATAGTAACATTTTATATAGCAATCGGAAAGCAAATGCAGAATATTCCAAACTATACGTTAAGTAGTGGGAAACCGTGTTTGGCATGTCACCTTAACAACGAAACCACCATTGCCATGTTTAGCAAAATAAGCATATCTAAGATTATCAGTGGAGATAATATTTGAAAACTACATGTTGTTTATTTATCTAATTACATTACGTAAAAAACAAAACAAGAAGTCCTTAATCTAATTACGTTACGAGAGTCAAGATTGACTAAGCTGAATCATCAGTTCTATTCATTTTCATTAGAGAGTGTTGCTATTTGGATCACATTGCTGATCATTTGTCTAATACCAGCGAAGTTCTACTTATATAATCGGAAGCACCTTCATTAAAAAAAAACCGTCAATAAAATGGTTAACTAGTTAATGTGATACGATTAACATTACTCGTTACAAATTTACAAATGTCAATTTCCACACATGTACGCACTCACTGACATATCTAAGTGGATGATTACAAACGTGCATTGTAGGCACTTGCATGTGATGTTTTTAATTTTAGGGCTTGCATTGTTTGTTTTAAGAAGTTTCAGGCCAGCATAGGACTCTATCTGTCTTCTTATTTTTTACAAAACCACAATACAAACAAAAAAGACAGTACAACTTCATGCTCGTTCCTAATTTGTCTTCTAGGCTTGTCGGTACGAATCATCCTATGTCGAGGCATTTTGTACATAGAAATGTAGAGAGAGGGAGATGCGGAAATGACGAAGCAAGAAGAAGAAGGAAACAGGGATTGTGTTTTGGTGAGGTCAAAATGATCTTTTTACTCTCAGAAATGCGAAGATAAACGGAATAGTAGATGGAAAATTGAAAAATTTAACGGCAGGGGGTCATTGGGCTAATTATAAAAATTTAGGAAGTAATTAGCTAATATTAAAGTTTAGAGAGAAAATTTACACTGACATACAAATTCGGGAGGTAAATTGGTTAATACCTCTAAAAATAAAAGTGCCTATGAGGAGCCATGCATTGCATACTCTTTGCCGAAAGCCCTTTTGGGAGGGTGTAGGGATTGCCCTTGCCGTGGGAAAATACTTCCCTATTCCAATTTTAGGTGAAGATTTAGGGGCCGTTTGATAATCATTTCATTTTTTCAGTTTTTAATTTTTTTTTTTAAATTAAAATCTTGTTTGATAACTACTTTCAGTTTTAAGTTTTCAAAAAAATGAAAACTAAAGACCAAAACGTGAAAACTCAAGAAAGTAGTTTTTGATTTTCATTTTTTTGAAAACTGAAAGTAATTACCAGACAAAATTTTAATTTTTAGTTTTCTAAGTAGTGAAAATAAAAACTGAAAATAAAAACGAAATGACTATAAAATGGCCCACTAGTGATTCAGGCGGTCAAAATATGCTAGTTCAATTGGTGTTAAATTTTATCACAAAAAGTCTATGATATTGTTGATACTTGGGTACTCACTATATACTCACTTTCTGATTTGGCCTAATCAAAAGATGACATGTGTTCCTTATTTTTAAAAGTCCAATAAAAATTAAATAGCATATGTTTTATTTTTTAAAACAATAAAACATGTGTTAAAATATCATTGGGTCAAATTATTAAAGTGAATATATAAGGTACTTACTAGTGAGTATCTAAATATTTTCCGTTTAACTTTGTACAAATATCAGGTCATTTGCAAGAAAACAAATTCTAAAATTTAACTTTTTTTTTTTCTTAAATAAAAAATGGGTGGCTTGAGGATTCGGTGGAACTGTAACCAGGCCCAGTGGCCCGCCGCTCTTTACTTGCACGAATTCATAAGCCTGCATGTCTCGATAGCCACCGCATAAGAAACTTTTCAATTCGTTTTGGCAACATATTTCGATATTAACATCTAATTATCGCATGGGGGATTAGTGATAATTTAGCCTGTCATTTACAAACGAAAAAAATTTCAAAGTGTCCGGTATTCAAGCGGGTACACCACGTGTTATAATACAAGTAGACAGACATAGAAAAATATATTATTTTCTCATCTTATAGTACAACATATAGAATCTCCCTTGAATACCAGACACTTAAAAAAATCTCTCGTTAATGACAGATCCAATAATGGTGCTAAACTAGAATAATACTTTGAGTGTGACTGACAAATTGTATTATTAATTAGGCCTATTATAATATGAGTAGCCAACGTCGACATGTTGTAACATAAAAAAGATTGTAACACCACGTGACGGTGAGTCACATCAAAGAGCTTCTCTCAAACTAGAACGTCTCCACAAATGACCTTTTCTTGAAACAACTTTTATAGTCAAAATATATCCGATGTGTCCTGTGCTCAACCCTCATGCCAGTTTTCCACCGGTGCTCAGTTTTCAGTTTTCTACGGAATTTGTAATCATCTCATACTATACAAAGTATACAAGGGTTGTACAATATACTACTACTTTTAACTCAGGACGAGTAGTTTTTAAACAGATTAGTACAATCTATTTGGTAGTGCTAGTTTTTCACCGGAAGTCTGGCAGTGCCGTCGTCGGCTAGGGCAACACCTATTGCGATCCGAACCAACTTTTTATCATTGAAGGAGATGCCGAGCTCTAGCTCAATATGTACTCAAGCATAGCGCGGCATACGCCAAAATTTTGGAAGAACTTAAGCATCATCAAGTTCTCTTTGAAGATGAAGAAGATGAGATTTTGAAAAATGTTGGCCTTGGGGTTGAGGGGCATCCGAGAGATTGCATTATATCGGCCACGGTCAGAACTTGAAACTTTCGAGGTGGAGAATTGAGAGCAATGTTGTCAATGCGATGCTCAAAGATCTTCCCTTTCTTGTCAAGTTTGTACTCAGAGGTCCCATCAAATCGACCACGACTATCCCAAGGGACTCTTGGAATGCCATGGATGATCCAGCGAACCATGATCACATTGTCCATGGGCTGCCATACACTAATGACATCAACCCACAGGGCCTTGAAAAATATCTGGCCATGGAAACGCAGTGCCCAATATATAGACTTATAATTCTCAATGCCCATAAAGGTATTCATCGGATCTTTAAATGTGATATCATCCCTATACACAATACAAAACAATTATTAGCATATTTTCAACAAAATCACATGTAATATAAAGAAGCTTTTATGGGGAACAATGTTTCGAACATCACTCACGTTTACAAAACTTTTGAAGATAACGAAAGGCAAATATCACAAGTACATGCATAAAAAGTACACGGCAACCAAATACTACATACATCCTATTCCTAGCTGCATATTTATACACACAGATCACTCTACAGATTTGCAAACCCTCAAAAAGTACTGGCAATCTCAAGCATACGACAACACAAAACCCAATATCCAACAATCTTGTTTCAGTTTGCATGTACCTCACCATGGAGGCTTCAACATGAAGGCACTCCCTAATATATTGACAATCTTATAGCCAAACCCTTTAAACGTTAATAACTAGGGCATACATGAGCTCTGTCCAGGGACCAAATTTGTCAGTCATACAGGCCAAAATTGCAAGTTCAAAGCATTCAGACTGATACACATGTAGCGTTAACTAATGATCCCACACTAAAGTTCTAATGAGTAAACGAAAGCAACTATCAGTACTTACACAGTCAATCAAAGCAATAGAACTGAAATTACTGAACTATAACGACGAACATATAATACCGTGTCAAAATCTTCAGTTATACTTGACCCTCAATTGGGGGTAACATAATGACTGGGTAAAAGAAATGACAATGACATTTCGAGCTCACAATCGCAAATTTGTAGCAAAGATTTCTTATATTCTTACTCTGAGGTCCCAAACTACCGAAAGCATTTAAATTTTTGCTTTACTCAAACTCCCCTCGAACTAAACAGAAGGTACTTGCAAAAACAACGAAATCGAACATTTTAAATTGATCAATTGACAAGGTTATCAAATCCAATCTAAACCAAAACAACAAACAACATAAAATTCAACAATTTTCTTTCAATTTCCCTACATTTCTCAGCAACCAAACAAAGAGTAATTGCAAAATATCGAAAACACAGAGAAGAAAAAAGGCCAAACCTGTAAATGTCGAAGGTGAGCTCTCTGTAAAACAGCTCAGGAAACTCCTCCCTCAGAGTCCGAATCGCATACCCCATATTCACATAGTAATCCTGCTTCTCTTTCTCTTCTTTGCTCGGCTTCGAACCTCCCCGCTTCACCGGAGCCGAGAACTGCCCGTACAGCTTCACATTCTGGTCCAATTCCGAAACCCTAACCGTACAATCCCTAACCTTGGAGCGAACCCTAACCCTAGAATTAAACCCAAATTTCTCATTGGTCGTCGAGATTTTAAAGCTTTTGAGATTGGGGTTAGGGTTGCAGAAAACTCTGGAGATTTCCGGCGAAGGAATGAGAAGTACCATTTCAGATTTTCAGTCGGAGATTTTGGGGCTCAGAAAAGGCAAGAAAATGCCATTTTCTCGAGAAATTTTGTAACATTTGGGGGATTTTATTGGCTGGAGAGGGAAAGGAAAATCTGTTTGGATAATATTATGTTTTGTTTTGGATAAATTGGAATTATCGGTTAATTAAAATGACTAAAATATGTGATTGGTTGTTGGGTACGCACGTGCGAGGCCTTTCCGTTGGGATTTACCGCGGTTACAACATGTTGTATGTTATTCTTGGATGTGGGCTGGTGGCGGGAAAACTAGGTTAAATTACCATCACTTGGTGTTAAAATAGAATTAAATTATCCGGAATCATCTTCATAATTAATGAAATGTAATATCAATTGTGATTAAGAAATTTACATGTTATAATATAATTAGATGAATTGAAAGTTAATTACTCACGAAACAATGTTTCATTACTGTAATTCTTGGAGATTTGAGAGTGGTGTTAAACCAACAATCGGAATTCATAACACAACCGGGTTTTGTTCCTAATGTTTGAGTTGACATATTTTTAGGTTTGTTGTTTACTAATTGAGGGAAGAAAAATTGAACCTAAGACCTTACGTGCAAAAGTAAATACTCTTAACTACTTGAGCAATAAGTTTCTTGGTGACATAATTTAAACTTTATTTGTTTACTAATTGTTGCTATACAAGCACTATAACTTATTTCCTTTTGTTTTTCGATAACGTTAGCACGTGAAAGCAATGTGTATTGTTGTTAAATAAGAAAATCCATCTTACACGGACTAAATCGTGACAATTGAAATAATATGGACCACTGTAAACCTTCACCAAGCTACGTAATTATCCAAAATCATATTTTGACCTTCTCTCGCATAGTTAGTAAAATACAGAACAGGTATAGTACGTAAAAAATACGTGCATGTATTATTCGGCAACTTTACTAAAATAATACTTTCAAAAATTAGAAAACTAACGAAACACCCACTTTTTGGGTCAAATTAATTATCAGGACAAAATTTTCATATTTCCCAAATTGGACATGAAGACTTTCAATTAGTTTTCATAAAGTGGTCCACCAAGGCACTAGACAAAAGCATAAAGAAGTCCAGACCAAAAGCACAAAACAAAAGAGGACATCTTGACATTCAGAAACAGTCCAGATACTTTTAGAAACAATGACACCCACCAAGAAAAGTGGGACATTCTTTGTAAATAATTCAAAAGTTATTTTGTACATTAGAAGCCTCACACTTATATATATGGAGGCCTTCCCTTCATTTACAGACACACACGAAGCAACACTGAAAACTCATAGAGCCTTACAAACAGAGCAATGCTTTCAAGCATCCTTTGTAGACACCTTTCTTCTTTCCTTTTGTAAACATATATCAATAAAAGAGCAAATGTATATATTTAAGCAATTCTCCAATCTTAAGTAAGCTTTATTTCTTTACTGTAGTGTGTTTGTGTAATTAGACTTCCAGTCCATAATAGGGAAACATTATTGTAGTTATATAATTATCTTGCTAAACTGACAATCATACTTTTTTTGAGCACTTTGTTATAGTTGAATGCTTGCCATACAAATAACTGGACATTACCATGGTACCTCTGAGTTCAGCCATTGTGGCCTTATATTTGCATTGTGAGTGGCCTTCATGCTGACAATCTAATCGTCCCGCTTTGAATTTGGTATCAGAGCCAAGTTTGACATTTTAATAGTATAATTATAATAATAAAGTACCTTGAGGACGGAAGCCATCAACACAACTGATATCACAAACACTTATTTTGCATGAATATTGTATATTACTGTCCTTGTAGATTTTGTGATCCATAACTACCTGGAATTTATTGTCCTAGACATTCTACTATAACTAGCATAAAGAGATGATTAGCATATATTTATAAGAAAATTAGAAAGATCTTTAAGAAGAAAAAGTTGTATCTTAGTTTTATTAAACACCCCAATTTTACCAGAAAGGATAAAAAAGTTCAGCATAATATATTAGCAGCAAGTAAAGCAACAAATAATACTTTAGAAAGTTTGAGAGAAGAAAGAGAGTATTTAAGAAATCAATTAGCTGTAAATTTAGAGAAAGGAAGATTTTAGTTTATGATAGATTATCTTAATTTAGAAATTAGTGAGCAACAGAAAAGAAAAATCACTTTAAATCAAAATGGTTTAATTTTTTATTTTCCATAAAGAAAGTATAATCATATTTTACATAATGAAGCAAAATCCACAAGCAAATAGTATTGTAGATCTTATTATTAGTCAAGCAAAAAATATAAAATTAGAAAATAATAAGCATAATAATTTATTAAATCAGTTATTAGATTATTTTCAAAAAATTAAATAAAAACTATTAGGAAAATTTTAGATTATATTACATCTCAATTAGAAGATAATAATAAAAATATTAAGAGATTTCTATGTAAAAGATAGATAAAAGAACTTATTGAGCTAATAGAAAGTAAGCCTAAGCAAGTAGAAATTAAATCATTAGAAATAATTAAAATTAGAAGTTCAAAAAATTCAATTAGTACAAAAAGAGTTAATTGAGCAAGTAGATAAGTTGCATAATAAAATAGATAGATTATTAGTTTGATGACCGATTCTCGAACTAATAGAAAATATATTCAGGCTTTGAAAGGAACTAGTAAGTTAGATAAAGAACCAGTTGGTTTAACAGGTTTTTTGTTACACCCCGTACCGGGAAATAATACTATTTTATTCCCGGAGGTGCAAAATGACGATTTTGCCCTTGGTTGACCTTTCGGTTGACTTTTGCGTCGTAACTCACACGACACTTCCACTTGTATTTTCTCGATGTGCTCGTCGATACGAACGCGTTGACGCGAACGGCACCTGATTCGGGCTTGTAACGGACAAGTTCCGATCAGGGGCAAAACGGTAATTTGTCACGTGTAGTGTTTTAAACCGTGGACTGCCCATGGTTTTGCAAGGCCAGTGGCTTGCATTTTTCAGACTGAATCAACTCAGTTTTCCTGCATGCATGTCGACATGCAGCAGACATACTCTGTTAAAATTGTGAACTTTTATTTGAAGTTTGGGTTTTAAATTCGTGCACTCAATGTGCATTATTTCACACTCTAACTAAACCTACCACACTCTGCCCTTCTCCCCGAGTCACTCACACACATACACACAGTAACCTGTGCAGCAAACACAAACCCAGAAAATCACTCAAGGCACCCAGCCTTCGAACCAACCACCTTCGAGCCTCTCTGCAACCAGCTTCGTGCTGGTGAGGCCACTGCCTTGAACACAGACAGAACCAAAACTGCAGAAAAATCCAAACCCAAAACTTCTCAAGACACCCAAGGCCAAATTGCACCCACTCTCGGCTCACGTTCGTGGAGCCTCGAACCTGGGTTCCTCATCCTCATCCTCACCTGAATCTGGACTGCTTCGAACCCAGAAGCTCCGAGCTTCAGAAACCCAGGAACTTCGAAAATTCTGGCGAGAAACTCATCGACCAAACACCTCGAACCAGGCCTCGATCCAACTCGAAATCATCACAAATGCACTCCTGGGAGCCTTAGGAACTAGGCCCAAGGCCTGCATGTAAGAATCTGGTTGAGATCGAAGGAATCAAAATCTAGCCGATCCTTTCGAGGCTAATTCCGGCCACCTCTGGCCACTGTTTGGCCCAAATTTAGTTAAATTCGAAATCCTCTTACTCTCAGCTTCATTTTGGTACCAATTTCGTGAAATTTGGTTGTGAATTGAGTGAGTTATTTACATTTGAAGTTTCCCGGCCAAAAACCCAGATTCCGGCGAAGCTCGGGCCGGCAGACGACGGCCAGAAAATGCAGAGGTCACCGGCAAGCTGACGTCAGCCAGCCCGGCCTTGACGTCAGCGAACCGGTGATGACGTCATCAACCCGGTCCAAACCCGGTTTGGACCGGAATATTCCAAAGGTATATTCCGTCCGTTAAACTTAACGGCGTTAACGGAATATTCTAACGCCGTTAGAATATTCCGTTAACTCTGACGGCACAGTAACGGCGTCAGTCACCGGCGCGTGAGACGTGTGACCGGCGCGTGAGACGCGTGACCGGCGCGTGGCCGCGCGTGGTGGACTTCCACCGGCGCGTGGAGGCGCGTGTGACCTCACAGCCGCGCGTGGCGGCGCGTGAGGCCAAACGGCAGCGTGTGGCGGCACGTGCGACGGCGCACGGCGGCCCACGGCGGCGGTTTTGGGGTTTCCGACCCCGAAACTCCGTTTTCGGGTTTCCGAACGCCGTTTTCTTCGTAATTTCGTGTACTTTACTAATTTGAGGGTTTTAAAAATAGGTTTTGGCAACGCGTGGCGTTCGGAGAACGTACGTTTGGACTTCCCGGCTTTGGTATTTGTGAGTGGGCCCTTTCCTTACCTAAACTAAGTGTTTTACATGTTTTAAATATTAAGTTGGGTTTTTGCTTATACTTTTAAATTGAGTATTACTATACTTTGTTAGCAAACCTTAATTTATGCCTACACTAGTTATGACTTAAAGTTAGTATTCTTCTTGTATGTTGGTAGACCTTGTATTTCATGGCAATTACTTGGTTTACTAGATCGTATCGGTATTTCGTTAGGCTATGGAAATTAGTGGGCTTTGGCCTACATTTCCATTTGGGAATTACACCATTAAATTGGTGATTTCCGTATTATTTTTGTACGCGTATTGCTTGTATCGAACCAACCCTATTTTAGGGGGTTTTAGGGAATTAATTGATATTGTGACTATTTGTGATTATGGGTTTTATACCTATCTGACGGCCTTGGGCCGTATTATATTGTAATAAGACCTAGACCAACATTATACGAGCATACTGCATGCAACGTAGCCAAATAAAAGCAAAAGACTTATTAAGAAACAACAATTTTATATTAGCGAGTTGTAAAAAATATATTTGCCACAACATTATGGTTGTCATAAGAAAAACACATAAGAAAAAATTTATAAAAAGAAATATAAGTCATATAAGCCCTATAAGTAAACTAAAAATTTTAGCATAAGACCTTCTGTAACATTTAGAAAACATAAATATATTCCAAAAAATTTAGGAAAAGAAGTAGTAGACATTGATTAGAAGATATAAAGCACCCAAAGATAAAAGTAATTGTAAATGTTATTTATGTGGAGAAACTACTTCTATTTGATTTACGGGTTTTCCGTATAACTTTATTTTACGAACTTTTTGATAAAGTATTTTCATGCCAAACGGTAGCTTCCTGCCGTTTCGGACAGTAAGTATATTTCCGTACTTACCTTGACTTTCTACCTACTATTGTAGTACGTTTTCAAGAACAGTTTTCTAAAACTTCGTACTTGTTTTACAGCGAGGGGTTACTATTTTCTAAAGGAAAGGTTTTCACAAAAATAACTACCTATGGCCCACTCACCCTTCTGTTTTGCGCCCCTCCAGGTTTAGTGGCTGGAGCTGTCGACGTCGAGACCCGGTGGTATGAAGATGTTTAGAATTTCCTTGAAATTGTAAATTTTCAGGTCTCCGTACTCGTACGGTAATTGCTATCTATTTGTTATTTCTTTATCCCGTACAATTGTGTACACTTGAACTTTAATTTATTCAATTTATTTCTTATTACATCCAAATTGGATTTCGTCACCCTACGTGGTGTCGGCCAGCACATCCGACTTTTGGGTGTTCACGTGTACATCCGGGTCGGGATGTGTCATTTTTCACCACAAGTACTTAGTAGTAATATTCCAATCAAACAAAATAATTTAATTATTCAATTAGTTTTAAATTTAGCTTAAAAATTAGATCCAATTAAAGAACAAATAACAGAAATTAATAAAGTTTTACATAATACACCTTCATCACTTCCACCATCATCACTTCCACCATCTTTATTACAAAAGTTAGAAAATTAACTTTGACTACAAATAATCATACCAAAACACCTAAGATCAACCCGTTTAATAATAGAAAATAGAACTCTTCAAGAGAAAAGGAAAATAAATAGTTAAAGCAAAAGATATTTATCCTACTAAGGAAGAAGCACATGAATTTATTAGAAAATGATTTGAGAGAACCCAAAAAAATAAATATAGTTTGTATCAATTAGGTTTATTTGAAAATAGAAATAAAATTGTAAGTAGCATCAGTCAACATGAAGTTAACTGTATTGATAAAGAAGTTACACTTAATTTACTGAGTAATGAAGCAGTTAATCAGTTAAGAAAATTACACTTTAGTCAAATTCACATAGGCACAATTATGATTGGCATAGCAGGTTTAATTAGAGCACAAGTAGGCACAAAAGCTTTAGTATACATATATGATGATAGATGGGATAATCACAAACAAGCATCAATAGCAACAGCTGAAGTAGATTTAATTTCAAATCTAACAGTTGTAGGTTGTATTCCAAATTATGTTATGAATATTAAAGAATTTAGTAAATATGTTAAAGTTAGCATAAGAACAAAAAATTATAATATGAAAGGTGAATATAAAAATTTGTGTATTAGCCTAATGTATATAAGAAAAATGCTTGATAAATATAATCATAAGTTTAATTTGGAATTTCAAAATTTAGTTCAAACATTTGGAAGTAAGCATGTGAATATGATAGAAGCAAAACTCGTAGACAATAGCTTTTTAGAAGGAACCCAATGGACATTACCAAATTTACAAGTAGCAAAAAATAAAAAACCAGATTATGCATGAATTTGTGAAACTAATGCAGGAGAAGCAACAATTAGATTTAGTAATTATAAGCAATTAGATAATTTAGAAGATGATGAGAGTGAAATTGAAAGCATTCGTGAAAGTGTTCATATGGCTTTTGATAATTTATATATTAATTTAGTTGAGCAAAATTTTGATCATATTGTAGATAAACTCATAGAAGATATTGATAATTTAGATGAAGAACAATATTTAGAAAAATATAAAACATATGATTTAGAATTGCATAAGATTTCAGATGAAGAAATGAAAAAAATTAATTTTAGATATAGGCGTAGAACATATTTTAGGAGAAGAAGAATACAATAATTTATTAGAATTAAAAATTAAATGTAACTCAGCAGAAGAGAGTGGAGCATCAGCATCAGGAGTAGATACTGGTCCATGATATACAGTTAAAACAGATCAACAATCTTTGAAACAAACAGGTGAGCAATATACTGAATATGGAGGAGTAGATTGTATCAATGAAAATATGTTTAGACCACCTAAGAAAAATAGGATACCATACATGAAAGGAATTGAGCATATTAATATTGTAGGAAATATATTAAATTTAGATAATATAGATCCACAAAATTGGGAGAAAACAATAGAAAGATGGGAGAAAAGTTGTGTGCATGCAGCATTAATGTTAGATTTTAGTAATTTACAAAACATGTTAGATTATTTTGAGCATACCTTAGATGGCTTAGTTTTTGATTATTTTCAATCATGGAAAGTACTAGATCTAGAACAACATCAGTTAGCAAAATAAGCTTTAACATAGATGGTTTTATTAATTTAATCAAACAAGAATTCTTAGATCATAATAGATTAGATGGAAGAAGTGAGCAAAAGCAAATAAGAGCTATTAGAAATTTAGAACAATTACAGATTTGTGATTTACAATATATAACAAACTATACATTAGACTTCTTTAAATATTTAGGAAGAACAAATAGAATTAGTGGTATTAATTTACTAGACACATATATGACTAAGATAAAATGACCAATAGGTGAAAAAAATTGGAATAAATGGCAAAATCATCCAAAGAAAAATAATATTGTAATAAGACCTAGAATTCAACATGTATATGATATACTTAGACAAGAATGTAGCCAAATAAAAGCAAAATGACAGATTAAGAAACAATTTTATATGAGTTGTAAAAATATAGATTTGCCACAACAGTATGGTTGTCATAAGAAAAAACACATAAGAAAATTTATAAAAAGAAATATAAGTCATATAAGCCCTATAAGTAAACTAAAAATTTTAGCATAAGACCTTCTAGAACATTTAGAAAACATAAATATATTCCAAAAAAATTTAGGAAAAGAAGTAGTAGACATTGAATTAGAAGATATAAAGCACCCAAAGATAAAAGTAATTGTAAATGTTATTTATGTGGAGAAATGGGACATATTAGACCCAAATGTCCAAAATTAGGTAAACAATCAAGAGAGAAAGTATATTTAATGGAATTATTTAAATTAGAAGAAGATGAAGATATACAATCAGTTTATAGCTTAGATGATTTAAATGATAATGAGAGTATTTATAGTGTAGAAAGTATTAATATGATAGATTCAGATTCAGAGTATTTTAGTAATTCAGATAGTGATATAAATGAATATATGTGTGCATTTATAGAAGAAGAACATGAAGAAGAATTCAAATATGTTAATTTAGGTTGGCCAAAAAAATGTCATAAGTGTAGTAAGTTAGTAGCAGAAAAGTATTATAATACGTACTCTATATTGTGTAAACCTTGTTATAATAATAGGTTATTAGAAATTAATTCAACAGAATCACTAGAAAATACTGAAATATTAGGAAATAGTGTTCATAGTATAGAGAAGCCAAAAAATAGTTCATTAATTTCCATAAATTGTGAAATAGAGTTAGCAAAAGATTATAACATACAAACAATAGCAATGATAGATACATGAAGCACAAAGAGTGTCATAAGAGAAGAATTAATACCAGAAAAATATAGACAAAAATTAGCAAAACCAGTAAGAATAACACAGTTTAATGAGTGACACATCTCGATCCTGACACGTCAGGTGTCGGGAAGTGTTGGCCGACACGTGTTAAGTGACGAAAGCCAATTATGCATGTATAAGTGAAAAAGTGAATAGAAATAGAGTTAGATGCGGAAGTCAGAGTGTGGTGATAGGTAAAGACCCATTATTACAGGTGCATAACAGTTAGAGCAAAGTAAATAGTGCATAGAGTAAAAACATTCACATCCTCGTGAGGATGGATAAGTAAAAGTTAACTAAAAGTAGGGGCAAATCCTACATAAACTGAAGGAAACGTCAGAACCACCAACCACAGCCGAAGCAAGCCCTCGTCTCACTGGTAATCGAAATCGCTACTAAGTCCTGGAGGGGCGCAAAACATAAAAAGGTGAGTGGGTCAAAAAGCAAAGTTTCATAAAACCTTTGTTTTCAAGAGCATATTATCCCCTCGCTGGAAAACATGTATAGTTTTTGCAAATACATCATACTCCTCGGTATGATCCTCAAAATACTATAATAGTAATGCTCAAAACACGGGTACTCCCCGATATGCACGACTGACTGCTCACCCATATGTAACACACACAAGCCCAAGTAGATAAGCTATGAGGAACATGCTAGGTATATAAGTAATACGCTGAGTACTACAATGACGCGAGTCTAACGCTAAGCGCTGTGCACAAAGTGCGTCACACAAGTTCGAGTTGCCTAGTACAACCTAGAACAGGCTAGTACCTACAATGGATTCAAAGTTGCGTAGTGGTACTGGTAGTGACATCTCCAAACGTCAAGGCTAGTCCTGGCCACAAGACTGAGTACTGATGATCAACAGTATAAAAACATGTATGGCAATATAATACGAATGTTCTACCTCTAACAATCGCATATGATATGAAACATGCTAACAAATTAAAGAAAGCATTGAAAACCATACGTATAATACATTTATCAAAACAAAGACCCACTCACTCACCTGTAAGTAGCCAGGTCGTAGCCCCCTGTCCTGGGTAGCCCCGGTAGTCTTCTGGATAAGTCTCTCCTATATGAGATATCATTATAGTAATGATTAAACTCATAAAGGTTAGAATTAAACTAATTAATTAAACTTATCCCTTGTTTGCTCAACATGGAGGTCCGAAACACTCCGTAAAATACCATACGTACTGCCCTTAGGTAGTACGCGTCGTCACGAGTCACCTCGCGAAGACGGAATTGAAAAATATTGTTCCACGCGCAGCTCCACGCTCGGCTTAGGCGCTGGTCAACGCGCCGGTCAATGCTGACGTCACGCCGGTCTGGACCGTTGCTGACATCAGCTGGTATGAACCATTGCTGACGTCACCCGGCCGGTCTGGACCATTTCTGACATCAGCGCATGTCACTGCTGCAACTTTTTCCGGCCGCCAGGGCCGCCGCCGGAATTTTGGTCGGTTTCTGGAGAAATTTTCAAATCTCTATAACTTCTTCATTTCTTGGCCAAATTTCACGTTCTTTATATCAAAATGAAGCTAGAGAGGAGTAGATTCACGGTGTACCTTTGGTTTGGCCGTACAAGCTCGGGAAATGGCCTGTAATTGCCTCGAAAGGTTGCGGGTACTGTAGCTTCACCGATCTACATCAAAACTCAACCAAATCAAGTAAACCACATATGAAAATTCATTTACTGAACGTGAGGAACCCAAAGGTGGTAGTTAGAAACCTCACCTCAGTCTAGAATGACGAGAAAATCGTCGGGAAGGTCCGGTTCTTCCGTGAGCTTTTCCCGTCAAACGGTTGGGAGTTTGGACGAACAGTTTGCACCGTTGAGTCCAGGGCGTCGAGACGAAGAAGGTGGTGATTTTCGTTCGTCTCGGTTCGACCGTTTTTCGTCGACGTGCACTGTGCACATACGGTGAGAACGAGAGAGAAAGAGAAAAATCAGAAAATGAGGATACGGGAGAAAAGAGAGAGATGGACGGGGAAGGAGAGAAAAATAGATATTTTGGGTTTTTGGGGTATTGTGCACCCACCAAAATAGTAAGATCACACGATTCCGTGTACAAAATAATCACGCACATGTCCAAAATATCCCCCGAGAATTATTTTATAACAAACTTTTTACGGAATGTTACAATGAGAGACCTGTCTATCAAAATAGAAAAACAACAATTTAATTTGCCATTAACATTTATTTCACCAGTTGGATCATACCCATTTATTCTAGGTTTAAAGTTTTTGAAAAGTATACAAGGTTTTTTGCTTATGAATCCAGCAATAACCTTTTTTAAGAGAGGTATAACTATAACTGACCAAAGTAATATTTTACAGTCATATACAAGCATAAGTATAAAAGAATCTACTGGTCAAGATCATATTATTTAGAAAATTCAAATAAAAATGAAGAGCATAATAAAATAGAAGATTTTGATGAGGAAATATTTGAGCATGAATATCCAATCATAAAAGAAATAACCCCAGTAAAAGTATTACAGCTTGATAAACCAAAGAGTTTAGAAGAGTTGTTACATTAGCAGAACAAACTAGAATTATAGGAGAAGATCTCCAGTTACATTGGAGTAAAAATAAAATATTAGCGAAATTAGATATTATTAATCCAGACTTAACAATTAAGACGGCAGACATGCCTTGTATAGTAAAACCTCGATAAATTAATATTCGATAAAATAATAACCTCGTTTAAATAATAAAAAACTCCAGTCTCGACTCGAGCCTGTGTACTAAAATAATAATTTCGCTTAATGCATAAGATAATAATTTTTTCTAACTTTCCTTAAGGCCCATTGGATATATAAATTAATAATTCATTAAAATACATAAAAATATAGTACATAACAATTCATAATGCATATGATAGACTTTTTACCAAACAATTTCAATTTTTCTCAAAAAATGCTTCTAAAATCACTTGTTTTTTCTTTGCACCTAAATTGAACTGAACCTCATCCTTAATTTTTTGCAATGTAGACACCACATTTGGTATATCTGTTTTATTTTGTAGCAAGTAGTTATTCAATGTTACTATTGCTTGAAAGACCTCTTTTGGAGAAACAATTGGTAGATCACAACTGTCATCTGGATCTCCATGGTCCTCATTGGTAGTCATATTCATTATTGCATCAATGAACTCTTCATCAGTTGGCGATTCCATCACTGCATTATTTTCAGTAGGATAATTCAAAATGTCCTCAACATCCATCGCATTTCTATAGCGTAGACTAGAAATGGCTTGCTGTAATAAATTGATATATACATGTATCTTTAAAACCCTTATATATTATTCTTTTTAATGTCCATTAGAAGTTTGTCCAATACATGAATATATGACTATGACTTTTTATAAGATACATGAACATATTTTCTTTGAAAACAGAAAATCTTTTATAAATTAATAAAATATTAATTTATCGATAAATTAATAAATTATTCATTTATCGATAAATTAATAAATTATTCATTTATCGATAAATTAATAATCTCGTTAAAATAATAATTTTTTCCAGTCCCAAGAGTATTAATTTATCAAGGTTTTACTGTAGTTTACTTCATAAGCAAGAGTTTGAACAACAAATAAAAGAGCTATTAAATTTAAAAGTAATTAGACCTTCTAAGTCTAGACATAGATCAACAGCCTTCATAGTGAGAAAACATTCAGAGTTGAAAAGAGGAAAAGCAAGAATAATGTATAATTATAAAAGATTAAATGACAATACATATGAAGATAGCTATAAATTACCAAATAAAGATGAACTTATAAATAAAATTCAAGAAAGTAAATATTTTAGTAAGTTTGATTGTAAATCAAGATTTTGGCAAATACGATTAGCAGAAGAATCAATTGAGTGGACAACATTCACTTGTCTAGAATCACATTTTCAACGGCTTGCCATGCCATTTGGATTGAAAAATGCACCATCAATCTTTCAAAGAAAGATGGATCAAGTTTTTAAGCAATATGATAGTTTTTGTAGTATATATGTAGATGATATTTTAGTTCATAGTAAAAATAGGAATGAACATAGAAAACATTTAGAAATAGTTCTACAAGAATTTATTAATAATGGTATTGTGATTAACAAAAATAAAATAGTATTAGAAAAATAAGATATAAAATTTTTAGGAATGTATATAAAGTTAGAAACAATACAATCTAGATTACCAGCAACAGATTAAGAGATTTTAGGAATAATTAATTCACTTGAAGTATTCTATTTATTTTTATATAATGATGTATTTACAATTAGGACTGACTATCAAAATATAGTTTCTTATTACAATAAATTCATACTAATAAGCAAGCAGCTTGAAGATGGGTTAATTTTGTTAATTCAATTACAGGAAACGGTTTTAAACCAATTTTTGAACATATTAAAGGAAGTGATAATACATTAGCTGAAATTTTATCAAGACTTATTCATTGAACATGATAGAATATCACAGAGCATCATCCTTAAATAGCAAAAGAACACAAAGCAGCATAGCACCTTTCAATAGCATAATGATGCACCATGGACCTCCACCATTCAATAGATTCTAGAATAGCATGAATAGACCAAAATAGCACAATATTGTCTACTTTAGGCCTACGCCCTCACGGTTTTGTTTTTGGGAACTCACGAGCAACTTCCCAGTGGGTTACCCATCTTGGGATTGCTTTAGCCCAAACTCGCTTAACTTCGGAGTTCCGATGGACTCTGAAGCTAGTGAGCTCCCAAAAGGCCCTGTGTTAAATGGAGATGAGCATGTACATATAAGGCACATCACCCCCTCTCCGTTGGTCGATGTGGGATGTCACAGCATCACCACCAGTACCCACTTTCAACTTTAATGGTACTATAGTGGAAGGACTCAAAAACCCTACTCTAAGATACAGACCTAGAGTGCCAGGACTCAATGATAGGCAACAAGTATTTCTTGATAATTTCTAGAATATCCAAATAAAACAACCAAACATGAGGTTATGACATGAAAAAATAATTAGGGCTTTAGAGCAATAATTTACTGCATTTAATTTTAATTTTAACCAAAGCCAGCATCACATCTATTCACTACAAAACAACTTAGAAGCAATTTCAAGAGATCATGATGCATTAGCAGCACAATTTACTAAGGTATACCAAGAACTGTAGACTCTAGCAAGAACTTAAAATTGGAATGAAATTTGATCAGCATAAAAATAAAGAACAAGAGGTTATTAAATCCATCAACAAACAGGTTATTGAACAAGAGGCTAATGAGTCCACAGAGAATAGAAAAATTACTATTGAGCTTATAGAATATACTAATATGGAGCAGCAGCAGACTGGAAAAGCAGAAAATAGCATAATACAACATCAGGATATTTCAGTAGAAGAAAAGTTTGAGCATTTTATTAGTACTATACCACTAGAAATAATAACTGATGAGATGTTGTTAGAAGAAATCTTAAGAGCAAAATTAAGAGTGCTTCTTATAGATATGCATTATGAGATTTTAGGCAGAAGTTCACAATCCATACAAGAACTGCAACTATAATTGCAAGTTACTTTGTATAACTCTATCTTTGATCCAAAACCAAGGATGGACGTTAATACAAAGATATATCCATCATGTGTTTGCTGTAGCACAAAAATTTATAATTGTGAGCCAGAAGTGAGCATAACATTAGCTATGATTAATATGATAGATTTTCAAAATTGGCATTTTAGTTATGAGCATAAGAGTCAACAGAATGTAGTAGAAGTTACGCCACCTCTATTATTAGAGTTTGGTTGTGTTGAAAAAGTTTATATTAACCATAGTTCACAGCTAGATACTTTTCTAGCTAAGCTTAAGAAAGTAGCAAAAGATTATTTAGATTTACGAAAGAAAATTTGCATAAGTTCCATCAATAGTCCTCCAGAATGGTACAAGCATATACATAAGGAAGAGGCAAGACATAGAGCCATGATTAATCCTCCAGAATGGTACAAGCATATGCATAAGGAAGAGGCAAGACATATAGCCATGATTAACGAGGAATCCTTTAAATTATACCCCATATCTGACACATCCCGATCCCGGACACGCCAGGTGTCGGGAGCTGGCCGACACGTGTTAGATGACGAAAGCCATTTAGAAAGATTTAAGAATAATTAAGGAAAATTGAATTAAATAAGGGTCAGAGTGCACGGAGTGTGCGGGCGGAAGAATAGTAATAAAATAATAAGTTGCGAACTGAGCAGTGGATACAAAATAATTACAAGAGTAGAGAACCCCTACATTGTCATACCACCGCGTCTCGACGTCACAAGCTCCAAGCCAACTAATCCTGGAGGGGCGCAAAACATAAAACGGTGAGTGGGTCAAAAAGCAAAGTTTGATAAAACCGTTGTTTCCAAAAGTCTACTAAGCCCTCGCTGGAAAACAAGTATAGTTTTTGAAAACACGTCATACCCTCTGGCATGAACCTCAAAATACTATAATAAAAATATACGGGTACTCCCCAATAATGATTTACTGACATGCTCACCCATATGTAACACACACAAGTCTAAGTAGCTAAACTACGAGGAACAGGCTAGGTATAAAAGTAATATGCTGAGTACTACAATGACGCGAGTCTAAAACTAAGCGCTGGTGCACAAAGTGCGTCACACAAGTTCGAGTTGCCTAGTGCAACCTAGAACAGGCTAGTACCTACAATGGATCCAAAGCTGCGTAGCGGTACTGGTAGTGACTACTCCAAACGTCAAGGCTAGTCCTGGCCACAAGACTGAGTACTAATATCTGGGGTGTTATACATCTACTGATGAGCAACAGTATAAAAACATGTATGGCAATATAATACGAATGTTCTACCTCCAACAAACGTATATGGTATGAATTATGCTAACAGTTTGAAGAAAGCATTGAAAATCCATACGTACATATACATTTATCAAAACAAAGACCCACTCACTCACCTGTTGGTAGCCGTGTCGTAGCCCCCCGGTCCTAGGTAGCCCCGGTAATCCTCTGGATAAGTCTCACCTATATGAGATATCACTGTAATAATGATTAAACTCATAAAGGTTATTAAATAACTAATTAATTACATCTATCCCTTGTTTGCTCAACCAGGAGGTCCAAAACACCTCGAAAAATATCATACGTACTGCCCCTAGGTAGTACGCGTCGTCACGAGTCGCCTCGCGAAGACGGGATCGAAAAAAGAGGCTCCACGCGCCCTCACGCGCGGCTCAAATGTGGCAAGCCGCGGCTCCATGCGCTGTCTCACGCGCGGCTCCACGCACGGCTCCACGTGCGGCTCAACAGAGCCGGTCAGCGCCGGTCAGAACCGGTTTGCTGACGTCAGCAAGGCCGGTCTGAACCGGTTTGCTGACGTCAGCAAGGCTGGTCTGAACCGGTTTGCTGACGTCATCGCTGATGTCAGCGCCGGTCATCCCTACCAAAACTCCGGTCGCCGTCGCCGGAATTTTGGCCGGTTTTCTAGGTAATTTTTCAAGCTCCATATCTTCTTCATTTCAAGGCCAAATTTTACGTTCCACATATCAAAATGAAGCTGGAGAAGAGTAGAATCACGGTGTACCTTTGGATTGGTCATACAAGCTCGGGAAATGGCCTGTAATTGCCTCGAAAGTTGCGGTTCACTGTAGCTTTGTCGATCTACGTCAAAACTCAACCAAATCAGACAAATGACCTATGAAAATTCATCTACTCAACGAGAGGAATACAATGGTGGTAATTAGGAACCTCACCTCGGTCTAGATTGGTCGGAAAATGGTCGGAAAGGTCCGGTTCTTCCTGTTGCGTTTCCCATCAAACGGTTGGGAGTTTGGACAAACGGTTTGCACCGTTGAGTCCACGGCGTCGAGACGAAGAAGGTGGTGATTTTCGTTCGCCTCGATTCGATGACTTTCCGTCGGTGTGCACTGTGCACACACGGTGAGAAAGAGAGATAGAAAAGTCAAAATTGGGAAAAAAAAATAGAAAGTGACGAGGAGAAGGAAGGGGAAGAGAAGAAAAAGGAAAGGTGGGGTTTTGGGGGTATTTCGCACCCACCAAAACAGTAAACTTACACGCTCACGTGTACGAAATAAACACGCACGTGTAGAAAATATTCCCCATAAATTATTTTATAACAAACTTTTTACAGGATGTTACAATATCACACTACATATGGACTCCTACGAAATAACATATTCAAAGATATCGAGGAAGTCAGATACTGGCATTAGAAGAATTAGAAGATTTAATTATGATATGTCATTAGTAGCAGAAGACAATGAGATGTATATTTACAGCAGAGTAAAAATTTGCCATCAACCTTACTAGAAACTGCAATATCCAATAGGAGAAGCTGAAGTAACATATTCCAGAATAAAAGATGATCATGATAGGCAAGAAGAATTAGAACAAGGAGACGAAGATTTCTAGAATAATCTGACACAAGAAGAGCTGCACAATGTAGACAACATGATGGAAGCTTAGAACACATGACAACATATAAGCAAAAGATGAACAATAATGCTGAAGAGAATATTTCAAAATAGCATAATACAAAATTATGTACAATAATTCATATATCAAACAAAAATATAAACATCATTGTGGTACCCGCCATGATGAATGGAATAATGACATAAGAGTAAATAAAGAAAAGAGGTTGACTTGTTATAGACATTTTACAACAAATTTGTCCTTAAGATTAAAAATGAACAGTAAAATGTCCTTTTTATTAAGACTCCCTTTAAAATTTATTTATTTAAAATATTTATTCATTCAATAATATGTTTAAAATACGGGGTATAATGCGTGAATTTTATATGTATTATTGAAAAATGTGTGAAAATAACGTGTTTTAAACATGAAAAGTACGTACTTAAGTGTATAATACATGTATCGTACGTTGAAGTTTAAAAAAATCTACAATTTAACGAATCATTAATAAGTGTACAAAAAATGGAAGTTTTTTTTAAAAATATGAACATACGTGTATAATACGTATATTATACGCGAATTTACTAACACTAAAACAAATGGGATGTTTTATTAAATCCCAATGACTAAAGGCCAAATTTTTGTGTGGTCCTTGTGGTGGCAGTGCACTTTTAATGTTACCTTCGTGGTGAAAAATTTGTTAAGCAAACCCTTGTGGTGAGCCTCGTTAGCAATTGAGGTCCAAAACCCCAACTTCCGTTAGTCTTTCGTTAAAAAAAACACACATGAATCTCATGTGGGAGTGTTATATTCGTCTTTTCAAACCAAATTAAGAAACCTAATGTTACAGCTATCCCTAATTTTCCTTGTGAAACTACCAAAATGCCCCTAGAAGGGTAAGTGTTGACTTTGGTTGACCTTTTTTCTCGTGACACGTATGGCCTGGTATTTAAGTATATTCTTGTAATATTTGTCATTACAAACGTATGAGCACAAGCATATTAGAATTTAGAGTTTTAACGAAGAAGTTGTGCATGTTTTAAGTTGAAGGACAAAAGAATAATTTTGTAACAAAAGGAAATTAAAATGGGCAGCTCGCCCTGCCCTAGCAACACACGCACAGCAGCTTCTTCTTCATTTTTGTCACTCTTCCCGTCCTCCTTCTTTCTAACTAATTTTCATCATAACTTTCTCGTACGGCAACGAAATCACACAAGGTCGGAGGCTATGGATTAGTATCAAAGCCCTCTTCGATTTGACACTATACCCACACCTTGAAGCTCAATGTTCAGTGAGTTCGATCTCTCCAAAAAGTGACGATTTCCAGTGGATTTTCACCTATTTTGGCCACCCCCCCGGATTACACCTCGACCCAAAAGAGAGAAGTGACCCTCTCCTCATGGGCTTCCTTTCCATGTAAGTGCTTTTCCAAAAATTTCAACTTTCAATTTTGGGTCAATTTTGGAAGGTTGGTTTTTAGTTCGATTCTTGGCCTGCATGTTTGAGATTCGTGTTCGTGGAGATGGTTTGAGATGGATTTCAAGCTGGGCTACAGAGATTTGATTCAATTGGTGGATTTGGGTAAGAAACTAAGAACCTTAACCTTTCCTTTCGGTTTAGGGAGTCAAAATGGACATGCATGCCTTACTTTAAGTTGTTGGATTCGTGTATTTGAAATGGGTTCATTTTGGCATGAAAGTTAAGGTGTAATTGTGGGAGAAGAATGATCTTGTTGTACTGCTTCTGCAACAAGGATCAAAATGCAAAATTTGATGAAGTTTTAGGGCTGTTTTATAAATTCTATAAATTGGGGCAGCATCGTAATTACCCATAGTTTCAGGGGCAGTTTCGAAAATGGGGGGTTTTGGACAGATTCACTATAATTTGTACATTTTGTTTATGATTTGCGTTATAAGTATTTTGCTAAGTCAATGTGACTTGGTATAGGTACAAGCTCATCCGGATCAACGGAAGACAAGGCTCTTCGTGAGCAAGCAAGCTATGGTTACTGTGAGTGGACATTGTTTTACAAATGGTTTTATCCTAGTATGTATATATATATATACACAACTATAGTTTCTTAGTAATTTATTCGTCTGTTTTTTAACAAGAAGTTTTATTCCAGTCATTTTATCTGATTAACCCTTTTTCGTGAAAGTGTTTATCTTTCAACCCAAACAGTAAGGCGTGGTCCAAACAATAAGTCTGTAGGAGTTGGCCTGAGCGGAGCGCATGAGTAGAGAGAGAGAGAGACGCATAGAAACGAAGGGAGTAAACCCAAGTAAAGTTACTGTGTCTAGAACTTGGAGTTAGTAAACAATGAGTAGATTATTTAGATCTAATTCGACTGCCAGCACTAGCTCTAGTAACACAATGAGTAGGATAACCGACATAGTTAATGAAGAAAAAAAGTTAGATTTAGTACCGAATAGTCATTTAGTGACTGGAATATCCCTAGGATATCTAGTAAGTCAATTTACAAGAAAAAATGGTCAATAGCTTCATTTCGAAGTGAACATCATGTCAAAACGGTAAAAAAGGCTTATGCCTTGAGTAAAGAACACGAAACTTGTCAGTTATTCACACTTGAACAAGTTAAGTCACATAGAAAAGACGGTTACAACTATATCCATATTGGATTAGTTCAAATTGCAGTAAAACCATTAACAAGAAGAAGTCTCAACACCTCAATATTGTTATGTCTCAAAGATGCACGATTCACTAACTTTAGTGATAGTGTCCTCGGGATGATTGAGTCAAGTTTATACAACGGGCCAATCCACTTCGATTGTTTCCCGAATCTCACAGTCAGTCTTTCAGACCCTCACATGCTGAAAGCACTTACACTAAACATCAAAACTTCAGGATACCAAGTCCTTGAAGGAGTTCAACCACTGGCACTAGTCTATAGGATTTACTACAAAGTCATAGGCACGAACATGAACTTCCAAGCCTTAGTAAAAAGTCCTAGAGATCACACACTCTTGATTCAAACAAATCAAGAGAACGCAAACATTAAAATACCGCATACTATCAAATGGTCAGATATCAATCTGCCCTCAGATTGGTGTCTAATCAATGAAAGTAAACTGGTAAATCTTCAAAACAATTTAGTCAACTTAGATAATATAGAACAATACTTTGATGGAACGGTTAGGATTAATTTTAATCCACCAACTAGGAAATCAAGTGTTAGTCTACACGAGTTATCCCAGTCAAATAGGTTTATTGATAGAGAAAGAAATTCTTTTTCTGAATCTACATCGGCTTTGATGATAGGTCGAGATCAAGATTTAATCAACTCTCTAATCAATAAAAAGTCAAACGAAATAACCTCAATAACTACACAACAAGAACTGATTAACGATTTGATCAATATAAAGATCAATTCAGTTAAGACATATTCTCAAGTCACACACCCACAATACCAAACTCACGATCCAGGAGAACAAACATCTCTAACAGCTTCAGACTTTGAATCAACTCAAGTTAGTCATCAGTTATTAATCTTAAATAAACCATTCCAAATCAGTTGGAAAAGGTTAAATAAAGACATAGTAGCTGAAGTTAACATTCCTAGAATGGAAACCTTCAAGAATAAATACAATGTCAAACAAAAAGAAGACATTTACAATAACTGGAAACAGTTTATGGAGTCACACAAGTTTAAAGTATTTTTTTTTTCGATTATGTCGAAAAATATTACGAATCTGAAAAAAGACTCGAAGTAATCACGAAAGAAAGTTGGGTCAAACAAGATAAGGCATTAGTCTCATCTAGTCACCCTCCACAAGAAATGATAATAATAACAGCGTCCAATACACAGATACTGGCTTCACCATTCAAACTTCCAAAGGAAGACAGTGGTTTAAAACCAGTTATCAAACAGAACAATTACACGAACCAAAGCCTCCACACGATAGGCAAACAACTAGACAAAATAGAAGTCAAAATAGATAGAATTTCATAGCCTAAGTTAGCAGTCAAAGAAAAACCATTAGTTAGTTTCCCAGACGCTACCTCTAGTAAAACCACAACCTTACTGGTTACCTCCACTAGTCAAAAAATAGATCAAATGTTGCACGAATTAAAACAAGAAAAGACAGTTAGTGTCTTACAACACGAAGATTTAGAAACTCAGTCACAAACTATTATGATTCAAACCAAGATAGTGAAATTAATTCAATCCAAAAGGTTGAAGAAGTATTTCAAAATCTTTAGTTAAAACAAATCACAAATAGAAAAGTTAATCCAACAAGTCTTACCAAAAATTGGTATACAAAGCCTACACTCCGGATATTCAATTTGAGGAAAGAAATTTCCAGAGTCAATTTTCGGTTTCATCAGATAAATTGTACGAATGGAATATTGATGGATTATCTTAACAAGAGTTACTAAACAAGTTACAACACATGTCTATGGTTGCTAATAGTTATATTACCAACCATAACCTCAGTCAAACACAGATCGTTGACCTGTTAGTCACAGGGTTCACAGAAATGCTTCATTCCTGGTGGGAGAAACATCTCACAGAACTCTCCAAAAACGAAATTAGAAACGCAGTTAAGAAAGACGAAGAAGGTATTCCTATTTTTTATGAGAACATCGGAAGAAGAGTTGATGACGCAATAAATACACTATTTTTCACAATTATAGAACACTTTATAGGTACACCGAGTAACGTTACTTCTAGAATTCACGATCAACTCAGTAATTTACGATGTCCAACTCTCAGTGACTTGCGTTGGTATAAAGACGTATTCATGTCTAGAGTTATGTTACGAGAAGGCAGTAACCAACCATTTTGGAAAGAAAAATTCATAAATAGTTTGCCAAATCTTTTCGCACATAAAACTAGACAAGTACTAGTCAATGAAGATGGTATCATACCATATCAAACCCTTACTTATGGAAATATTATTAATATTATCCAAAAGGAAGGATTGAAAATGTGTATAGATATGAAAATTACCAAACAAGTCAACAGAGATAAGTCAATCACTAAATACGAGTTAGGCACTTTTTGTGAACAATATGGGTTACCCCCTATTGCTCCATTAAGTAAAAAGAAAACCGTAGATCACAAGTATCCGAGTTACAAACGGTGCAATTTTAGGCACAAGAGTAAGAACTTTGAGTCAAATAAGTTTTACGAAAAACTGAGTTCCAACAAATGGAAACGGAAAACGCCTCATAGGTTTCAATCAAAAAACACTGACCAGAAAGGGAAGTGTTATAAGTGCGGTAAGTTCGGGCACTATGCCAATAAATGCAGAGTCAAGAAAACCATTAGTCAACTGAAAATCTCTGAGGAAGAGAAAAATCAGTTAATCCAGGTTCTAGAATTAAGAGACACTAATCCTAGTCAATCTAAAGAAAATTCATATTTTTGTTCGTCCTCTAGTCAACCTTCCACAGCACCATCCTCACCCAAAGTCAAACTAGGATGTACTGATGCATGTTGTAAAACCATATCAGTACTTAGTAAACAAGAAGAACAAGAAGATCTTCTTATTGAATTAATTAGTAAAATAGATGACCCTGAGTTAAAGCAACTTTACCTTAGGAAACATACAAAGTTAGTCACTCAGGAAGAAACCAGTACGAGTTAGTCACAGACAAATCCAAAAATTTGTCTCAGTTCAACCTTAGAACGGTTTAGTAACCAAAGAAAGAAGTCATAGTTAGAGACTTACAGAGAGAAGTTAATAAAATCAAAGAAGAAATTAGCTTGTTAAAGTCGTAAAATGTAGAATTCAGGGTAAGAAACCAGTCACCCCAAAAGACGAACTAGACACTTCGTCCAGTTCAGACTCTGAATCTAAGTCCCATAAGTCAACGCATGATTTAGTCTTAGGACTACTTCAGAAGATTAGAATCCAAAAATGGTATTCTAAAGTGAAAATAATTATTGAGGATTTTCAACTTGAAACAATCGCTTTGATTGATTTAGATGCCAACTTGAATTGTATTCAAGAAGGTTTAATCCCCACTAAATATTTTCATAAGTAAAATGAAGTGCTTAGTGCAGCCAATCAGTCACCTATGCAGTTAAAGTACGAAATTCCGAAAGCACATGTTTGTCAGAATTCAGTTTGCATTAAAACTCGTTTCGTTTTAATCAAAAATATTTTTGATCCAGTTATATTGGGATTACCCTTCATTGCATTATTATAACCTTTTAAAGTGCATCATAATTGCATTACTACTCGCATGCTAGGTCAAAAAGTCAAATTTGAATTCTGCACATAAACGGATTTCAAGAAGTTAAAGATTTTACAAAATTACAGTATTTCAAAAACAGTCAATTTGATTAGTCAAAAATCCCAACAAATTCAATTTCTTAAAGAAGAAATCAATTACAAACGAATTGAAGAACAACTTTCCAGTAAATCTTTATTAGACAACATTGCTTGTTTTCAAGAAAAATTAGTCAAAGAAATTTGTTCTGACATACCTAATGCTTTCTGGCATCGGAAACAACACATAGTTAAATTACCTTACATTAAGGATTTTAGTGAGAGTAGAATACCTACTAAGGCACGCCCTATCCAAATGAGTCATGAGACTATGGAATTCTGTAAAAAGGAAATCCATGACCTCCTTAGTAAATGAATTATTAGAAAGAGTAAGTCCTCTTGGTCTTGCCATGTTTTTTATGTTCAGAAGAACACTGAACTAGAAAGAAGAGTTCCAAGATTAGTCATTAACTACAAACCCCTCAACGAGGTTTTGGAATGGATTCGGTATCCAATTCCCAATAAACGCAATTTAATTAAACACTTTAGTCAAACAGTAATTTTCAGTAAGTTCGATATGAAATTTAGATTTTGGCAAATTCAGATTCACGAGGATGACAAATACAAAACTGCATTTGTCACCTCTTTCGATCACTATGAGTGGAACGTCATGCCCTTTGGGCTTAAGAACACACCAAGTAAGTTTCAGAATATCATGAATGAGATATTCAATCAATATAGTCATTTCACAATTGTCTATATTGATAATGTTTTGGTTTACTCTAAGTCAATTGATGAACACTGGAAGCATCTTCATATGTTTTCCAGGATCATTAAGTCAAATGGTCTAGTTGTTTCTGCAGCTAAGATTAAGTTTTTTCAGTCAACTATCCAACCGATAGATCGAGTAATTCAATTTGCAGATAAGTTCCCAGACGAAATTACGGATAAGAACCAATTGCAATGCTTTTTAGGCTCATTAAATTAGGTAGCTGAATTTTATCCTAACCTTCAACAACAATGTAAACTTTTGTTTGACAGGTTAAAAGAGTCACCTTCTCCTTGGTCAAGTCAGCATACTTCCATAGTCAAATAGATTAAACTCCATGTTAAGACACTTCCTTGTCTTGGCATTCCAACACCCGAGTCATTCAAAATCGTTGAAATAGACGCCTCCAAAATTGGCTTCGGTGGTATTCTTACACAGTTCATTCTAGCGTTTGGAATTCAGCACAAAGTAACTCTAATACTATTAAAAAAGAGATTTTATCTATTGTACTATGTATTAGTAAATTTCAAGATGATTTATTAAATCAAAAAGTTTTAGTAAAAGTTGATTGCAAGTCAGCAAAACACGTTTTAAAAAAAGATGTTCAAAACATTGAATCCAAACAGATTTTTGGACGATGGCAGTCAATTTTAAGCATTTTTTATTTTGAAATCGAATACATCAAAGGCATACATAATTGCATTTCGGATTTTCTAACCCGTGAATTTCTGCAGGGAAAACATGGCGGACAGAAGGAAACTTCCCGCCACTCTACCACTAGTAAAAAAAGAGTCAAGCCCAGACTCCACAGTCAATCTCTCACCTTCATCAACTCTAGCAATGACCAATAGGTTCACACCTTTGGGAATAGGTTCACACCTTTGGGTTCTACTGTAAGAAACTAAAGGCCTAATTACTAGTCCAATTATCAACTGGCCTTAACCAGCCCTTATGATCCATTTTCTTCAGTAAATCCATCTCCTTCTCAGTCAACCAGTTTCAATTACCCAAAAACTTCACCTTACATGAAAAAACTCGACTTCGAGTATCTTTTTAGTATACCCTCAGTCATTTCCAGAGAGCAAAGTCCGGCAAACATAGTCAAAGCTTTCCTTCCTCCAAACTTCCATTACATTCCTACTGAGTCTTACAAAACTCTTAAATATTACCAAGCCATACTCAGTGAAACAGAGTCAATTGCCATTAAACCTATCTTTACAACACATCCTCCAGTTAAACTTTTATATCATTCACTCCATATAGGTCGTTTCCTAACCGAGTCCGATTGGGGCATGCCCCTTTACAGTCACAAACAACTTCATTCACAAAATGTCCAGTTACCCAATATTCACTACAATTATTTTGATTACATAAATGCATGGACTAACATATTCCTGCACCAGTCAGAAGACTTCAGTCACTCGTGGTTCATCTCCTTTGACCACAGATTCAGACTCAACTTTCCAGCATGGTTTCCACAATGGTGAAAGGTACAGGGACCAAGTTCCGCACTCATCCCTGAGTCATTCATGAAGATTATCACCACTCCCTTCCAACCAAAATTCAACAAATCAAGATTTGATCACCGCATTGCATTATTATCACTTTTTATGGCAAAATATAAAGTTCCATGGATTCTCAAATGGAAATATGAAGTTATTTCAGGAGAAATCCACCGAGTAAGATCAGTCAAATGGTGGGATAGATTCAATCAAGAAAGAATCATCAACCAAGTTATTAAAGAATTCCCATTCACTTCAATCAGCTCAGCACCTCTTGTGCCTTCCCGACAGTCAAAGAAACCAGAACCAGTATCGCCATCTCAACATTTAGAAGACATTAGTCCATCCTCTTCAACCAGAGAAGCAGCAAGATCAACAGAGTCAACTAAGTCCAACCCCATGGGTAGACATAAAGCTTCCTAGTTCAAAGATCTCGCTCAACAGTTACTTGTCAAAGCAGTGGCATTACAATCGAGAGATGAAGATGATATTTCTTCAAGCTCAGACAAGTCAGATGCCTCGACACAGCATCCAGTCAATTAGACTACCATGTGGGCAGATTATCAGGACTCACAAGACCCTTACGAACTATAAGTAAAAGAACAGAAAAATACCCCGTGAAGAAATAGTACAAGCAAAAAGTTTTCCAGACAAGTAACTATTCAGCAGCAGTAAAAGTAGGAGTAATCCTACAGTAAAAAGCAAGTGTGATTCAACAGTAAAAGAATCAGTCATCACCACTCACCGAAAGCAAAAGCCAATCATGATGTAAGGCTTCAACAACAGTAAAAGCAGGAGTAATCCTACAGTAAAAAGCAAGTGTGATTCAACAGTAAAAGAATCAGTCATCATCACTCATCGAAAGAAAAAGCCAATCATGATGTAAGGAAAATGATTTTGCCCCTTTTCAACATCTTTTCTCAGCTATAAGAAGAGCATTCGAAGTCATTTGAAAGGAGAGCCTTTTAGGCATATAGAGCTAAACCAAAGGAACAATACCCTGTTTAGACTCTCACCGGTAATTTAGTTCAAATTTAAACACTTTATATCTAGTATTATCCAGAGGATGCCTGCGATCTCCACATATCATTTCATCTATCATCAGTCATTTGTTTGTTAATTCAAACAACAATCAACTTTTGTAAGTTTTAGTTATTTTCAATAAAGAGTAATTTATATATATATATATATATATAGTTACTGTATGGTTTTGAAACGTTGATTTGATCATGCCTACACATGTTTGATATTGGAGATTTGCTTTTCATGATTACGTATTTTGATGCGACACTTGAATATTTACGAAAATGTGATTTTTGAGATATGTATTTCTTACTTGGGCATGACCATGCATTTTACACTGTTGGATTTCTATGTTTTCACACACACTCGGTATGCTTTCACTACGTTTTAGTACCGTCTCACGGCCATAGGACAAGTCTCACATGTATGGGTCACATGCACTGTACTCCAGGGGTATTGTTCAGTAAATACCTTAGTGCAAGCTTGTCTTTACATTTGTGTTTATTATTGGGGGAGGTCCCTCAACGTAAGAACTTGGGTGTGACGCGCTTATCGCGCAAGAACTTACATATGTGTGGCACTACGAGTACAATGTGATTATAGCGTAAAGAGCTTGTACAGGTTGGAGGGTGGTCCCTCAACATGCACATGGGTGATTGCTTATATACCTTGTGACTTTATTATATATTGAGATATCTTGAAAAAATAAATTATCGTGCAATATGTTGGATTTTGTGATTTATCTTGAACTTATCTTTTTACAAGGAGATATTCTGGACTTATGTTTTCTACCCGTTGAGTTTTAGATGATGACTATATATATATATATATATATTGGTTTCCAAACATGGGGTTATTATTTTCAAAAAGAGAAATGGGTTTCTAGAAAACTTTCTTTTTCTTCCACTCACACTTTTTTGTTTTTGCGCCCCCTTCAGGACCTAGTAGCGGTGCATTCCAATGACATCGAGATATAATGTGGCAGCTCTGATTCCCTCCTGAAAATGTAGGGAGTTTATCTTTTATTTAGTTTCTATAATAATATCCATCCCTGTTATGGATAGAAATTATAGGAGCTTGACTCTATTATTTATTTCCGTTGCCTTATTAGTTACACTCTGAGCCTTGTGCATATTTGTAATAAGTTTTGCAAAACCCTTTGGCAGTTCATTTGATAAATACATTAGAATTTTCCTAAGTTTAAATTGTGTAGTTTTAGTGTTGTCTTGCATAAAATGACTATGTCACTTCCAAGTGTCGGCCATCACACTTTAAACTCGGTGTCCATGTGGACATAAAAGGCGGGGTGTGTCACCGAAACATCTATCAAGGAATCCTGAACAGTGTGCCATTATTCATTTGAAGAGTATAATCCTCGAGGAATCCTGATACTATTATACGAAAAAAAAAACTAAAACACAACATGTTGTATTATTGTCTTCTGAGAAGAAAGAACATCTGTTGTGCACAAGATTTTGAGTATATAGCAAGAATTTGAATGCATTGTGGCCATTCATGAATGCAAAGTTGAATCCTTGTGGTTGTCCATCACTTTTCTAGTTTTTTAATTTTTTGTTGAAAGAAGCCTTCAGTCAAAAAGCCTATAAGCAAAAGAGAAACAAGAAGGAAGAGGAACATGACGCTTATTCTCCTCCACACCAAAAATGCAAGGGCATCTGCAAACACCATTCATGTCTTGCGGGGTGAACAGTTTCATGAAGTATATTTGAATCTCTTACAAATATGCTTGATCTTAGAGAGGGTTGGGTAATCTAGAGTACTGGTGTTAATATCCCAGTTGGGCTATAAGATGTTCAATTTCAGAGCACCGACGTTATTCAGTTTGATCGAATTCCAATTTTAGTCTAATATAACCTCTCTGGTAGTCAGCTGCGAACAAGCGTCATCAAAATCTCCAGTTTGAAAGGACGAATATAACCTCAATTGCTAACGGAAGACTAACAAAAGGTGAAGTTTGGACCTCAATTGTTAACATGGCTCACCATTGGGGTTTGCTTAACAATTCTCTTACCATCATCACAGGGACCACAAAAAACTTTGACCAAGAATAAAATATAAACATCTTGTTTGAATCTATAATCTCGGGCTATGTGATGTCTCATTAGTAGCTTCAAATGAAGGGAAAACTAAAATGATGATGATTACAACCCTGGGAGATATGACCTTTATTTATATTGCTCAACTATAAGTCGTGTGCTGAAACTTATAGACTTCTAGAAGAGTTGGAAAATGGGCATTCATTACAAGCAGCGGCGCATCTAGAAATTTTACTTTAAGGGGTCAACATTTAAACATAATAAAAAGACTTAAAAGGAAATAACAATGAAAAATTAAATGATAATATATACATTCATAATTCAAGGTAAAAATATTACAAGTTACAATTGTCCACGACAATTTTTCATATTCTAAAAACGTTGCATTATAGTTTCGTTGTCAATACAAGAAAAAACATCTTTCTCAATGCAAACAACTAAACTATCACTCAACCATTGATCTCCCATTTTTTTACGGAGTGGACCCTTAATAATATTCATGGCAGAAAATGCCCTTTCCACTGAAGCAGTTGCAACTGGTAAAACCAAAGTCAATGTAATAAGAAAATATACGTATTTAAATTGTAGATGCACTTTTGTCTCCACCATTTTCTTTGCAAGACTGCTAATCTCATGCAATTGTGAAAAATCATTCTACGTACGCATATGCTTAATATAAGGCCCAAGTTGATCTTCAAGTGCCATTAGATCCAACGCCGAAAAATCTTGAGGATAAAATTGAGCAAGACGAAGTAGCTTGTCTTTGTCAAAAGCTACAAAATTATCATCCAAACTCAAACAAGCCATGCAAATAAGCAACTCAGAATTTACCTCATCAAAGCGATTATCTAATTCCTCAAGTTGCTCATCGATGACATAAACAAAGCGCTCCACACGATAATGATGATGGTTAGTCATTGTTGGAGCATTATGCCTTGACCTCCCTCCAATTATGTATGGCTCATCCATTTTAGGAACATGGATATTATCTTTCTCACAAAAAGAAGATACTCGATCAACCAAAAGATTAAACTCATTATTCCTCATGTCGTGGAGTTGTTGCTTACATGATTTGACCAAATTCATTGCATTCACAATCTCTTGATCTTTTCTTTGTAAATGCTTGTGAGAAATCATTTGTCACTCCCAAGATCGATCTCATAAAAAATAGGTTAAACACAAACTCAAAAGTTTGTATTTCCAACAATAACATATTTGCTTCACCCACACTATCATTGTTACGATCCTCAACAATCATTTGAAGCCCCTTCACCACCGATGAGAACATGTGAATCATACTAAGCAAAGTACCATAATGTGAGTTCCAACGTGTATCACTAGCACGTTTGAGACTAGTTTCTTGATTTAAGCCCCGACCCATTATAAGATAATCATTTTGCAAAGCTTCCACAACTTCTTTTGAAGTTGCTCTCTAAGTGCATCACGACGCTTACACGAAACATCGACAATATTAACTACACTATTAGCCAAAAAGAAGAAAGTGGCAACTTCAATATTTTTCTTTGCCACAGCCACAAGTGCCAATTGAAGTTGATGAGCAAAGTAATGAACATAAAATGCACAAGGTTGTTCTCTCAAAATCTTTGTTTTAAGGCCATTGAATAGTAGACTAGTTTCTTCGAGGACGTAGTCCAGGATCTACTGGAATATTAGACAAAATATAATCTATTTCATTTTGTGTTAGCCTTGAACTAACCGGAATGCTTGAACTAACCGGATTGCTAGAAGTAACCGGAATGCTAGAACTAACTAGAATGCTTGAACTGAAAGGAAAGCTTCAACTAACCGGAACACTTGAACTAACCGGATTACTTGAACTTGAACCAATAGGATGACTTGAGCTATCCGAAGTATCCGTAGACCCTAAACTAACTTCTGCAAATTTCCTCTTGTAATATCGTTCCATAGATCTACAATATCAATTAACACACACATAAGAATCAATAAAATTATACAAATACCAATGAAACATAGAAACAATGATGACCTATAATGCAACAATACTCCTTTTCTTTTCTTGTTTTTGTAATTTATCGAATTATATTTCTTGTATGTTTGGTCTTCTGTATTTTATTTTATTTTTTTTCTTTTTGTTTCATGGTTTCGATATGCATTATTTCAGGTGAGCTGGGATCAACTGATGAAGAAATATATGGTGCTCCTCCTCATTCAGATTATGGCATGGTTACACTCCTTGCATCCAATGAAGTTCTTGGACTTCAGGCATGCTTTTTGTTTGTTAGTTTTTGTCAGTAGACTCAACACCGAACACTTAGTGACTCCCTTTGAAGCTCAATTATGATGTTCTTTTATGTGACTTCTTGTTAACACTTGACAAGTTTGTAGGGACAAATCTAAGCAACCTCGAATATGGGAAGATGTTCTTCACATAGATGGGTAAGTTCAAGATCTTGAACGTTCATGAAAATGATGATATGATTGCTATTTGCTAAAAGAATTTTGTGCCCTTATATATGTTCTTCAATCATTTACGCGGAATACCCCAATCCTAATCCATTGTCCCGAGTTCTAACTTCCAACCCAACAACTTATGCATGAATAATGAATCCATAAACAAAAATCTCTAAAAATTTTCAAATCCTAAATCCCTAGAGGCTAGAGCAAACGTGAAATTGAAAACTCTAATAGTCTTATAGAGAAGGTTTCAAATTAACTTACCAGAAATTGAAGCGAACGGAGGTAGTCGGCGAGCCGAGGGAGGCACAGCCACACAACATAGCACGGAGAGGGAGAGAAGCCGACTGTTTTTCTCTGTTCTTAGAGAGTCAGAGATTCGAATGGTTTCGACTTCTGAATTTAAGAAGTCGATGGAAATTTTTTTTTTTTTTTTTTTTAACTTGGCTCAAAACGATGTCGTTTTGACCAGGTGTTAAAAAAAATTTTGAAAGCTCGCGCGCTTAGCGCGCACTTGCCTGCTGCCTGATGCTGGTACTGATTTAGAGATTTCATCGAACACCTGGTGTGCACAACATGCCTCTTGCCTAAAAAATCAAGGGGTCATCCATGGCTCTTCCCAACCTTCTTGTAGACATTTAAGGGGTCAACTGACTCACCTTGACCCCTTGTGGATCCGCCACCGATTACAGAGATTTTTTTTTTCTAATAAACATTAGTGTATAGTATATATTGAGATTTTTAGCCTTTAAATTTGACCGCACGTACAACTTTTCATTCATTTGGTGCATATCATATATACACCTCGTTGACTCCATTATGTATGTGAACCAGTGATGACATGCAGCTTATGAGCTTAAAAGAGGCATCCCCATGAGCTGGATTTCTGCCTTTCTAACATGCAGTCCCATGACCTTACTTTCTTCTCAAATATTGGCCCATCTTGAAGAAGAGCCAGCTGCCCTGACCCTTTTTAAGATGGGTGTGGTGGACCACTAGAGAATCAGGACATAGCAAAGCACTGGATAGTAATTTCTGATTATTCGTAAAACGTGGATCGTACATGCATTAAAAACCAAAACAACTGACTCTAGCACAGCTTGGAGTTTCAACTTAAGCGACCATTTTATTGGGATTCTTCTGGTTATTAGGAGTATGTTCGATTCATTTCGGTTCGATTTTTAGTTAAAATCGAAATTATTATTTGGTTTGGTTTTATAATTTATAAAAGAGAAACCAAATTATTTTGGTTCAAATTTTTTGGTTGCGTTCCGGTTTGGTTTTTATTTTTTTCATTTTTTTTACCTACAAATTAGAGAGCAAATGAAGAAAAAAAAAATATAAGGAATAAGGCTTTCAAAATATATGGGCCTGAAGTTGAGTTTACCTAGCTTTGGATTGAAATTAGACTAATAGTTGACTTTGAAAAATAATAATTTATATCTCATTCGGTTCGGTTTTTGAACTACCAAAACCAAAACCGAACCAATATTTTTTGGTTCGGTATCCGGCTCGGTTTTTTTTTTTTTTTTTATTTTCTGAGCCCACTCCTACAAGTTATCTTTAGTAAGTTATGATAAACAATCATTAAACAAAAATTGTAAGGGAGAATTGCATAATGTTGATGTCTTGGTGCCATGTCCCTCCAATTTCCTTTAGTTTATGCCTAGGATTCCAATTCAAATCATTGCTACATAAGCCAACCGTCATTGCTCCATCATTGCATAATCTACATTTGATGTTTGCTTTGCTAGATCCTCACCATCAAACTGTTGTATTTTTTTATGCAAACATTTTTGGGACCGTTTCTTTTGGGGAGATCGGCTTCCTTTATTCCCCAAAAATCTATTTTACAGTTTTACTTCAAAATTCTGCCAGACAATGGTGCATTCATAACGGATTCAGAAAAATATCACTACTAGTGTAAAAGTTCAGACGAATTTTGTTGAGTTCTAATGTTCTATTAGTGAGACATTTAGTTGAACACTTGGTGAGCATGTCAATGTCTGACATACTGTTAAAGCATGTTGACATCGTCATTTAAAAAAAAAAAACAGCAATTGTCATATGCGCGAACCTCTTGATGATCCGAAAGCTTTTTTTGTTATTTTAAAAACTGAAATTGTTTATCGATCAGATTTCCTTTTAGTTTCATTGATTTATATTACCACAACTTAAAAAACTAAAAAGGAAAAAGAAGAAAAGAATCATATGCTGCTCATAGCGAACAAACCCACCTCTGAAAACGACAATTCTGTTGCCGTTAATCAACTTTCCGAACCCAACCATCCTTCCAACTGCCCCCCGTACATGCACTGACTCTCTCGCGCCTCAGCAATAAATACTACTGTCATTTTCCCTTCCATTTAACTCCAAAAAATAATTAAATTCTAAATTATTCCAAAAATTTAGAAAAACACCCACTACCTCTCGGCGTTGCTTCTACCACACTCTCTCTCCCTCTCACTCCCACCAAAACCTAACCCCCAAATCTAACCGCAGCTGTAATTATATATATTTAATTGCGTTTGTCTCTGCAATTTGTGGTAGTTTGATCGTCGCCGGAAATCTGTTCGGTTAGAAATGGAGCTGGAGCAGCACCGGCCGGCGAACCCGGCAATGACCTTCGACGAGGTCTCCATGGAGCGCAGCAAGAGCTTTGTCAAGGCTCTGCAGGTTCGATATTTACATTTTTATTAATGTCGTTGCATCTGAGAGAGAGAGAGAGAGAGAGAGAGAGAGAGAGAGAGAGATTTTGGGATTGGATCTGATGTTGATTTCGTTATTGATTGATTTGTATGTTGTTGCTTTTGGTGCATTTTATGATTTGGTTGATTGGATTTATGAACTGATTGAATTTGTGGGGTTTTGGTGTCTTGCCTAATGAGAGTTTAAGATCTATAATCTTCTTACTGTCTGCATAATTTAGCTTGAGAGTTGAATCTGTTGGGTGTTTATGTTTTCGAGAATAATGATTAGCAATGAATGTTGAGCTTGTTAATGCCAAGCATTTGTTAAGGCAGTTGAGGTTCTTTATGGTAGCTACTGTTGCATTGGCAATGCTCTTATGTATTGCTAATGATTGAAAAGTACGCATTAGCTGGAAATCGTGGTTAGGTTTCGGGTATGTTAGAAATGAATGAAGAGTGTTAAATGGTTAAAAAAAAAATGATATGTTTGCATTATTTTTTAAGAATATCGTGTATTTTATTTAAATTCTCCGAATTGCCACTACGTAGCTGTACTGGGTTATGTAGACCAATGGATGTAGCCTGAAGCCTTTTCTTGTTCCTACTTTCTAGTGTTTGTGTTAAGAACTTCGTTTGAAATGATACGGTTTATGCGGTTTGAATAGAAAAATATGGCATTTTGTATAATGGTTGGATCCTCATAGTCGGTTTGCTATGTCTATCTCAGGAACTCAAGAACTTAAGGCCTCAGCTTTATTCTGCTGCAGAATATTGTGAAAAGTCTTATCTTCATAGCGAACAGAAACAAATGTAAGGATCTTTGTTTTACTGGTTCGGAGAAATGTTGGTAATTATGCTGTATAAAATTGCTGTGCTAGTTTCTGAGAAGGGGCATGATATTCTAGCATGTCTCTGGATACTTTTACCATGCTTGTCTGATTTTCGGTTCTACCAGGATTTTCTATGCTCCATTGCTTGCTGACATTGATTTTAAAATTATGCATCAGGGTACTGGATAATCTGAAAGATTATGCTGTACGGGCCCTTGTTAATGCTGTTGATCACCTTGGCACTGTGGCTTACAAGTTAACTGACCTTCTTGACCAGCAAACCTCAGATGTCTCAACCATGGATCTGAAAGTTACTTGCCTAAATCAGGTGAGGTTTCAACTTTCTGTACCTTAGAATAGAAAGGGTATCAAATAGATAGAGCTTAGCTTAATCAACTTCATTTCTTAATCTAGAAACTTCTTACATGCAAAACATACATGGATAAAGAAGGGTCGAGGCAGCAGCAGTTGTTGGCATTCATCCCGAGACATCACAAGCACTACATTTTACCAAGTAAGACACAATATTGTCAACTTCTTGTTAGAGTTGCCCTGTTTGTAATGAGATTTTACATTTATTTCCATTTCTGTCCTTGCTAGATTCGGTGAATAAGAAGGTACATTTTAGTCCACATGTACAGACTGACACTAGGCAACATCCTTATCAAGCAAGAGGACATCTTCAGTCTTCAAGTATGCCACTTTCCTTTGGATGCTTGCTTCTAACTTTCTAAGTCCAGTTTTCATTGGGCGATTAAGCTTTACTAGTTTGTAACATTGGATTTTACAATCTCTTCTTGTGCACAAGTAATGAGTTTGGTGTTTCCACAATATATAACGTTTAGGCGCTGTTGCATCAAAAACTCTTTCTTGGCATTTAGCTTCAGAGACAAAGTCAACCTTGAAGGGGACTCCACAGGCTCGGACTAGGTAATTCCTAAGAGAAACAAGAATCTTGCATATGGTTTCACCGTGCTTGGTAAAGTTTATCTTTGTTGGTGTATCCATTGTGCCTGATACTTCTAAGAAAGCTTAAACGTTTTTGGATATTTTCCTTTGTGCAGCACTGGAGACACAAAAATTGCTGTAAACACTGCTGGTGTTTTCCAGCTTGTAGGTATGTAAAATTGGAAAGTTACGCCATCATATGACCTAGCCGTGAATAGATAAGTTTTACTTGGGAAACGATAGTTCCTTATGCTTTGGCTAATATGAATGCAGAAAATGAAGGGAGTACCCCTAAATCCTCGGCACCTCAGCTTCAGCAACCAAGTGGATTTCCTACCTCTGGCGGGGTTAAGCAAACATTGGGTGCTGGACACAGGGTAGACTGATCTCGTCCTCCAAGTTCTGATCTCCGTATTACAGATGATGGAAAATTTGAAAGCTGATGAGAAGTTATTTTCCTTGCAGGAAGCGGTAGATGGTTCCAAACCAATGACGGCGTTCAGGTCATTTGAGAACCCAAGACGGGAGATAGTGCGTGCCCCTGTGCGCAGCAAAAGTGTGCTATCAGCGTTCTTTGTCAAACAGAAATCAAATAAGCTGAAGGCTGGATCTGTCTCGTGAGACCTCATTAAAACAAGTTAAAGATGCCACTATATCTCGGACACCCACATTGTGTGGGTCAATTTGCCTGTAAATCCCCTTCTTTTGTGTTTTGATTCCAAGCTTTTCCCTTCGCCGTTAGTTTATCTATTGCTTGAAATCAAAATTCTTCTTTCTTTTTTCCACTCCAAGCCTTTCCCCAAGCTGCTTAATAACGCGCAAATTGTGCACAGAAGTCCTGTGATGAAGTGGTTGGGGAAATGTCTAGTTGTAGAATGTTGCACCTGATAATGATCTCATTCGTTTCTGGTATACTACTGAATATTGATGTCGAAACGTCTTCTGAATTATCAGTTTTCAGGCAAAACTACGTGTAAAAATGTGTTCGATCGAGCATTGTGGTTAACATTCATAGTACTTGGTTGTCCTTCTCGTCTCGTATTTTACTACTCCCGCAAGTAACCTCAAGCCCTACTAATCTCTTTTTGGGTAATAATACCTGCAATTAACCACAAGTTTTTGCAATTAGAATTAAAATAGTTTATTAACAATTAGAATCTATGCTTTTGTGAAACGTATCGTACGAATGATGTAATTAAACACGTATTAAAATGTTCTATACAATTAAAATCCATGATATTGTGAAACGTATCGTACGAATGATGTAATTAAACACGTATTAAAATGTTCTATACAATTAAAATCCATGATATTGTGAAACGTGACACACGAATAACGTTATTAGGCACACATACCAATACGTTTCTATTCATTCACAAAACTCACTTAGAAATTTTTTTGTTTCTTTAAAATGGTGATGAAATGGTGTTTTTAAAGTCTCCTTCCTTTCCCCACCAAGCTGGGTGACATTAAGCAAACGACTTGTCGTTTTATGAATCGGATTCGAACACCGACAACAGATCCGCACCTCTAAATCCAAAACGACAACAAAGCGAACTCCTTCCCTTCTAGCTTCTGAATCCTGATCTGCTGCTTGTCCTTAACCTCCACAGTCCGACTGAGAAAACACTCTGATCACTCGATCAGCACCGCCCTTCTTTACTTTTCACATCCCCACATTAAATTTCGATAATTTCAACAATTAATCTCAAATTCCCACCAAAAAACACCAATTTCCAACTCCAAACTGCAAAATCCCTCCCAAGTTTGCATCTTTACATTCAAACCCAGTAGCTTCTGCATAAACAAAATCCAATTTTTACACTTCTCCCCGTCGAATTTCAACAATTTCTCAAAAACCCATCTCAAATTTCACCCATACAATCAACCCCAACTCATAAATTTCCTCTGCAACAATGTCCTCCTTCTTGTACCAAAGACCAATCCACAACCCGCTTTCAGATCCGTACCCGATTTCCCCGCGCTCCTCCTCAAATTCCCAAAAACCCTATTCGATCTTCAGCCCCACAACCCTCCTGGTCCTCCTCTTGCTCATGGTGGTGATGGGCGTCTTCTTCCCCTGGGTGGGCATGCGGGAGAGCCTCTTCTCGGTCACCACCAGTCCCTCCATTGCCAAGTGGCGGGACTACACTTTGGCTGAGGCGGCGGCCTTCGTGGCCCGAAACGGGACGGTGATTGTTTGCGCTGTGAGCCAGCCGTACTTGCCGTTTTTGAACAACTGGTTGATCAGCATTGCCAGGCAAAAGCACCAGGACAAGGTGCTTGTGATTGCTGAAGACTATGCTACTCTTTATAAGGTGAATGAGCGGTGGCCGGGCCACGCCGTGCTTGTGCCGCCTGCGCCGGATGCTCAGACTGCCCATAAGTTTGGTTCTCAGGTATAATTGCTGATCCTTTCATATTTTATGTGGATTTTGAACTTATAGTTGGGATAGTTAAAGTTGGTGCAATGTAGAACTGGCCATTGGATGTTTTGATGCTCATGTTTCTGTAGTTGAGGTTCTGTTTTCGGGTGTTAATTCGCTACTGATTTGTTTAAGTTTTTGGTGTTGACTGGAAATAAAAATGCATGCACTTGCAAGAGGTTATGACCCGAATTCTTTAGGACTCCACCTCATATTCATCATATAAAATGGTTGGTTGGTTGGTTTTAAGCATAACGACTATGTATGGAAACCTCAAACAAGTAATATGATTCCTTACTGTCACAGCATTGGCACAATGAGGAATCTGATATGAAAATTTCGCTGATCACTTGAATGTTAATGTTCAAATGTATTATCCTTTTTGCTTCCCCGACATCACCTAACACCCTCAAGTTCTCACAACTAAAACTACTAAAGAATGCAACTTGTATGGCTTTTGCTCCAGCATATTGTTTCCACATTCAAGATCATTTTATTTTTTGGTTCTCTGGATTCTATTGCTTCTCTCGGTGTTTATATTTGTCACTTTGAGCCTGTATATGATGATTAGAACTGTTTGTTCTCATGAATTGTTGACTTATTGCCTTTCAAAAGTGATTTTGATTGGTTTCCTAGTGTAGGGATTCTTCAACTTTACTTCCCGAAGGCCGCGACACCTACTGCAGATTTTGGAGCTTGGATACAATGTTATGTACAATGATGTTGATATGGTGTGGTTGGCTGATCCGTTTCCCTATTTCGAAGGGAACCATGACGTGTACTTCACAGATGACATGACCCCAGTAAGTACACTTAGTTTTGGTTTTAGCTATTGATATATGCTTAATTATGAATGGATGCTAAGCATGTGCTGTCCTAAATTTCATGTTCATCAGCCACCGGGAGATGTGTTCAGCACAAAGTAAAACATACCCTCAAACTTTCCTTAATTTTTCCTTCTGCAATAAGGGAAACATTGAATTTTGTGCATTCTTTGGTGGATGTGAGGCTTTGGGTATTGAGTGGAGATATGGTGATATCTTTTGGCACCAGTTAAATATAGAAAGTGACTGCCAAAACTACTACTTAATTTGTCGTTAAAAATCAGTTCCTTAGATCTAGGCACCCCATATCACTCTACTCTGGAGCAATCAGTCATCGATCTCTCGATTCTACCAGATGCTGTACACAATTACACAATGACTGAACTGCTGCTTGCTTTCTCTACCATTTGGCGCACACAAAAAGAAAGAGAGAGGAAGGAGGAGGGGAGGGAGACCTTTAGATAAATAGTATATAGCTGCCTGCTCACTGCTGTATGTCTAAAAACTAAAATATATCAGATAATGGTGTTCTAGCTGTAGCAGTTCTTAATATTATTCTTTTGGACTCTGCAGTCTAGTCTAATGCTGCAGATATAACTGCACTTTTGTTATATTTACAAGTGATATTTCTTCTCTTTTGGTGAACAGGTCAAACCTCTGAACCACTCTCATGATCTGCCACCTCCAGGAAAGAAAGGACGCACGTATATATGCAGCTGTATGATTTTTCTACGTCCAACCAGCGGAGCAAAGTTAGTTATGAAGAAGTGGATCGAGGAACTTAAAGATCAACCATGGTCCAGAGAGAAAAAAGCAAATGATCAGCCTGCTTTTAACTGGGCATTAGACAAACTTGCTAACAAGGTAGGTTCACCTTGAAAGTTGTGCTTGATATAAGTACAAGAATATTAGGCCCCACATGTGCGAAATTTTTTTATGACATCATACCTTCACAAATTATTCGGATCCTTCAAGTGATTACGTTTGTAATTTTCTGCAGGTGGATCTCTACCTGCTGCCGCAGGCAGCATTCCCAACTGGAGGATTATACTTCAAGAACAAGACATGGGTGCGAGAAACTAAAGGGATGCATGTTATAATTCACAATAATTATATCCTGGGTTTTGAGAAGAAGATAAAACGCTTCCATGATTATGATATATGGTTGGTAGATGATCATGTCGATGAGTCTCCTCTTGGGAGAATATGAGATTGAAAGACATCATGAATATTTGTTTCCACAGAAGCTCAGCTCTATTGATGCCTGCAGGAAATGCTTCGTACCAATTCGTGTGACCTTCCTGCCCGGTGGTGTTTGTAACAGACTTGGGATTTCTTGTACTGATGGTTTCTTGAAAGCAATGAATATGGATCGTGAATGAAGTAGGATATTTCGTCGGCAATGGACTTCAGATAGCTTATACAACCGGGTCAACTAGTTGTACAAACATTACCTTTGCTCACATATTTGAGTAAGTTTTTAGTGGAATTCATTTTTGTTCACAGCCTTTTTCTGCGGTGTAACTTTACCAATTAGTTGATTGTCTTTCAAGCATTACAAATATGTATTACAACTTTTCATGTTATATGTAAAATTACTGTGGGTAAACATAAAAGATGAGAGAGTTTATTGATCTCGGATGTTATCGTTACTATAAATTTTCGGCTTCCTAGTTTGCGAGGATCGTTGGATAAAGATTTACTGGGGTGAGCATGTAAACTAATCACCCCATACTGGTATAAAATTATCAAGAACGGGTTCACCACCACGTGGTGTCCCGTATCCAATAATAGATTGCCAAGTGCAAGTTTTTCTTCACATGACAATGTATTATTAGATTGGGACACCACATGGATGTAAACCCGTACATGTAAGTTGTTTTCCCCAATCAGATGATCATTGATAGGAGTTGCAGTTGCATTTATTTACCTGTGGTCATATACATCATTTTCCAAATGGAGAATAAGGAACAAAGGAAGCAACAAAAAGAGGGACATCTTTTGATTCTTTTCCAAAAGAAGGAATTGATGCTTTTCACTGGGAGTCAAAGCCACAAGGGGCTCAAAAAAATTCATGTACAAAAAAATTCGTGACTTCTCCTTGTAATTTTATTCTTTCTTATTAGAAAAATTTTAAAAAAAATTTTAACTTTCAATTTGACTCAATTTCTCTCTAAATCCATAAGAAAAATTAGAGTTATATATGACTCTGGAGTAAAATACAAAGTCATATTTTATTTTGCATTTAACTCTAAAGGTTAACATTTGGAGTAAAATTTAACTTTATAGTTTTTAACTTTTAGCTATTATATTGGAGAGAGCGTTTTTACAAAAAAAGAAAAAAAGAGTGCTCGATAATTTTTAAGAGTGCAAATATCAATGCTGCCTAAAATTTCATCAAAATAAGAAAGGCTAAAATGAATTGTCTTAATCTAATTATGCCCAACTACAAAAGTTACCCTTTAAGTATTAGAAATAAAACGTGAATGGTCTTTAATCTAAACCACTAGTCTAAAATATGAGTTTATAACACATAATTATTGAGGAAAATCCAAATCAACAACAAGAATTGAGATTTTTTTTTATTACTAACAATAATTGAGATTGTGTCAAGTGGTAATGTAGCGTGCTAAAAAAATAAACAAAATCTCAAAAGGGAAAAGCTCCTAATTTCTACTATTTATACATATATATATATATATATATATATATCATGTATTCATATCATATGTCAGACAGCTTGCAAGGCATCATGCCCAACATGCCCCAACTTGTCATACAAATTTAAGTTCAACTGTGCTTATCTCCTAAATCAAATCAGAGGGATGCTCACCGATTGATTTAATTGATTTAAGATACGAATTTCAAAATTTAAATTAATTTAACGACAATTAATGAAAAATGAGCATCACTCTCATTTTATGGGTAAACAAAAAAGCACTCTTTAATTTATAATGGCTTTTTCCATTTTTGTTTATATTTGTATTACTGTCTATAATAGCATCTTTGCTAATAAATTTAGTCATAATAAAAGAATTTTTTTTTTTCAGATGAAAAAAAAAAATAGAAAGTATTGTACCAATTATTTAATACCTTACTCTACTTGACGTTGGAGTAGTTGGCTTGGAAGCGTCACTTCGCACTCTTATCAATTATTTATGAGTTATGTTACTTTAAAATAATTTTCTGTTTCTATTCTTTATATAAGCAATAAAACTTAAATATTTTTTTTTGAATTTTTTCGCTTTTTTTTTTCTTTTCCTCAGAAATGTGATAGACTCACTATTTCTGTTTGATTTATTGAATTCGATGATCAAAAATTAAGAAAGAGGTGTGAAATCTAAAAAATGATATATAAAAATAACCTTCATTTTTTCTTCTTGCTAAAATTGAATTTAACGTGTCATTATACACTTTAAACGTATGTTGATCCTATACTCATATTTCTCTCTACGTTATTACTTACATAAATAAAGAGAAACAGTTATGCTCAAAAGAGTTTGAGATCAAACCACATTATTAACATTTGTATTTCATATTTAATAATTACATAAATGCATAAAACTTTTTACGACGACAAAAAATAATGATAAAATCAAAATAAGCATGAGACAAAAGATTTCTTAAACTATTAAATTGATGATGTGTGCAGAGTACAAACCTTATCAAACAAATTATAACCTCAAATGATGCCAATTGAACAAATTAAAAACCTTTTGATCCAAGTGAAGTTCTTGTCTCCAACAAAACAAATTACTCAAAATTATATATAACCTTGGTGCAAATATGCAGGTACTAAAATGCTATATTTTCTATTAAATTGGAATCATATATTTTATTTTATTTTTAATCAATTTGTAACCATTTATAAAATAAATAAATAAAATTTAGGACACATCTTAGAAAACTTAGGGATATTTTGTAATTTTAGACATAGGAAAAAAAAGGAACGTCCAGACAGGCAATGACCTAAATCAGATTTTGGCCCGAATTTATAGATAACTCGGCAAGGACAATAATCGTGTCGTGTACTAATCCCTTTCTACATCACAAAAAAAAACCCTTAATTTTCTCCCCAAATATTTCGCGATCGACGAAAACTAAATTCACTTTTCAAAGTCCACGTCAGTATCAAACACCAATTTCTCACCTTCACTGCTTCCTTCAGCCTGTGCAAAAATCTCTGACCTTTCTTTTACTCACTTCACAAGCTTCCTTTGATAAAAACACGCTTATCTGAAAAACCCCCATAGCCATTGATATAAACGACTGTGAAAACTTTCTGGGTTTTTCGATTTCCAGAAAAAGCTTTGTGGGTTTTTTAATTTGCATAAAAAGCTCTGTGGGTGTTCGATTTTTTATCTGGTTTTGAAGAAATAAGCTCGGATTTTTGAAGTTTGAAGCTTTTTCAGTGTGAATCAATGGGAAGGAGAAGCTAGCTGAAATGGGTTCGTTGGAAAGTGGGGTCCCATTGAAAAGGGACCCACTTGGGCGGTCTTCATCGAACGGCAGAAGCCCGTTTTTGCAGAGACCCAGATCGAAGTTTTCAAGGTTTCTGCTGCTGAAGAGGCTGGATTACCTCCAATGGATTTGCACTGTGGCTGTGTTTCTGTTCTTTGTGGTGCTCTTCCAAATGTACTTGCCTGGTTCGGTGGTTGAAGACGAAAAGTCAGGGGATTTGATGAAGAATGTGGGATGGAGTTCGGAGGATTTGAGGTTTTTGAAGGAGTTGGGGTTGTTGGATTTTGGGGAAGACATTAGATTTGAGCCTTCGAAGCTTTTGGAGAAATTTCAGAAGGAAGCTAGAGAGGCTAGTCTCTCTCCCGCTTTCAATAGTACACGGCAGCAACGTTTTGGGTACAGAAAACCTCAGCTTGCACTCGTAAGTATTCGATTTTTTCGATAACTTTCATTGATTTCCAGATATTGTGTTTTGTTTGGATTAGTATTTTGGGTTTGGCTTCTTGTCCTTGTAATGTATTGCATGCTGGGATGTGTTGACTTATTGGATTTCATATGACTTCGTGCTTGCTTACTCTGTTTCGTTACTGATTTGATTTCGTTTGTTGGCCTTCTGCTTTCGTTCTTTTACTTGAAGGTTTTTGCAGATCTGTTGGTTGATTCACAACAGTTACTGATGGTGACTGTTGCAGCTGCATTGCAGGAGATTGGATACACACTTTCGGTAATTTGACTTGGATGCTTTTTGAAAGATTTAACTTCGAATTTAGCAATAACACCGTAGATTTTTGCTGTTTTACTATTATTCCTTCGGTTGTCAGTTTGTCACTAGGGACATGCACGTCTCATGATTACGAGTAGTCTTTGCTCTATAAGTATCTACAATAAATTCTGTGTTTAATGCAGATTTACATGGCAGTATAATGTTTTGTATCATTGTGGAGATATATGTGATGGTGTTTTGTGTCATATTGTTTATACTGCCGCAGGTTTATTCACTTGAAGATGGTCCTGTGCATGACATTTGGAGAGGTTTAGGGGTTCCGGTCACCATTATCCAAACCAGTGACCAGCCAGAGCTTAATGTAGACTGGCTAAAGTATGTCTTCATGCTTAATCTAAAGTATGTCTTCATGCTTAATGTAGACTGACATATCGTGGACTTATTACAATTTCGTCATATCGTGGACTTATTACAGTTTCGTTTCAATGCAACAATGTTGAATGTCTTCTCACTTCGGCTAGCACATATGATTTGTTCGCTTGACCTCATTTGAAGCATTAGTGAAATATGAGCTTCAGTTCTTTACATGAGCCTTTCATGTTCGTATAATACTCATATTTTTCTTTTCTTATAGTTTGTATGCAACATCCTTAATCCTATTTACGTTTGAATCTTAGTTAGTTTTAGTATTTATATGCTACATTGGGACCAAAGCCCATGCTCACACCATGATTCTATTTTGTTTGAATGAATTACTAGTTTCCTGTAAATATTTGAGTCGTTGTGAGGATATGTAACATTCAGAGTCACAAGTAACATAATTTCCTGGGAAATTATGTTACTTGTGACTCTGGATGTTACACCCATTTTGGTTGATTTGTTAACTTATTGTTTAATAAGTCAACGTTAATGGGCATGGTTCAGTTAATGGGATCTAGTGATGGTTGAATCTGATCAAAACATATGTATATTGCAGTTATAATGGCATACTTGTGAACTCTCTTGAAGCAAAGGGCATCTTTTCTTGGTAAGATATATCATTTAGTTGCATTAAAATTTATGATTGACTTCCTAATTATCAACCTCACTAAAACTTGTTGCTTTCTATTGAGACTGCTGTTTGCTTTTCTGTGTATTTCTTAAATGTAGTTGATGGTTTGGTGTTCTTCCCATCAGAAACTTCTCTATCAAACAACGTGAATGATTTTACTTGTCACAGTTTTCTGCAGGAGCCTTTCAAGTCTTTACCTATAATATGGACTATCCATGAACAAGCACTTGCTGCTCGATCGAGAAAGTACTCTTCAAATAGGCAGATTGAACTTTTAAATGATTGGAAAAGACTCTTCAACCGATCTACTGTTGTTGTCTTCTCAAATCATTTTCTGCCGGTAAGATTTTAGAGCACTTGTTAAATTGTTGATTATCATTCTGTCACAAGATCATACACGTGAAAAGGTTGTGTATATACTTCTCCATAGTTCTTCTGGGACACCTGAGTGGTCATTGCTTGCTCTTATACGGCCATTTTTTTGGGCTCAACCCCATAGGCCATAATTTACCAGACCAGTCTAACTTTATAGCACCAGTTAACTTCTTGCATTTCATTCTATCACGATATCATACACATGAAAAGGGTGATTTACTGTGTCCATTTGGTCTCCTTCATGGTCCCTCCGTTTGGTAGTTACTTGCCCTTATATTGCCATATTTTGGACTTGAACTGCCAGGCCCATAACTCTTCAGATTGCTTTAGGGGAGAAGGAAAAGGAGTAAATCACAGTCCCAACCCTCAAGGTTAACATCTATAGAAGACTGCTGTTAACAGACTTGTAGTAAAAAGGGGTGGAGTGTATTCCTCCTAGAATTGGGATACGTCTTGTCATTTTGCATAACCTCAAGGGAAGTGAACAATTTACTAAAATAAATGAAGTTAGACTCCATATAACATTCACAGTATTAAGGTCAAATGTCTTATCAGTTAGGGAATTAAGTACAAATAAACAAGCACTGATCGTTGATTGGTAACCATCATCCAATGAAACCAATCATTCAAAAATCATAGATGTGATTGTGTTAGACAGTTATGACTGTGACTTAGTACCCATGCTACTAGAAGTTTGATTGGTTTCTTTACTTGCGCAGATGATTTACTCAGTATTTGATGCTGGAAACTTTTTTGTTATTCCGGGTTCTCCTGCTGAAGCATGCAAGGAAGATTCTTTATTGGCTTCAGACAAAAATAATCTGCGTGCCAAGATGGGTTTTGAGTCTGAAGATGTTGTAATTACAATTGTGGGAAGCCAATTTTTGTATAGGGGCTTGTGGCTGGAGCATTCCATTGTTCTACGGGCTGTATTACCTCTTCTGGGGGATTCCTCGTTGGTTAACAATTCTTATTCTCATCTCAAAATCATTGTTTTGAGTGGAGACTCAACAAGTAACTATAGTTCGGTTGTTGAGGTGTGTAACTGATCTCTGCTTCAAATTGTGTGGGGATGGATAACTTTCTTTATAGTAAGCTTGACGATATGTTATTTATGATTCTTATTGGTTGATCTGGTCTTAGGCCATTGCTCACAATTTGAACTACCCGAGTGGCATTGTGAAGCATGTAGCTGTTGATATGGATGCAGACAGCGTTCTAAGTATATCTGATGCTGTGATATATGGATCCTTTCTTGAAGAGCAATCATTTCCAGACATTTTAATCAAAGCCATGTGCCTTGAGAAACCAATTGTTGCCCCTGATCTCTCCATGATCAGGAAATATGTATGTTTCTTATTACTTTTTTCTTGACTCTACAAACTCATATGTCTTGATAATGATCAAAGTTTATATCTTAATGAAAAAAATTATAATTAAGCATTCACAACCTTGAGTTCTAAGTTCAACTGAAACCTAATCAGGAACAAGTGCTTGAGATGGTGTTCAACACAGATCCTTAATCTTTCTATGCTCGTCATACATTAATCTGTATTTATCTTTTTTCCACTCAACTATGTCAATATCCTCTTGATTTTTCTTTTTCTTGGACACGTTGTCCCTTAATTTGATATGCTGGTTTTAAAGTCTCAGAAATTTGCCCCCTATCTGGCATACAAAACTAAAGAGGGGCAAAAGTCCCAAAATATGCAAATTTTATCGTTAAAGTTTCTCCTTTGAGTGAGCATTCTTTCAAGTTGAAAAGGTCCTGTTAGATTTTATGTAGTTTTAACATTAAAATCCACTTTGTCATATGTCTTAGTGTTAAGCGGCTAAGCTTATCTGGAACTGTAGAATTTGGGCATGTAGAATCTAATGACAGGGATTTACTGAAATGTGGGGCATAAAATGTGTTGCCATGTAATTTTTATTGCTTACAATGTATCTCAAACACCATGATGTGAATCTACGTACTGATTCCTTTTTGTTGAATTTTGGATTGTTAAATTGTTGCAAAATTTTGTTTTGGAAGAGGACTACTAACTGTATTGGCATTAACAACCAGGTTGATGATAGAGTGAATGGCTACCTTTTCCCGAAGGAAAATATCAGGGTTCTCTCGCAAATCCTAGTGCAAGTTATTTCAAAAGGAAAGTTATCACCTCTAGCTCGCAACATTGCCTCAATAGGGAGAGGTACTGCAAAAAGCCTGATGGTGTCTGAAACTGTCGAAGGATATGCTTCGCTTCTTGAAAATGTTCTCATGCTCCCGTCAGAAGTTGCACCACCCAGGGCTGTTGCAAAAATCCCTCCCAAATTGAAAGAAAACTGGCAATGGCATTTATTTGAAGGAGTATCAAATTCAACATATTTAGATAGAAATTTGAGAAGTCATGCATTTTTGGATGATTTCGAGGAGCGGTATAATCGTACTCAAGAGGAGAGGTTGAATGCCACCACTGCAACCAATTATTCATTTATATATAGTATATGGGAGGAAGAAAAATACATTCAGATGGATAGTACCAAGAGAAGAAGAGAGGAAGAAATGGTAAGGGCTGTTGTGTGCAGTAAATTATTTATTTTCCCTTATGTATTGAACCAATTCACGGGCCTCCTTTATTTGCTATTGGAGCTTTGCCCATTTATATATACCCACAATTTGAAATTTTGTGCAGTTAAAGGATAGAAGTGATCAATCCCATGGAACATGGGAGGAAGTCTATCGAAATGCCAAAAGAACTGATCGCTCCAAGAATGATTTGCATGAAAGGGATGAAAGGGAGCTTGAAAGGACAGGCCAACCGTTGTGTATATACGAACCTTACTTTGGGGAGGGAACCTGGCCTTTCTTACACCTAACATCTCTTTATCGGGGACTCGGGCTGGTAAGTTCTCCCATTTGCCATTTCTTGTAGTCATTTTATAGACTTAGTTGAACATTATATGGATGCCTATGCATCCGATATAATTTTTCTGTCCAAAACAAATTGATTTGAAAAATGCATGCTACACAGTCTGTGTTGCCACTTTGTTGTCAGATCCTTTGCTGTCAATTTAGTAGGGATGCTTTTAGTTTTTCCTCTGACTGTTGCAGAAACTAAATTCTTGTAGTCCACTAAAGGTCGAAGACCTAGGGCTGATGATGTTGATGCACCTTCTCGTCTTCCACTTCTTAATAACCCTTATTATCGAGATGTACTTGGTGAACATGGAGCATTCTTTGCCATTGCAAACCGAATTGACCGTATCCATAAGAACGCATGGATAGGGTTTCAGTCATGGAGAATAACAGCAAGGAAGGTATTGGATCTCTCTCTCTCTCTCTCTCTACACATCTCCCTGATTTTTATTTATTGATTGCCTTCCATTTGTACACATGATTTCAACAAACTTCCGAGCACCTTGAAATACCCATATCTGCATCTTTGTCGGTTTCGTATTCCTTTTTAGTTTTGCTTTTTCAGAGCAAAGAGGTATCATATGATAACAGTATCTTAGCCATCTAGCAAGATTCAAAACGTGTTTTCTTAATCTCATTCTGTGTTTAAGCAATAAAAGTGTTGCAACATTATCGAGTACAGTAATAACAAGAGGCGTTGACTTAATGGAATCAACTATCCTAGCGGGGGCATTAAAAGATGATTGCATATGTATACCGTTAATAACAAGAGGCTTCATTTGTATGTAACCAGTTGCATATGTATGATGGGCTAGGAAGCCTAGGATATTTCATCTCATCATATGTCAATGCCTAATGTTGTTACATGCACTGACAAATGTTATATGAGTCGTGTCACTTTAAAATAAAATCCACAAAGAAGAAAAGTAACAACAAATGAATTGTATGATAACGTTCTCTTCTGACAAAAAAATTAAGCAGCATGTGCACTAAATAGTTGTGGCTAGTATATCAACTTTTGGGGTATTCTTGGAGCTCAGTCTCCAAATGAAAAGGAGAGAATGGAAAGCGACTAAACAAAGCAATGAATTCTTTTCATCTTTCTTCATTTTCTTTTATACAGTATCCTTGATATCTAACATGGGGAATGGGGATTGGAACAGGCTTCTTTATCTGGAATAGCTGAAAATGCATTGTTAGAAGCTATTCAAACACGAAGGCATGGAGACGCACTCTACTTTTGGGCGCGCATGGATAATGATCCACGAAATCCTCTGAAACAAGATTTTTGGTCATTCTGTGATGGTATAAATGCTGGAAATTGCAAGTAAGACTGGTGATCCTTTAGTTGATTCTTGTCATAAATGCTTGCTCGGAACCTGCCCTTTCTCTCTCTCAAATGTGAGTTAGAGAATCTTTTGACTTAATTTTTCCACATGGTAAATTGAAGGTTTGCTTTTTCGGAGGCTCTTAAAAGGATGTATGGCGTAAAGTACAATTTGGAATTTTTACCTCTCATGCCTGTGGATGGGGACACGTGGTCTGTCATGCATAGCTGGGCTTTGCCAACGAAGTCCTTCCTAGAGTTTGTAATGTTTTCTAGGTAAGAAATATTGCGCTTGTTGGTGTCTATTCAGAAATGCTTTACCATACAATCTGCTGTGAAAGCTGTTCTTTAAATGTTAACATGAACTGTTGGGTATGCAGAATGTTTGTGGATGCAATGGATGCACAAATGTATGATGAACACCATTCAAGTGGCCGCTGTTATTTGAGCTTGTCAAAAGTAATTTGCTTCTACTTTTATCGTTTTTCTTCTGATGATAAAATTTGCTTTGGTTTATTGTACTGATGTGTGCATCTGCAAATTGTAGGACAAACATTGCTATTCACGGCTTCTCGAGTTACTCATAAATGTTTGGGCGTACCACAGTGCGAGGCGGATGGTATATGTGCACCCTGAGACTGGTGTGATGCAGGAACAACATAGGTTCAAGAGCCGGAAAGGTCATATGTGGATCAAATGGTTCTCATACTCCACCCTAAAGATCATGGACGAGGACTTGGCCGAGGAATCAGATCTTGAGCACCCCACAAGGCGGTGGTTGTGGCCATCAACAGGAGAGGTCTTCTGGCAAGGTATGTACGAAAAAGAAAGACATTTACGGCATAAGCAGAAAGAGAAGAGGAGGCAGAAAAGTAGGGAAAAAATAGACAGAATAAAGAGGCGGACTCACCAGAAAGCAATCGGGAAGTATGTAAAGCCCCCGCCTGAAGCCACAGATAGTTCGAACATAACAATGGTTACGAGGATTTAATAGTCAAATTTGATTTTTTACGGATTAGGAACTCTGGAAGTAGAAGCTCAATTTGATTATTCTTTTTTTCCTTTCCCTCTAATTTTAATTTTTGTGAGGAATGTGCACATAGCTGTAATCTGTATGTAAAAAAAAATGCACCCTTTCTTCCGGTCTTTAGTGTTGATGAGTGGCGGTAAATGTAAAATAGTTTTACTTGCAGTTGTTTCTCTAATCCCATTTTTTCATTGTCGGTACATTTTTAACAAAAAGTTAGATAGGAGTAATTAGAAAATGCACATCGTGAACATTACAAAGGCATGTGAGATGTACAACAGGTTAGCCCAGTTCGACTCGGCCCATTAGTTGTGCTCGTCCATTTATTAAGAGTGCATGGTTTTTTTTTTTTGTTTTTTTGTTTATAGTTGTTGCTAATTAATCGATCCATGTATAACTTATATATAATTAAGAGTGCATGGTTTTTTTTTTATTTTTATAGTTTTTTCATAGTTCCGACAAAGGAAAAAAGGAAGCTTAAATGGGTTACGCAAAAACAGTTCCGGAAGAAAAAGGTTAGAGGGGTTCCGCCCGCCCGCATCAGTAGTTCCACACCAAAAAGGGCCATTCTACCCCATTAATACATGCGTTCACTCAAGCAATGGCTTCTATGTACAGTTCTTATATATAGCTTCTATATACGATCAATCTTTCTTTAAACCGTATGCAGGTGCGGAATTTGCAAAGTTTCTAGCTCAAGAGGCGACCTTAATTTGTGATTTGGCCTATATTCTTTAAAGTAATTAATATCCCGATGCAAACATAAACCTCAATCTCTTAAACTCATCCGCAATGCAATCCATCAACCACGGTGGTCCGTCGTCTAACCAAAATGATAGCCCACTCTCCCGGCGGCTAAACTTTGCAATCGCATTGGTGACAAGAGGGATCGAGTGTAAGACCATCTGCCTACTGTGCTATTTTTATTTTCCTATAGAAAAAAAGGGCCTCAATTTATTTGCCTGCACAGGGCCTTCGAAATCAATGGACGTCCCTGCATCATGTAGAATCATCTTCACACGTCGTCTGAAAGTAGCCAAGTCAGTGGGCAAAGGCACTTGCCAACATAGTTCTTCACACGTCGTATGCACCTCCGCCGGTATGGCATCCCAGACAACCAAATACCAATCAGCTACCGTCAAAACCTGTGCCTCCCAAACTACAGGAGGCAATTCGAGGCCTTCCAAGACTTGTCTGCAACATACACAATCCCTCAATGCATGCAAACATGACTCAACTGCATGAGAACAACGAAAACATAACGCGTATGATGGGGCAGGGAATATTTTTTTCAAATTTTTTAAAATTTAAGTTTGTATTTATCATATTTAGGATTTGAATTGATGGGAGGGGAAGTAGATTCAATAAGTTAATTGATGGAAAGAGAGTTGTGTAATAAGACCTTGCAGCTGGCGGAACTAAAATTAGAGGCCGGCCTCGGAGGAGGAACTCATAATTTTCTTTGGTGCGGAGCTGATGTTTTTAATTCTTTTTTATTTTACTTTATTTATATTTCACTACATTACTTCATTATTACCAGCTAGTTTTCTCCAACTCGTCTTTTTGGTTTATAAAATCATGAGAGTCAACATTTGTCCAATTCTCTAATTGAAAGAAAAAATAGGATTATTGAGGATTAGGATTATTGAATTGAATGAATTTCAGAATTCTAGTTCGAGTCAAAGTCGAATGATTAAGTGGTGAAAGAGCTTTGGTTGGGTCATGTTTTGTGAAGTAAACACTAAATAAACAGATGCATGTGTAACGTGAAAAGGACGTTCAATTTGAAATAGAGGGCACCGCCAAAGCATACTATAGTAAGGTCACACTACATTGAAGCAAGGTGGGACTAATTAAGGACTATTAATCCCTGCAAGCATTAGTTACATTCAAAATAAAGTTTGCAACCCAATTAGAGGTTCATGGAATCACGAAAAAATAAGATAAAAAAGGACTAACAACAGAACCAATACCAGTTTAATTTATCCGTTCAGGTTCGTAAAGACAAAAATAAGAACACTTTAAGCAGCCAAACAACCATAAAAATAAATCAATAAAAGCAATAACAGTAAAGCATTTCATCAAAGACATAGAGTAATGAGCTTAATTAATCCTTAAACTTCACAATTTAATTTCCAATTTTAATATATTAAAATGTATTGTAGTAAGTAAATGACACCGTCATTAGTTTACATTTTTATAGTAATTAATCCTCTAGCATATACCACTGGGAAAGTTGAACAGGAAAATAAAACGGAGGTTTGGCGGAACTGACACAACTGGATGTGGTGAATGGCGGAATTGGTGCTCTTTTGGTGGATGCGGACCTTATTTTATGTCATTTACATTTTCATTACCATGTGGATAGCATGGGAATCCATATTTCTCCAATTTTCTAATAACACAAGAAGTGAAGCGGTGTGATTGATGGGTGTCGCCGTTCTTTTCGAAATGATGAGTCATGGGGCCAAATTGGACACTAGAATCCAAATCGGCAAAGCTTTACTTTTTTTTGCCCCAATTTGCACTTTTCAACTTAATCTTCAATCCACCCCGCTATTTGATCTACATCAACTCTCTTTTTTTCCTTAGCCAAATGTTTTACTCCAATAGTCAAATACTTTATTTGAATATACATCTATCTTGGTCCTAGTGCACTGCGACATTTGATGCAAATCTAAATTTCGTGCAAGAAAATAATTAGTAAGAGAAAAATGACATTGTTTTGTTAATGTCATCATGCATTGAGGCCAATTTGTGGGCAGTCAGGTGGTCTTCGCAGCCAAGAGAAGCGAATTCGGTGGCCTGACACCACGGCATCGCTTGAAGTTTATGTCAATCGACTGCGATGCTTCCTCCCAGCTGTCCAGTTGGTTCACGTCCTTTCTTGCATGATTCAGTGATAAGGAAAGAAACTGGTGAAGATGACAAGAGAGGTAAGAGAAAGTGAAATGTCCGAACAAAAACAAAAAAACAAGTGCAGCAAATGGCAGACATTGTCTTCAAGTCCTGGTGTTCATTTGCCATGCGAATTAGAGACATTCGTAGTGCTCCCCAATTCCCCAATTCCCCAATTCGTACTACCTCAATCTCCAAACTGCAAAAAGTACTTGAGCTTTGCTTGTCTCTTTGACGACGAAGTTCACAAGTTGAGGCCGGCACAAGGAGCGTGCTTTTGAAAGGCAATTCAATTTTTTTAAATCAAGACAATTGAAACAATTTTCTTTTCTACAACTAAGGTCAGTATCACGGAGTAGACTACAATGCTCGCAAGCATTGAATGCTTACACCGATCTTACCATTAAAATGAGGGAGGAGAGAGGAGAGAGGGGGGAAAGGAGAGTGAGATTAGTGTGAGCATTCAATGCTTGCGAGCACTGTAGCCAGTCCCCAGTATCACTTCCTAAAATTTCTATTAATTGACCTCTCCTTTTTTAGGGGGAAAAAAAAGATTTCATTCAACCAAATAACAATGAACACCAATCAAACATAAAACAGAAAACACAGGGCATACCCACTCGATTAAAACTGTTGGCGTGTGAGTCAATAGTCAACGATTTTGTAATTATTGTAATTTCCTTATTAGTTGGGATTTCCTTGTAGCCCTAGTGAACAATGTAACTTGTATGTATATTTCCTCCTTGAGAGAAGAATACAACACAACAATTCCTCCTTAAAGCTCTCTTGTGATAATTGGGTACGTTTTCATTTGGCGTGGATATGTTTCAATTTGAAAAAGAAAAAAAAAAGATTTCTAGACTTAAAATTTTGTTGAAATTATTTAAAATATATTAAGATGTTTTACATTAAATTCTAACATGTAAATAAATTTCATTAAAATGGCGTGGCTCAAGTCAGAGCATCTTAATCAAAATTTTAAAAGTTTAATAAAAAATTGAAAATGCATAAATATTTAATCTACAAAAGTAGGCACCAAAAACTAATTTCCTTTAAGTTAAAAGGCTGATCCTCCTCCCACCACATTCCTTCCTCTATTGCTCATTTCTTTCATATATTTTTCCTCAAGCACAAAAGATAATAAATAATAAATAAATAAATAAAAATTAATTAAAAGCGAAACGGTTATCAAATAAGTGCTGACGTTCAATTTAAGTCGCTCTCAAAATAACCCTTTGCACGCTTCCAAGTTCTTTCCACTCAGATCTCGGCTCCTCGAATAGTTTTCTAAACTCTTGTTGCTGAAAACCACACTCATCCTCCAAAATTTGAGCTCTACAAGTCTTTTCTTATCTACTGCATTACCGGTTACACCAGCCGTTCTCCGTGCATTTCAAGTACGCAACTTCATAAAGGCCGTTCTTGTCAAACTATTTTCTTATTTACAGGAAGCTGTCTTAAAATTATGTTATAACCCCTGCTTTTGTTGTGGTTATGCCATTTGTTTCTAGTCTGGTGAGTTTTGAGTAGATATGAAACAGCGATAATTGGAGCAATGGTTCTTGAACTTTAGCTCAATTGGAGCTTTGGTCTCTGAACTAAAAATTCGTGAGTATTAGTCCCTAGACTTGTTATAATGTGGAGCAATGGTCATGTTGGCCAACTTCGTTAGAACTTCCACCCATTTTTTGCCCCTTTAAACCCTTTATTTTGGATAGAAGTTCTAACGGAGTTGGCCAAAAGAATCATAGCTCCACATTATAACAAGTTCAGGGACCAAAGCTCCAATTGGACCAAAGTTCAGGACCATTGCACCAATTTTCTCTTTAAAATGAGAAAGGAAGTAACATTTACTGAAGAAAAACCTCGAATTGAACATGTGGCTGCACACTTGCATTACACAAATCGAAAAATGGATGTTGTTTTCCTAAAATGGATATAATTACTACAGTTAACAGAGTTTCACATGTAAAATTCATAACACTAACACTGCTACAAGTGCACTTCGATTTCTTCTCTTATGACTAATAAACGTTTACAAGTTCCTACGAAGAAAATTCACCTAACCCAAAAGTGCGCAATTCAGCCTCGATGAACTGTATTGTTCAGGATCTACCAAAGCCATTGACGATGTTGTTGCTGGTCCAAGCACGTAATATGAATCAGAGTAGAACTAGTCTTTGCTTCGTAGAGATCACATGCAAATCATCAAAATCTTGGAGCTGCAACAAAACAAAATGTTTTATGTTACCTTAAGTAAACTAGTTTCATTTCAAAAAACCAGTCATAAGATTCACATTAGATTTGTTCTAAAAACACTTCAGTGTCAACAATAATAACACAAGCCCATAAACTTTCCGAACAACTCAACCTGGTAAAAAACCTTGCAATACAAAAGCATTTGACAATTAACAATACATATGTGAGTTTCTGGTATCTAAGCCTACCTCCACCTATGGTTGCTTCTGGCAACCGCTCAATTGAATACTTGTGTTGAGTGATGTACATGATTGGCACACCAGGGACCTGCACTTAAACAAGCAAAGTTATGGAGTTGTTACATTAAAGTCGTAGTGCCACTTAAAATGGTTCTAAGTTTCTATTCCACCTTTCGGATCCTTCGCTTTAAATCTCGATCGCATGTAGCAACAATATAGCATTTGTGCTGTACCCAACAAGAAAGTCAGTCAATGTTAGTGATAAGAATGCATCAGAAAATTTGATAAGCTGCAACTGGAATTCACAAAAGACCACAATCTGGCCAGTAAATTTTTCCAGAATGTTAACAAGAAGAGAGAATAGACAGAACTGACAATCAGATAACGCACATCCACTCTATGCAATGTGTAACTTTGAAATCCAAAAACATAGTCTTTAGCGAAGTGCTTCAGTAGAGAAAATATGCATTTTTTGTTTCAAAAACCATCGAACTTTCAATATACCGTTTTACAATCCAAGAAAGAAGAAAATGCCGAAGGTTGAGCTACGGCAACTTTGGTAGGGAAAAATCAAGCAAAATTCAGCCAGTCTATTTTAGATGGTAACTTACTTATTATACTAACTATAATACAACGTGATAGCCTTAAAGACTCTACTTCACCCTCCCAACTCCCCCTATTCCCAACTAAAAAGAGGGGTAAAGACTCCAAAGAGCAAAACAGGAAAGTGCACGTTACTGAGTGTAAATTGTACCTGGGTAACTCTTTCAACAATACAGTCATCAGCATAAGTTCCTTTATGAGTGCAGAGTAGTCTCTCAAAACGAGGATCCTTAGCAATCCTGTCAGAAGAGAATAATTTCTTTGTTAGTAATGCAATCTTTTGGTGAACTGAAGAGCATAAATTATTAATGCTACATAATATATCAGTTATCTTAGAACCTGACAAACAGGGAAAAAAAATCATAATCGAATAATTAGAAAATGTAAAAAGAAACAGTATAAAACGAGTAGCAGGGCAATGAACATAGATATTAGTGCAGCTCATGCATATGCACATCCAACAACTCCAAACCTTCTAACAATGAAAAAAAAAAAATACCAAAGTTGGGAACATACCTCAGAGCCACACGATATTTCTGACCTAACTTCTCAAGTTCTGCCATTACACAATCCGTGATACAAGGAGTGCCTACAATTTCAAAAGATAGACAGATTGTCATTAAATACAAAAGAGTACCAAAAAGATATCTAAACTACCAACAGAGCAGTTTTTGCAATCAAGACGTGGTAACGATTTCTTGTAATGAAATTCAGCATTCAAAACCAATTTATCCAGAGAAACTGAAGATTTATACAAGTGAATAAACGAGTGATTTAAGACTCACACTTTGCGTATAGGCAATCCATCATTCCCTTCTCCAAATCCAACTGCATAAGGTGAAGAAGAAAAGAGTCAAACTATGACTGCTACAGAAAATTCCTAAGTTCTAAACAATAGCTTTAGCTCATCAAAAGAGCAAATGAGATCGACCTTACTGAAGAAGTACACTACTTATCAAGATTTTTCAACCGTAAATACAGAAGTATTGAACATTTTGCCCTCGCGAATCAAACTAAATTCTAGTTAAGACGATTATATGTATAATGCCAACAAATAGCAATAAACACTCACCTTATTCTGGATAGAGAAATTGATGAAGTTGGTATCAACCAAAACCCGGTAAGGCGGACCCAATGCAGTGTTGTATTTAAAGAACAGCGCGGAAGAAACATTTGGCCTAAATCACAAGACCAAACTAATTATGCTAAACCTCTAATTAAAAAATTAAAACAAATATTAAACTGACTCAAAGAAAAACTTACACATTTCTGGGTAGCTTTTCTTTGGTGAGATCCTTCTTGTTTGGATTGAAAACCGCCTCTTTGTAGCTGAATCCAAAACACATAGCAAAAACTGAATAAAATTTCAACTTTTTAGGCAGAAAAATGAAGAAATAGACACAAATAAGAAGAAATTACCATAAGTTTTTACCTTTTAATTGCTTTGGAGGTGACCACCTTCTTCATGACTGCGAATTTAGGCCCTTTTTTAGCTCTCCCCATCTTTTCAATCACAGAGAAACCAAAGTTTACAGATTTGGGATTGCTCAAAACCCTAAACCCTTTTTCTATGAAAAGCGACGAATAGAGGCAGCTCAACTCAATCTCTCGCTTGAGTCGGTTAATTGGGGAGGGAGGAAGAAGGAGAATACAACGAAACACTTGCTTGTAGCTTTAGCGTTAGTTTGGGCTATAAATTTGTGTCCAGCCCAAACCTACCTTGGGTTTAGACCTAAAACGCTACTGTGGGCTTGGGCTTCAATGATGAGTTATATTTTGAGAGTTTTGAGTCTACAAGTTACGCCACCACATAGAGATATACATATATGGAACAGGTTCATGAGCACGTGACGTCTTGATTCAATAAAATATTTTAACGTGGAGAAAAATTTACACATGGCAATATATTATTGGACATGAGACGTCACGTAGCGTTGAACTCGTTCCATGTAAATCCTTCTCCATCACATAATATCAAACTCATTACAAACATATATTTTTAAATGTAGTTAAAAGTGTTTTAACTTTCTAAAGAAATGTAAATCAGTGAAATTTGATCCGACTATAAGATTTGTAGTTTTGTCAATTGGATCTAAGGCCGGATCCACCCTTAGACGCGTGCAATGTAGCCAGGGCAGGTTTTAGAGACTAGGAGGAATCGTTCGAGTCTCTGAAGGAATTTTTTGGCAATGTGAGATCTCTACAGTTGAGTCTCTTAATTTATGCAGGTGGTTTTTTATTTCGTATGAACTTTTTTTTGTTTTCATTTTTGTGGACATTATCTTTTAATGAACATTTCATTCAAAAAATCTTTGAATTTTGACAAGATTAGATTTTCCTCCTTATTTTGTCACTTTTCACATATCAAGTTGTTCGATTTCAATTATTTTCTGACGTGATGGGGCCTATGGAGTAATTGATAGAATCGTCAAATTTTATTTTTAATTTGAATAAAATAAAAAATTTAATAAGATTGTACGTCACTGAATGAGATTCTCTCATTTCAATTTCATTGAGAGACTTGTGGAGGATAAGACCTGGCCTATTGGGAATGCCCTTAGAAGTCCACATCCTAATCAATGTAATTGAGAGTAAATTGAGTTGAGACAAACATTCAACGCTCTGATCTTAATTTTAATATCAAATTTCCAACAAAATATCGTCCATACAGGCTTATTGTAGCAACGTGGGCACCATTTGCTTCAAGTCGAGCACAGTAGTAATTGTGTGAAATTTATGTTGGTGGAATGGTAGTGCAAGTCACTAGTGTGAAATTTAAATTTGTCTTCTAGAAATAGACCATCAATGAAGTGGATCTAAGAAAGTTGTCTGAACAAACCAACTATAAACCAAGTTCTTGTGGCAAAATTAAGCCATATAAACCAAATAAATATGGCCGAAATTTGCTTTATTTTTCTTGACGAACATACCATCAACTACTTGATGCATGGTTGGATAAGAAATAAAATCAACTGGATGTGAACCCATCTAGTTTTACTGATTTCAAGACCAATTTTCTAAAGGGTGATTGGTAACTATTTATTTTTTAGTTTTTTGTGTTGTATGTGATATCATTTTTGTTTTCTTTGCTTTGTAAATTATCATCGCATCCTCTTTCTGTTTTTTGGACCCTTTGAACTCACATTTTATGGTTTGAAGTGAGATGAGACTGTCATATCAAAATATATCATATATATGCAACTAAGATCATACAATATGTACGTGGTTCGATATTTCACTCTATTCGACTTCTTCACTCTCCTCGGCATCCGGGAGACGAAAGTCATCCATCTGGAAGTTTTCATCATTTCTTAACTTATAGGAGAGAAAATAGTAGAAGGATTGATTACATACAGAAAAATTGCAGCATTTACATTTAATTATTTTGGAAAAATAATAAATCTATAAAAAATAAAAAACTCGTTTGCATTGCATAGTCATCAAATAAAATTTATAGGGAAGGTAAGGTATACCCCTACCACCTAAAGTTCATATGTTATAGCTTATGTTGTGCATAAACTACTGATGATCATTATTCATGAAACATACAAAAGAACCTCGGCAGTAATGTATTAAGTATTAAAAAAGAAACGGACTTCTTTCCGACCAAAGTAGAAGCCAGTAGGACCACCGATGGGAAGTAGCGGCAACCTGACGAGGCTTTCAGCACCTTCGTCAATGGTTAAGATGCCAGAATTGAAGGTTATATCTGTTTTGATGTTTTGACAAATCAAAGGCTCACAAAATTGATGCAGAAATTCGGATACTTTTTGGCCAGAATCCTAGTGTACGCGTTCAAGGCTACTTTCGAGACTGTATGGGGTGGAAAAATAAGACACCAGATTTTGGTGTCTGCTGTTTTGAACTCTTCCAAAAATCTACTCAACAAAGAATCTATTCGCTCTTCTGTAAGGCTCTTGGCATCACTTGTACCTCTTCAGCCCATCCATTTGGAAAATTCTGAAAGCAACATGAAAGACACGAGAGTTTTGGTTTGATTTCGAAAAAGAAAAAAATTGACTCTGAAGTATTTGGTTCAATTTAATCAACCATTTCAATAACTAAGCGGAAATTTGATCTTGTCAAGGTAATGCCAAAAAGGGAATAAGCCCAAAAACCATTGGTATCAAACTCATTTGAACAAGAATGGCTGCCTTGTTCACCAAGTCATGTTCTCAAGCTGCCATAATCTCCCTTGTGATTCTCCCTTCCTTGGTTTCCAACTCATGTGCCGAGCCGCGCTGCATTGGGGTTTATTGGGGCCAAAATGGGGAGTGTACACTAGCAGAAACATGTAACATAGGCAGGTCCCGTAAGCAATGGATTCCTCAATAAATTTGGTAATGAATAAACACCTGAGATCAACTTAGCTGGTCACTGCAATCCAAAGTCAAATGGTTGCCAAAGTGTAAGCATTGACATTAAAAACTGCCAAAAGAAAGGGTTTCACAATATCCTACTATATATAGAGCTTTGAGCAAGCCGTCGTTGCGGATCTTCAATTTTGAACCGCCATGCCATTCTTTAACTCATCAATGTCCACCTCAACACCACAATAATTTTTCACGAGATAGCTTCACTGATGACACTTTCACTCCCTTCAAATAGGGTTGACTGCATGGTGTTGAGGACTTGGAACTCACTTTGGTCGTCGATATTCCATTCCACAATAGCTCGACCATCATAATGTACCTGACTGATCATATCATTCTCCTCAAATTGTAAGTCAACAGAGTGGGTCTAGGATAATAATTTTTTGTATTGGCAGTAGGTCTCACCTTCCTACCAAACCCAATCTTGTTAATGCCTAAATCAGGCGAAAATTGTTCTTCAATTTCTATTACTTCTTTATCAGTGATGACAGATACTGAAGGACCTTTAGCCTTTCCTTTACTAATGGAACTTAAACGTTTGGCTAAGGCGTCGATAAAATCGTCGTCTTTACCAATCGTGTTAAATCCCTCTAGCTTAGAATAGACAGGACTTACCAAAGGTTTTTCAACCTTCTTTCTTGACTTCGAAGAACTGGAGCTGACAACTTCATCTTTTCTGCAAGGATGTTTCTATCCTTGAGGCTCGTCGTCCTAGAGACTGCAAGAAAAGATTAGTATAATTATTCTGCTGAATAACAGCAGACAACTCACCAGTCTTTCCTTCATCACTGGTATCTTTGTAAGGTGCAGCCAGAGTTCCTTGATTGTTTACAAGGATTGCCGTTTCTGGCAGATGGATGGCCTTCTGTTCTTTACCTGCTTTCGTGTTATAAGTTCTAAAAGGATTATCAATGACACTAATGCATTGCAAAAAGTCAGGTAAGCACTTCTTCTTAGCATAATAGGTAAACCACGAAAAGAAACAACAGTTAAATTGTTTTTCTTTCATGAACATATGATGCTTCTTATGGAAGTGTCTAACAGTCTTAAGACTATAAGTCTTTTCCAGCCAATTCCTTTTCTGTATGTTTTTGTATTCCTTTTTCTTTCATGACACTCGGAACTCGGAAAAAATGTTTAGGTCACAAATCGTAAATTTTACCTTATGTGTATTGCAACTCTTTATTACAAAAAATTTCCTTATTTATCTCTACTATTATAAAGTCAGGCCCCTGAGAGTGAAAACTTAATGCGGTCTTTATGTTTATGTTTATTTTTATTGACTATCCAACCCTTGAACATACAAAATAAGATGCAAGGATTGTCCTGATAGTTACGGTCATTCTCTTCAAATAATTTGCATTCTAAGTTCAAACTCTCATCCCTCCCTTAACATAGATTAATGTAAAATATTGCTTGTAATTAAAAAAATACAAAATGATATTTATTTATCTATTTATTATTATTATTATTATTAGGAAAATGTTATTGGCACTCCAAAATTCTCATTTTGCACTCCTCACAAATGTTTTTTTTTTTTTTAAAATATAAAAAGTTTAGAGTGCAAAGTGAGAATTTTAGAGTGCCAATAACAATTCCCTATTATTATTATTTTAACTGCGAATCCCTGCTACAGTATTGAGTTCGTAGTTTTAGACTATAAGGCTACATTTGGTATGAGAAGAGAGCTTGGGAATGAGAAAGTGTTGTATTTTCCATGTTTGGAAAGTCCAAGCTTGGAAAATGATTTCCTGACCCATGAGAAAATAGGGGGGAAGTGAAGCCCCTTCCAACCCCCTTGGTATTCACTCTGTTGTCCATGGGAAACCAAAAAACAAGTATTGATTGCTATCTTTTTATAACAATTATGTTCTCATTGACAATTTAAAATGTCCATTGTATCCCAAAAAAAAAGATTTTTCCTACCTACTTCCCATCGTTACCATTGCCAAACATAGAAAAAGAATTTTGCATTTTCCTTCTTCAAGAAGAAAGAAATGAGAAATTTTCCATGAATTCCTATCAACGTACCGAAAGTAGCCTAAAGAGTTAGGGTTGGGAAAATAGGTCGGTGCCAATATTAAAGCAGCGTCACAGAGGGAGAGAGTTAGGCCGGTGGCTGTCAAAGATAATTTGGGCACTAATGTGAAGTTTAATTGTAATCATGTGAAGTTTAATTGTAATCAACTATTCATGTGAGCGTCAAGCCTCTGGGCTGTAGGAGTACTTTTGCTAAGAAACAGAATTTTATAAGATGATGTCCGCCTGACTTCTAAGTAATGGAAACAGTTTATTTTTCTTTCGTTTTTTTATTGGCACAATACGCGCCGGTGTTCATTTGTACGCCTAACTCAAAGAAACAGCGCTATTGATCCAACCTTTTCAGCTTAGGAGGCGTAAGGCCAGTAAAAACAAAATCCAACTTTTGCAAGGCCAGTAAAAACAAAATCCAACTTTTGCAAAGCTAGGTTCCAAATCCGTCACTGTTGCTGGTGGGAAGATGCTACTGCAGCCCCTTTTGAGGGCCCGATCATTCCACTTGAATCTTGATTCAGATATCTGCTGGCTTTCAGCGCGTACTTTTGCCATCTGCAGAGTATAATAACTCAGCAAAATAAGAAATTAAGGTTCCTTAAACTGTATCAGGCATCTTGAGCGATGCATCTTTCCCAATTAATCTTTTCGCTGTCCAGGATTGCTACCAAACACAATCCACAAGCTCGTTTTTTTTTTATTTCTAAAAAGAACATTGTCCAGATGGTTATCTTGCCTTATCGGTTTGTAGGTCTCTAGCAAGTTCTTGTGTCTTTTCATATGCCACTGCTAGCATTCCAAGATACTGCAGCCTCAGGTCAAATACTAGTTAAATGAAGAGCTCATTGTTGGTTCAGAAGCATTTGGTGATGAAGGAAGCGACGGAAGGGGGAGAGGGAAACATGCATAGTAATTTACTCACTAATAGAAGTCCGCCTTCTTCCATCAGAGGTAGATTCACCAAAGATGGCTTCACTAATAATTTGTCCAGTAGAGCAGTAACTCTTTGCACGAAAACTCGCTGCACCCAACATAAGAAAAGTAGTTAAAAAGACGAAATAATTCCAGTAACGCATTAACAGGGAACCGAAATGGACCCAAAAAGTATGATTTCTTATCACCATCACCACCTTTAACCCAATTGTAACAGAATCAATCCCTTCTAAGACTTCCATGCGTTATATAAACTAAACATGGGTTCACCATTGCAATCAATGCATCGATCCAGATGTAAAACAGAAAGATAGTGTATTTTTTTACACTCACCCAGAAAAGATAAGAATAATAAGATAAAATTAAATCCTTCTCAGTACCTGAACCAAGATTGACATAACTTCATTAGGAGACGGGAAGACAGCGATAATTGTTGCAGCTTCCTTACGTACAAAATCTGTAAGGGAAACAAAGATATAACAAAATATATATATTGAAGACAACCACTTGGTTTAGATCAATGGCATTCTTTAAACCTGTGATTCCTTTACACAAGGAAGAAAGTCCACGAGCAACATTGCTAGGACTAGCCTGTGAACCCTCATCACCAAGAACCAATCTGGTATCTGCATTCATGACTTCCACGTCCATAAACACTGGACGTGTTGCCGCATAATGTTGCATAGCACTTGTGCCCCTGTTAAACTGCATCGCAACGAGAAAGCAATCTGTTCTCCAATTCTATTGAAAAATAGGATGCAAAAGACTTTAATTAAAACCAATCACTATAATTTGTAGAAATCTTTCCCCCGAACTACTTTCTAGGATTCAATATTTTCAATCAAATCATTAAGGAGGTGCACCATCCTAGCTTTGAATTCAAAGAACAAGGAAATGGAAGTAATGAGGGAAAAATAGTGTCTTCTTCTAAAGACGACCATGGTACAATTTTCCAACGAGCCATAATATTTTTATGACTATATAAAAGTCAGCATACCATTGCAGTAGTCCTGAGGATTAGCAACTGCAACTTCTAACCCTCTGCGAGCTGTTGCATTGCCCATAACTGATGGTACCGATATCCCTTGTCTTCCAATATCTTCCTCAGCAAATGCCCCTAATATTGACAGAAGCTTGGAAAATTGTTATATCTCCAAATGATGAGCATACAAATGTTACCACTTCTAAAATTACACCATTCGTAAAAGAACCTTATTTACCGTAAGGAACGTTACAACTTCTCTCCATCGCCAGAATATTAGAAGTCAGTTTTAAAAGATATCACACTGACGCCATCAGCTTCGTCTACAATTCTATAGGGCAGCTAGACACTCATGAGGGAGATCAATGGTAATAATTTGCATACACTGTCACTCATACAGTACAAAGGCCTTTTCACATTAGATGGCCGCATACCAGAAGGTATATAATAGGGTTTCACAGGAAATAGCAGCAACAGTAAAACCCCTCACAGCTTCAGCCCTAAACCTAATTGGTCCAGATGTAACTTATATCTTAACATATCTACATATGTCAGATAAAAATTATTTTGGTCTCATCCACCTAAACATAATAAATAATGGAATGATAACGAATGACCAAAATGATGTGCAACACCCAAATTGATCGATTTTTAATTTCAGTGACCATTTTAATTGAAAGGTTCAATTTCATGGACCAAATGTGGTAAAAACCCTATTATATATACTGCACACTGCATGGATATATAAGTATAGCAAGATTCTAAGTTTACCAAAAAGAAAAAAAATGCTCTACTTTTTCCTTGTGCGACATAAGGGCTATGTAAATCAAACAAACCAACAAAGGAAACACTTACACAGAAAGCATCCATTGTGGACAGGTCATTCATGATCAAAATTGGATTCTATAAAACCATCAAATAATTATTGGTCTAAACCTTGAAGAAAAGAAAGTTTACCACGATGTGAAAGCAACTTACATGAAACAGGTCACTATAATGTGACATCTTCATCTATTAATACAATGTCATATACTAAAACACTTGCATATTTCATTATTTTATTAGAATGAGATGTCGTGGTGACAGTAAATTCATTCCATGTAAATCTTTCTCCTAGTTAACTCAGTTTTGGATTTTCCTTTATCTGCTTATATCCCTAAACCTTGAATTTTTATAATCTTTGGTTATGTATCTAAAAAAATTTCATGAGTTTGAATTCAACCTACCAAGTAGTTAATCAGGTTTCTTAAGAAATCTTTACCGTTCGATTTCTTAAAGTCAATCTTCATCGTTCATTTTTCGAACTACTCAATAGTCCCGGACTATTGAAAAAAAATTGCAAACAATTGTTTTAGTTTTAACATTTTGACTAATCTCACCTTGAATTTGATTGAATAAAGATTAAAGAATGATCTAGACTATCACAGCAGAAGAAAGAATGACCTACACAAATATACCCCTCTTTGCGGAGAAAACTCAAAACTGACACGTGTTTGACAAAGACGAAGTGCACGTTGTCAGAAAATTCCAGAAACTCCACCGTTAGATGGCGCGGGAAACATCTCGAAGACAAAGCTTAGATTTTTCCGTTTACTTCCATTTCTAACCCTTCCTATATAAATCGCTCGACTTCTCTCTCCCTAAAACAAAGATTTTGAATTTCAGACAGCGAAACCCAAATAGAAACAAACTACAAAAAGCTTCCATTTTTTCTAATTTCCGGGTTTGTGGACCGATTCGCTCCGATAATTGAGCCATCCGGATTGTGGAACCGTAATTGGCCGTTTGAATTTTCACGAGAAAATAAACTGTAAGTGTTCTTCATTTCCTTCTCCTCCTTGTGATTTTGCTTTGTTCTTTGGTTCTGAGATTATCTGGGAGAAGATATTCGATGAATAGTGAAAGCCAGAAATAAAAATTTGTGCTTTTTATGAATTTTAAGTGAATAGTAAAAACCCAAAAATAAAAATGTGAACTTTTTATGGATTTTGAGTGAATAGTAGCAACCCAGAAATAAAAAGTCCAAATTTATGTGAATTTTGATTAGAATCTTGTAGTTTGCACACCTGAATGGAAATGGAAATTTGCATTTGATGCTTGTTGGCACTTTTATAATCTTTGGTATGTATCTTCTACTTTGCTAATGTCCTAAAAAGTTCATGATTTTTAATTTTTGTATGGTCTGGAAATTTGGAGTTCTAAGCATTGTCTAAAAGTTCATGGATTTGAAAATAGTGTTTGTTTGTTGCTTGTTAGTTTGAAAAATTCATTACTTCTAATCTATTTTTTGTTCCTTTTTTCTGTCATCAGAGTTTACAAGCACTTTTGGTGTTGCATAAACACTTTTTGGAGAATTCCTTTTGGTCTTTGTGTGTAGAGTTGGTGAAAAATGATGCCAGTGTACAGATACATGGATTCAAACCCCTACCAAAGGAACCAAACTTTCTCTTTCCCCCAATATCATAATCCAGGTTTCGAGTTCAATTCGTCTATGGCATGTGAGCCTTGGCCTTATGGTGGAAACTACGGCTACCCAATGCCGTGGCATCCCAGCTGTAACCATAATTTTAGACCCTCTTACCCTCATCCTTCAATGCCATCACCACAACACTTTTACGGGGGTTATCCTGCTTCGTATCACGAGGCCTACCCTGTTCACTATTTGCCTCATCCTCTTCATTACTCCATGGAGATTCCTAAATATGAGTATGATAAGATGGCGCCTCGAAATAATCATTGTTGTGGGTGTCCTAATCATGTCTGCCACCAGAACGTAGATAAGGGTGTGAAGATTGAAGAACGAGGACTGGATGATGTTGACAAGAAGGCAGATTTGGTTCCGGTTCACATGAAAAACTACCCTTATCCAACTATGTGGTTTCCGCAGGAATCCATGAATGGTAGAGAGCAAAGGAAGGTTTTTGAGCCGGAGGTCGTAGAGGAAACAAAAAGTCCAACTGATTCTAATCCTCATGAGGGTTTGAAGTCTCGGGAAGATCAAAGGCATAGTTGGTTCCCTTTTGATTTGAATGACATTGGGGCTTTGATGCAAGGAGGAAATAGGGAGCCGTGTCGAGAACAGCAGATGGAGGGAAAAGAGAAGGAATTCCCATTCCCAATTTTCTGGATGCCGCCTTATCAGGAAGCTGGAAAGAAGGACAAGACTGTGAATGCTTCTCAGGATTACAAGACTGAGGACGGAAAAAAGCAATTGCCATGTCCATTCTTCTGGTTTCCTTACGAAAACAAGCAGAAGGAGGAAGTTCGAAAGGAGGACAACAGGGAGGTGAATGTCGTACCAAAAATTGTTGGTCAGGGTGTTGAGGAGAGAAAGGAAAAGACTGCTAATCTGAAAAGCATACTTGTGAAGCAAATGGATCCACATAAGGAGAACTCTGAAGATGCGGAGATAAGAGAAAAGAGTGTTCCTATGAAACAAGTGGAAGATAATGTGGCTAACAAACCTTCTGGTACTAGTGTTAAGCGACAGTCCTCATCCCCTAAAAAGTCATCTGAGCTACCTCCCGTCTGTCTGAGAGTTGATCCGTTGCCGAGGAAGAAGAAAGCCACTGGCAGTTCACGATCTCCTAGTCCTCCTGGTCAAAAAGAACACAAGCAAGAAGTGGAGCCACTCAAGAAGAACAAGGCAACAGAGGTGGTGGATAGAACAATCAGTGAAAACAAAGATCTGATGCATACATCCAAGATTCCTGATAAGTCCATGGACGATGTGTCTAGGAATCCAACCGTTAGGGAATCTGAGAAGAATGGAGATAGATGTGAGACCAGTAAGGATGAAGGATCGCAAAAGGTTGAAGATCTAAAATCTGAAGAGACTAATAAGCCTACGGAGACAGCCAAATCAGTTGCTGGCGGAAAACTTCAGAGAAAGACATTGTCAGATGTAGAGGCAGGTGTGCTTATTCAATCTACCTATCGTGGGTTTGCGGTAAGGAGGTGGGAACCATTGAAGAAACTAAAGCAAATAGCTGAAGTTCGCGAGCAGGTGGCTGATATTCGGAATCGTATCTCCACTTTGGAGACTTCTGATCTCAAGAAAGATGACAAGCAAAGAGTAATAATTGGGGAAACGATCATGAGACTCCTTCTCAAATTGGATACTATTCAGGTATATACTTGGCTGATTGAGTTAATTGTTTTACTATCTTCATTGTGTGTATCTTGTGAAAGCAATTGGTTTTGTTTAATGCTAAACAAGATTCAACGTTTCTATGCGTGAAGCCTTTGTGCACGCACACGCACGCACGCACATACAAACACGTGCACATATGGACAAATTAGTGAACCATCTTGATGTAGTGTTCGTTTAGAAGTAATGTATGCAGTTTATGCTTATATAATTATCGGTGTTTGCAATGAATGAAGTTTAGTGAACCAACTTGATAGTGTTCGTTTAGAAGTAATTCATGTGTGTAGTTTATGCTTAGATGATACTCGATGTTTGCAATGAATGAGGCACCTGAATCTAATTTTTTTTTAGATTTTGGGATTATTAGTTATGCTGATCTGGTTGCTTATTTGGTTGTTGTTGATCAGGGTTTGCTCCCAAGCCTCAGAGACATTAGAAGATCCTTGGCAAGAGAGCTTGTAGTTCTGCAGGAAAAGCTCGATGAGTTAACCGCTAAGAAGTCTCAAGATCCGACACAGGAGGTGTCCACTTTTAAGCATATTAAAGAGTTTGGTACGAACGCCAACAATGGTAACTGCATGATAGAGCAGCAAAGAGAGGAAGTGGCAGGACTTGGTGAAGGATTGCTTGATGGTGTCAGTGATAACAGTCATCATGGCACAAAGTCTTCTCAAGGGGAAGTGCTTCAGATTGCCAAACCTGAGCCTGGTTTGAGAGCCGAGGAACCTGGCCATTGTGATCATAGAGAGCTGCATGCTGCAGCGGAGGGTGGTGATCAAGAACGACAAGTGGAAAGTTGCTTAAAGTCTGAAGATCATGGTTCTGCCCTCGTTATGGAAACAAAAGATGATGTGGGTAGTGATCAGTCTAATACTGGAGATATGGCGGTGGTAAATGCAGAAATGTGGAATGGTTATACTCAGCTTGGGCAATGCAATGAAGCACCATCTCTTATAGAAGGCAAGAGAGACCATAGTGTGACAGGAAACTCTTCCGAAGTTGTTAATACAAACCTAGAGACAAGAGAGCCTGAAAAGTTTCTTCGAGGAGTAACTGATGACGAGCCTGCCATTTTGGAGCCTGAAAAGGATGAACAAGTAGAAGTGTCACCGGATGTGACTTCACCAAGTGCTTGTGTTTATGTGACGGAAAAGGAAGCAGAGATGCAAGAGCTAGCAAAACTACCACGGGGCATGATTGATGAGCAAAGTGCACTTAACGAATCTAAGGAAATTGAAGAAGTGGGAATAGTGAAGGAGGATGATGCCTTACAAAGTGGAGAAGAACATCAGGTGGCATTTGATGTGAATTCACAACCGGATGGAACTCCAAATACGGATCAATTAGAGCAGCGAGAAGAAGAGGGAGAAATGGAGGAGCAACATATTGTCCAATCAGAGCAGCAGGTACAGGTTGGATCTGAAGAGGATGAAGGATGCCTTGCAGATTCAGTGTTTGAGGTAGAGGTAGAGCTCCAGCCACAAGAAGAAGTCGGCAAAGATGATCTTCTTCCGCTGGTCTCTGAGTTGATTGAAACCCAACCATTGAGCTTACCAGTTGTGCATGAAGGTGAACCGTCGGACATAATTCTTGATGATCATTCAGGGTGGCCTATCGAGGACGAAGTGCCAATTGAGAGAAGTACAGAAGACTCTGAGCACCTGCCAGCAATAACCGTTGTAGAGGATACAAAGATGCAGGAGAGCAACCTCAAATGCGAGGACAACAAAAATGCACTGCCAAATGTTGCTGAAACTGTCGCAGAGGACGTCTTCATTGAGACACCATCCACTCCGGTGCAGAAAAGCGAATCATTGGCCGAAAAAATAATTGCTAGGGAGGCACCCTACATCGATGGAGATGTCACGGAACTCGAAAGTGGTAGAAAGCTGATTGAAGAGAATGAGAAACTGAGGGCAATGATGCAGAAGTTCATGGAAGCCGGAAACGAACAGCTACAAGCTATATCTAACCTGACAGGCAGAGTCAAAGACTTGGAGAAAAAATTGGCTATGAAGAAGAAATTAAGGACAAGAAGGTTACCTTCTCGTGCCAAACCATCAAATAATCCTCTCAAAGAGAGAGGTGCTGGTATTGCAATGTGAAAAGGTAATTTGATTTCTCATTGAATGAATGTAAGTAGTTGTAATAATATGTGAATTTTGTATGTATTTTTTTCGTCAATGTTTCAGAATAATAAAGGACTATTCCAATACATAATTTTTCCATCTTGCATTAGTGAAACAAATTCACCAAATTCTAGCAGATAAGGTTTGTACACTGCACATATCAAAGTATTGTAAGGAATAATAAATTTCTATAACTTTATCATGTTCTTCTTTTTATCTGATGTACGGAATAATCCAACAACTGTTATTCGCGCTATGAGAACTTAGAGCCTCCTCCAACATAGTCATTCGTGAGACAGAACGTAGAGCCTCGTCCGACAACATAATGTATGTATCTCCGCCAAAACACGTTTTTCGCAACGTTCCACTTTCCTTCATTTATTTTTTAATTGCATCAAAAATATACATATGTGTATATTTGTGAATATGTATATGTATGTTGGATTATAACCAGACTAGCAGTAGGGTATAGTTTTGTATACATTTGGGAAATTAAACAAGTAGAATGAAATTACGGCGACAAATTAATCAAACTAGCATCTAGAGCCTAGATATCCGGTGGAGGGCTGATTTGGCTAGTAACTGTGGCCCGTCTCGGAGGAGGGGGTGGAGCTTTTTCCCTCAGTTTTCTTGGCATCGGAGCTGCAACCAATTAAAACTATGAGTACCATATATCATCGTTAATTAGAGATGACAGAAAAAACTGCAACAACTTGCATCCCGTCTTTCTGAATGTAATTTTTCGCCTTTTATCTTAGAGTCCGTTTAATAACTCTTTCGTTTTTCGGTCTTTTATTTAAAGATATATGAAGCGAGCAATCTGTTCATGCATGTTAATTATAATTAGAATAACTGAACAAACCTGCTTGGACAGGAGCTGATTGCATGGACAAGAACGAAGCAGTGATCAACATGAGCAGCGTGAGAAAACGGACCAGAAACCATGAGTTCATCGTAGATCCACCGGCGTTATATCTTGCAGTTTAATTTCGTGCCTTAAGGATGTTGCATTGTAACCAGACTTGCAATAGAATATAGTTTTGTATATATTTGGGAAATTAAACAAGACAATGAAATCGAGTAATGCGACAAGCAATTGACCAAACCAGCAGCCAGAGCCTAGATAATCTTAGGCTTATTAGCACATTTTACATATCCGGTGGAGGGTTTCTAATAAGTGTTGCTCGTGTCGGAGGAGGGGGCGGAGCTCTTTCCCTCAGTTTTCTCAGCATCGGAGCTGCAATTAATTAATAAATGACATTATTTAATCATTTTGATGAGTGTGTTAGCGCTCCATAATTCCATTAATTTTTTAATGCAAATATTGTCAGTAAAATTTGAACTTACCCTACATTTTTTTTGGGGATAAAACATAAACGACTTCCTCCAACATAAATTGTTCTATTTCACGAGAAATTCTAGGGTCTAGATACCGGACCACCTATTTTTTACAGCGCAGAGACACAAACATCACCATGGCCCAACCCTGTTGATTTGTTATGCTAATTTTGGCCCATTTTTAATCTCACCCCCTCTCACTCCACTCACAATCCTCCTCTCTCACAGAAGAATCCTCCCAGATGGGTTATCAAAGCTCACATATAAGATTGACAATGTTTGGCCCTTTTTTCTGTTTTACTATTTATGCTTGTGATAATATTTCAGATAATGTTGTGGACAGTTTTTAGTGAAGGGTGCGGCAAGAGAAGAATAGAGAGAATTTGGTGAAACTGTAGTGTATGTGGAATATGTAATTCATATATTCCACATACCAGGTGCCTTTATTTATAGTAATAGAAGTACAAGTACAATAGGATACTAATCCCTTACAGAACGGAATAGCCTAATCCATATCTACCTAGGATTTACACAATCACATTTAACACATGTTATAAATTATCTACAACACTCCCCCTTGAGTGTGCAAATACTCAAGTAGATATCGCATCAGATCTTCAGGATGATAGTTGATGAAGTCGTCTCGTAGGCACAGTAGAGAACACTCGAGTCTCATATAGGGAACTTGCATATAAAAAGAATAAAAACTCTCACAAAACCTGGCTATGGTAAAACCCAAGACGAGACAAAACCCATAGTCTAGGAGAAAAGTGAGTTAATGCAATGTCGATACTTAACATCTTCAAGACGTAAGTAGTAAGAAAACACACAAGGGTATGACCAGCCCAGAATGGGTGCCTCGTTAAAATCTAGTCAGGCAACAAAAACCCAATGGGAAAAATGATCCTGATCGTAGGGAAAAAGAGTACATTAAGGTAAAGTGAGTATACTTCAGGATACTCCTCCTGAGTTCGACGAAACTCCCCCTGAGAACTACAAGCGTAGCAAATGAGAAAATTTGCACATACCAAATCTTCCAACAAGCTTCTTCGGCAATGACTTCGTGAAGAGGTCGGCAAGGTTGTCTTCGGATCAGATATGCTTGACTTCAATCTTCTGATGCTCATGCTGATATGATGTAGACGCAATATGCTTGGTGTTGACTTCTTGGATGTATCATGTTATGGTCTGGTCGATACATGCGGCGTTGTCTTCACAGATCGTCGTTGGGACTCAACGAATGATGAAGAATTACAGGTGCTTCGAATATGCTCCCATGTACACATGTGGCTTCGTGTATGGCAATGAGCTCGAAGACGTCGCAACTAAGGTCTATTTGGTGGACCTCCAAGATATTGCGGTGTTCCTAACGGTAAAGACATAATCCGTTTGGAAACGTGCCTTGTGCGGAGCAGACAGATAGTCTGTGTCAGCGTATCCCACAAGGTAGGCATCATTCTGATAACCAAGGGGTTGTGGTTAATTCTGAGATGCGTAGGGATAGAATAAGCCCAAATCTGTAGTAACGGAAAAACGTCTTTAACACCTATTTGGTGGTAGCGTGTAGGCGCAATGTTGTATCTTACCAAAAGATCAACAACGAATGAGATGTCATGCTTAATGCAATGAGCTAAGTACAATAAAGCGCTAATTAAACTTAGATATAGAACTTCAGGTTCCACAACCTTTTCAAGGATCTCATTTGCATCTAGCGTATGAACGGTCATGGGTGTACTCGAAGGCAACACCTTCTGGGTGTAGTTCAACAGGTGGACCAGAATACCAACTGAACTTTGCTCAAAACTTCGGGTCGAGACATAAACGAGTTTTCCCAAGATCTTTTATCTCAAATTCCGACTTCAGGTGCGAGGCAGTTTTCTCAAGCTCTTCCAGAGTCTAAGTGAGATTTATGTCATTGACATAGACTGCAACTTTAGCAAATTCGGTTTTGTACACGCAGGGGCATAGTTTATTCACATATCCCTAACTGATCAAATATTCACTTAGACGGGTATACCACATCCGCTCGGATTGTTCCAATCCGTAAAGTGAAATGCCTCAATTCAATAGAGAGGGTGTTCTGTGGTCTAGAACTATTTGAATCAGTCAATAAGTTCTTCGGGAACTTTTCACATATATTTCCGTATCAAGATCCCTATAGATACGTTACAACCACGTACATAAGCTGCATATTCAGTTTTTCGGAAACTACCAAACTGATAAGGTAGTGGAACGTTATAACGTCCATTACGGGGGAAATAAGTCACCTCGTAATCAATCTCAGGGCGTTTGAGAGAAACCTTGCGCCACAAGGCGTGCTTCGTATTGCACTATTTCATTCTTCTCATTTCGATTCCTTACGAAAACCCACTTGTAACAAATGGGCTTCACATGTGGAAGTGTAGGAACTACAGGCCCAAACACTTTACGTTTCGCAAGTGAATCAAGTTCGACCTGGATTGCTTGTTTCCAGTTTGACCAATCGGTTCTACGTCGACATTCATCAACGGAACGCAGTTCGATATCGTCGCTTTTCACTTATTTTGGGTAGCTACCATATACGTGAATATCATCGATGATAATCTCATTCCAATTCCATTAACTCATCCATGCATGCATAATGGACCAAGACTACAGGTCTCGGGATAATCCGGATTAATTTCATGAGGTGGAATGGTTGAGATAGCGAACGAGGAAAGGATTCGTTTTGTGCCATACTTCTCCACTTCTAGGGAGGTGAATCCTTCGAACTGAATGATCTGTCGCGCTTCAGGCTGAGAACAGATTGATTGGCTAGCCGTTGGCGTACCAGGCAGTCCAACAGGGGCGGCCAAACCGTCTTTCAGGGGCGGCACACCTTTCGGGGATGTTGACTCGACGTCCGTTAGGTACGTCTTTCCTTGCAGGCATGTTTGCAACTGGTATATGTGATCTCGTCACTTTATCTAGATAAGAGAAAGCGTCTGGAGCAATACTCTGAAATCTAGAATATGGGGATCGAGATGAAACATAGTGGGGACGTCCACGATAATTCGCGTCGTTCTTTAGGAACGTTGACGTTCTTATCTCCTCCTAACGGCGGGAAGACTGTCTCATCGAAGTGACAATCCGTAAAATGGCGGTAAAGAGATCGCGTGCAAGGGCTCTAAAGAGCTAATTCGAAGGAGAATCGTAATCGACAAAGATTCACATCCTTCTTTGAGGACCCATATTGGTACATTGCGGCGGCGCAATATGGCATAATGTGCATACCCAAAAATGCGCAAATACGAAACATCAGGTTCGTACCCAGTAACCAACTGTAACACTATAAAGTATCGGGTAGCAATGGGCCTTAGGTGGACCAATATGGCTGCATACAAGATTGCATAGCCCTAGGTAGAAACCGAAAGCTTGGTGCATTTCACCAAGGTCCGGGCGATCAATTGATAATGCGCTTTATGATCGCTTCTGCGAGGCTGTTTGGGGGTTGAACATGGGGAATTCAATGTTCAATTTCAAACCCAAAAAAACATGCAATACTTATCGAATACTGTTCGATATAAACTCTCCGGCATTATCCAGTCTTCTAGACTTTATGGGATAATTAGGGTGGTGAGCCCTTAAGTAAGAATTGGCCAGGAGTTTAGCAGCAATGTGTATGTGGACAGACATGTGACCATTGTGTCGATATATCAACCAAAAACCATATTTACATGGTCCGCATTTTTGGTTGGATAAGTCCACATTATTCCCTTGAATCCACTGTGAAAAGAAGGTTATGTAGTAGCTTTGCTAGGGATGGTATAAAAATCCAATTTCCCCAACGAGCAGGCTTGGCAAAGTGTGCTTGTAGGCACAAAATCCTTACTTCAGGTAAGGTGATGCATTGTGTAACATATTGCATCGTGTTTTGACCTGAATGTCCCAAACGGTCGTGCCAAAGCAAGTAAACTGCTCGAATCACCCGGCTTCAAGCCAACCTATATGTGGCATGTCTCAGTTGGGAGGTAGCCCATTGGCCCCAAAACATAGCTTCAGGCTTCATATTTTGGAAGGTGATGCAAAGATACGTCACTCTATTTTCTACAGTGGTTTTTATGATCATTGTTCTCTCGAATATCCTTATGATTCAATAACGTTCTTCTGGAACGGAGAATATAAGGCCCCTTAATAGTAATTCAGTACCATTAATACAACGAGGTGCAGTGCCATTGCCCTTAATCAGGTTAGGTAGACCTGAATTCGTTGCTAGAGGGGTGATTTAGGTATGAAGTTAGTGTGCATAGTCGCACGTTCATCCAGACAGCTAACTTCCCCACATTTATACCTTATCACATGTTAATTGAATTCGGTCACATGTATAAGAAACATGATTCAATTAACTCATATTCGAGGACAATATCCATAATAATATCCAAAAAATTTAAAGCAAATACCAAAACAATCATCCAAACAAAAAGGAAAAATTGTTCAAAACTTAAACCAAAAGATAGGGGGTTTCGGCCAACAGGGCCTTCCATGTCAAAATTTTGCTTTTCCATATGTGTTAGGTGAAGCAAAATTAGTCTCACAAATTGATTACAAGAATGGTACTCCTCAACAACATTGGTAGGGGCACAAATAAGTGCATAGCCAATGATCTATTCCATCAAAATAGAGGTAGATTTTGCACGGTTGAGGTTCGGGAATACTGTCCCTTATTCTTGAAGTTTTGGGTCTTAGTTTCCAAGGGATCACGTGTTTGGTCGTGATGCCACCCCCTTGGTTGACCCTGATTCTACCACTATTCAGTACTCTCCAACCGAAGAAGGAAGAGTAGATTCGGTAGGCCTCTGCTGAAGCAGAGCCTTAAGTTCGGTACACCTCTGCCGAAACAGAGCAAGACCTTCGGTACATCCCAGCCGAATCACTGGGGTGCCGCTTTCACTGTTGTGCTTTTCAGTGAGCAAAGTGGTAGTAATCAGATCCGAGAATTTAGTGAACCTCCACTCTCTAGGGTGCTTCTTCAGGAGCATTTTAGAGGTATGGAAGGACGAGAAAATCTTCTCCAGTCAAAGTTCAATCGGATTCTATAAACTTCAGAATTTGTACCTATTCACGGATGGAGTTCAATCATGCCTTGTGTCAGGCAAGATATGTCTTGCTTCGGGCAAGGTATGTCTTGCTTTCGACAAAGTGTGTCTTGCTTCGGGCAAGGTGTGTCTTGCTTCGGGCAAGATCATCTTTGCATGATTAAAACGATCCATAGAGTGAGTCAAAGAGCCATGGAATCCTCGTCATTGAGGTGCTTCCATTTACAATGCTTCAGGCATAAGTCTTCGGATGAAGATCATGACGGAGGCTTATTTAGCTCTATCCACGTCATTGTTGGCTTCAATATTTCTCAACTTCTCAGTAGTCAAGTGGAGCTTCACAACTTGTGCCCACATAAAGTAGTTTCTGCTAGAAACTTCCATGTTAGTGAAATTGAACTTGTTACGGTTCGGAAATCCACTGGATGGAGGGAACAAGATTGTGGTTGGTGCTTATGGGAAATAAAATCTCCATAATCATAAAAGTTAGAACATTCGGGTTCTAAGACATGGTTTGGTTTAAATTTTCATGAAAACTACGGGTTTCATGGGTATTTAGTTTTTAAGGAAACTTCGGGTTTCATGGCACCTATTCGAAGCTTCAGGTTCGAATTTATGAACTTCAAGTTCATATATACCTGCAATCAAACGCAATATATATAGAACAAAAATAATACAAATAATAAATTTTTAACATATATTGTGAATGGGTAGTGAAATATAGGTCTACGGGACCTTTGGAGTTTGCAAATATGACCCAAATAATTTTTGGTGGGTCGTAGTTGGAGCTGCAGGCCCAACCTTTATTTTCTTGGGCTGCTGGCAGCAAGAAAATAAAAAAAATTGGAGCAGAAAATAAGCCCAATAGGGGCTGGGGTCCAATTAAGCCCAACAGGGGCTTGTGTGAAAGGAAGGAAAGCAGCTGGGCTGCTTTAGATAGGCCCTGAAAAAAAAATCAGGAGGCGCTGGGCTTCTGGCAGCAAGGGGCGCTGGGTCTAGGTGCGTTAGGCCTGCTGGGCGCCAACCAGGCGCGGGCCGAGAAGGTTGAAGGCCCTGCTAGGCTTCTGGCCAGAGGAGAAGAAGGATGGGCTAAGCCCATTTGGGATTGGCTGCAGGCCTCGGCTCGACTGCAGGGCGTGGCTCGATTCCGACTCGGCTTCAGGCCGGCTCGGCTCCGAGTTAGGGTTTTTTTTTTTTTTTTTTCTTTATTTTTCAAAAAAACGAAAATTTTTTTTCGGTAAAGAATTTCCAGTTTTTTTCAGAAAAACGAAATTTGATGTTTTTTTGTAGAAAAGCGAAAAAAAATAAGAAAAAACCCTTGATTTTTCCTTCGTTCACACGATCATCAATTCACTTAATATATTTTAGATATATTAAATGTCGATGCTAACACAATATTTGCAGAAGATCAATAATTCTTTAAACGCAAAAAATTGGGTGATGCATCATGGTGAAGGTTCATGCAATCAGGTCTGACAAAATATCGACAATCGAGACCGTGTTTTAGAAGAACCTGGATTGCTGATGATGATTGTTGAACAATTTGTTTGCAGAATTGCCTTCAACTCCGGATTTCCATCGTCAATGCGTTGAATCTTGTTCAAAATAACAGGGGAAAAATTGAATCAATAGCAATATATTAATTCAATAAAAATAAATAAATCAAAGTAAAAACTATTGAAATTAATACTCCCCATGATTGAAGATGGCCAAAACTCCGGTATAATTCTCTTGAGCACAGCGGAAAGAGCGTGCTGATAACGTGTTGTGGACAGTTTTTAGTGAAGGGTGCGGCAAGAGAAGAATAGAGAGAATTTGGTGAAACTGTAGTGTATGTGGAATATGTAATTCATATATTCCATATACCAGGTGCCTTTATTTATAGTAATAGAAGTACAAGTACAATAGGATACTAATCCCTTACAGAACGGAATAGCCTAATCCATATCTACCTAGGATTTACACAATCACATTTAACACATGTTATAAATTATCTACAACAGATAATATATTTTTTTAAAGATACAATTTTTGTTCACGGATATCACCTTTGAATTTTGTACTATTTTTCGGTGTTTGAATAAAACATCTTTCACGTGGCTTACGAACACCGTAGCCTATTTCCACTTGATGATGCCACTAAAGCTCCCAACAATAGGAGAAACATCAAACATGGCTTACTAGAAGGTGAATTGAAAGCAAAACGGTTAATAATAGAATTACCATCCAAGTTCCAACTAATTAATCCCCACTGATTTTTACTTTTCACCGTATAAATTTGACTCCAACTACATCATCCACCCTGTAACCACTGCAACTTGACACCTTGGCCAAACCCCAGCCATCCACTCCATTTTTACCCAACACGAATATTCCCCCCGACTAATCCGGGCCCGCCAACTTCCCCCAAACTCTCTGTTTTTTTACTCAACCCCCTCCCGCCCCCCTTCTCCACCTCTCGCCTCTCGCCTCTCGCCTCTCGCTTCTCGCCTCTCCCTCCACCGGCAAGCCATGCGCCGACGACGTTCACGTTCTTGAATCTCATCAAGACCGTCCGTTTTCTCTTCGCCTTCTTTCTCCCTCGAATCTCGGCCCTCCGATTCCGCTGAGAAACGACGGCGATCATGATGAAGAAAGAAAACGGAGACGACCATCGCGTCCACGTCTTGGAGATCAACCTCATCTCCGCCCAGGGCCTCAAGGCTCCCTCCGCCACCCTCCGCCGCATGCAGACCTACGCCCTCGCCTGGGTCGACTCGGCCCACAAGATTCGCTCCCGGGTAGACAAGGTCGGCGGCGAGAACCCGACCTGGAACGACCGGTTCCTCTTCAAGGTCCCATCCGGATTCCTCTCCAGCGAGACATCTCAGGTCTCCGTCCAGATCTACGCCGTCGGCTGTTTCCGCGATCACCTCGTCGGCACCGTCCGATTTCTCATCAACAACTTTCTCGACGTCGAGTCCAAGATTCCCTCGTTTACGGCGATCCAAATCCGGCGACCTTCTGGAAGATTCCACGGCGTGTTGAATGTGGCCGCGATGGTGATCGACGGCTCGGATCTGGCTCCAGCGGTGAGCCAGCTGTCTGCGATTGGGTACCGCGACCTGATGGGAAAGGGAGAAAGCTTCCGGCGCCGGCGACGCAACAGCATGAGGAGCAGATCGAAGGATTACTCCGGCGATTCGAAGGAGAACTCTTGCACTGAGTCGGCGGAGAACTCGGACGTTGGCGAATCGGCGGCGTCCTCTCCGGCGACGCCGTTGCCGCCTCTGAAGGAGCTGAACACGATCAGCGAATTGGCGGGAACAAGAAGCCAGGTGTTGAAGGCTCCTCCAACGGACGGCTCGCGTTTCCTGTGCTGCTTGCTGACGCAGAGGAAGATACAATACAATCCGTCGGATCAGAACGCAGATGGGGCCCACAGCAGAGAAAGGTAATAAAAGAAGAGTAAAACGGCAAAAAAGTAAAAAGTTAATGAGCATGGAGGTTATTCGTGTGAATGATGCCGGTGGAGAGAAGATTAAAATGCTAATGAGAGAGCATTAACGGTAAGAAATTGAAAATTACAGATTAATGAGGAGTGTGATTACTAGTGGCCAGAGTTTAGTTTCTTCTTGATTCTGAAATCCAAATGTAGGAATCAGGCAGGCACTGGGGATTCTTGGCTGCTAGAAAAGCATGTAAATTTTTTTTTTTTTTTTTTTTTTTTTTTTCAAAAAAAAAGAGTGCAATTAGTCATGTAATAATCTGATCAAATTTTCCTCCACTTTTGAGGTGTTTCAATGAGAATTCAAGAGGTGGACTTTGCACATTTCACATTTCTTTTGAAATTGGAATTTTGTTTTTCGTGCATTTTGCAATAATAATATTATTTATGTCACATTTACTATTGCGTCAAGCAATTATGGTGGCGGGGCTCACCTAAGTGAGAAATTTCTACTATTGTGACATGTGAAATCATGTTAAAAGAACCCAAGGGGCATACATTACACGTGATATGGACGTCCGCACCAAAGTTTTTCTCCACACCTTGAACTACCTATTGGGTTTACCTTCGCTATGCAACGATGAGCCCAATATGAACCCAAGTTTACTGTTGGGCCCCAAATAATGGTTTGCTACTAAAAAATCGATCTAAAACTTGGAATTGGATGCATCAAAACCCGGCCCAAGTTCCAATTTCTTAAATTCCACCCATTTGTCCATCTGATTAGATGTTTTCAATAAACTCCACACAACTCAGAGCAAAATCTCCTTACCAATCCCGAAAAACAAGGACAGCCAGGACACGTTTCGATTAAATAGAGCGAGTACGTACCACCCACGAACTCAGTGCGAGTATGCTCAACAGAGAAAGAAGCACGGGTGACAAAGCAGAAGAAAATCAGCAAATTTCAGACGCAGCAGCAGGAGGCAGCCTAGCAGTCTAGTACTCTAGAGTGTGCAGTAGGAGTAGGGATAGAGTAGAGTACAGTACACGATTTGATTGATGGAGTAACCAAACAAGTAAGCTCCAACCAATCACAAATTCACACGCACGCACACATTTTTAAATCTGCGGGGATTTGATTGGTACGATTTTAGCTGATGCAACAACTGCTGTGGATCTGGCTGTCTCTGATTGCAATCTCCGGATCCCGTGCCGAACTCCGATATTGCAATTTTTTATTTTTTTATTTTTTATTTTTTATGAATTGTCGTCAACGATGCTGACAATGACTCTCTCATGCCCAAAATCCAGATATCATGATTTTAATTTTTGTTGGCCCAAAATAGTTAAAGCTATTTTTTTTCCCCCTTTAAATGGAGAATAACCAGATTGATTTTTGTTGGCCTAAAATCTTCTTACTGTAGTTTAGGATTACTGTTTAACGGAATGTTTTTCACCTTTAAGTGAGAAATAACTTGTATTTGTTTATAATAAATTGTGCTACTTTTTATATCGTCAAATAGTTTTAAAGTTGAATCTCAACTTCTTTCAAATCTCATGTTCGATCGGATTAGATAACAAGTTAATTCGTTGTGTGACTTAACTTAAATTTATGATCATTACAACAACAAATTATATATAATATATTCGACCTGTGTTGTTTATAGAACGCGCTGGAACTGTTCTGTGGTGTTAAAAAAGTTTGAAGCATTAGGAATTGAAACCCTTGCATTAGTGTCAAAATCAGGCAAAAGAAGGTGTCAAAATCAGGTAGTGGCTTAATGCCACGATACACCTATCGACTGTATGATTATGTCTGCATTCTTAATGTCTTTTCACAGACTTGCATGTCTTCGATCGGATTACTACAATGCACACTTGCAGCAGGATACTGCGGAATTGGTTTTGGAACTAGCAACGATTGTGATTGCATGTATGGTGGCCACTACTCATGAATCTTACCGAAAAAATGTAGAACAAGTGGGATGACTTTGCAGTGAAAACAGAGGACTAGTGGGATAACGTTGTGCTTTGTAGTCATCTTCTTAATACATACAGAGAATGGAGATTCAAATTTGAGATATTTTTGAAAATTAGAAAGAGAAATATCTCGATACCGAAAGCTTGTTGATCCACAATAAGTTTATCTTGATTTACTATATAATTGATTTCTGCATGCATGCATGCATGCTCTTTACTTTCAATTCAATGCATTCATCCCTAAGGTTTAATTATTTGCACAACTCACACTCTTATACATGCATGTGTACGAATTATCACCATTCGGTGAGTATATAATATATATACGATTAAGGAAGATTCGAAGTACCTCGTTATTGTTTACTAAAAATAGTTAACTGATAGAAGAACCATGCACGCATGCAAATAAAAATCTAAAAAGAAAAAAATAATAATGGAAGAGCCGTATTCTAATTTCATGTAGGGAGAAAGATTTAAAATTCCTAATTGTTGGTTCAATATGTGAGTGAAGATCATTTTCAAGAACTATAAGTCCATAAGTGGGGGTGCCAAAAAAAATCATAAATAATCAAGATATATAGACTTTATTTCATGATTATTTTGTTGGAGAATAGGATCTCACATCGGGTATATGGAAGAATAATACACAATTAATAAATGGGAGTTTTCACCCCTAATATCATCGAGACCTTTTGTGATAAAATTCAACACCTAGCAATATGTGGTTAAGTTGGGACAATGTCGGTGATGTTGGTGGTGGACAATGTTGGACCTGAAAAGTTTATTATGACATCAGAGTAGACTATTATTTCGACACGTCCTGGGCCAAATTTACTGGGCTCCAATTTGCCTCATTAAGTTGGGCTTTCGAAAAATTGTGCTAGCTCGAGCTTAAGGATATTGAATGACTGGGCCTTCGAAAAGTTGTGTTGGCTCTAGTGAATGAATGTTGACCAAACTCTCAAAAAGTTGTGTTAGCTCCGGTATAATGACTTGACCAGTTCCCGAGGTGGAAATTGGTTTCCATTGTAACCCCGTGTGAGGCCACTCGTGAGGGGGTGTGTTGGAGAATAGGATTCCATATCGTGCATATGATAAAATAATACACAATTAATATATGGGATTTCCACCCATAATACCATCGAGGTCTTTTGTTATAAAACCCAACACCTAGCAATAAGTGATTAAATTGAAACAATGTCGATGATGTTGGTGGTGGATCATGATAGGTTTGTAAAGTTATCATATTCTTGATTAAATCGTAAACATTTTATTTTTGAGTAAAACACCATAAATTACCTATAAAACAAAAATAATTGATACATACATTAGCATAATTTTAAAAGAAGATTATTATTAGCACTTCAAAAAATTCATCATGTATTTGTTGCCTTTTTATTTTTATTTTTATTTTTACAAGGTAGGAGTGTTGATTTTTTATTTTTATTTTTATTTTTACAAGGTAGGAGTGTTGATTAATAGAGTAATATGCATATTTTATAGAACGGATACCTACTTCTCTCTTACATTTGCTTAATTTATCATAACAAGGACTAAACTTTATAACAATGAAACAACTTATTTTATCCCATTAGTGTTCTGTTAAATCAATTTGGTCTCCTCTCCTTTTCCAAGTGAGCTTAGTTTGTCCCGTCATTTTTGAATCACATTCATATTATTGTGCTTGGGAGAGAAGAGAAATCCCCCTTTACTACTACTTTTTTCTTCTTTTTGCTTTATGTGGTAGGAAGTGGTCATGTCTTCTTTGGAAGATGTTGAAACCTTTTCACAATGAGATATAACATTCCGTCAAAAGTTTGTTATAAAATAATTTTTGGGGGGAGATATTTTGAACATGTGCTTGTTAGATATTTACACGGAGTGTACAGTGTTTGACATTGTGTGCCATGTAATTGTGCATTGCGGTTGGGTGCATGTGTGGTTTGAAATTCATAGCCCTTTCTATTTATAGAAAGACGGCTTGTGAAGTTTCCTCACCACCTAAACCAAATATCTCTCCTTTTCTCCTGTCACTTTCCCTCACCTTCTCTCTCTCTTCCCTTCACTTTCTCTTTCTTCTCTCTCTTCCCTCACCAATTGTGCACAGTGCACATCGTCGAAAAACAGACAAACCGAAGCAATCTGAAGTCATCACCTTGCTCTAATCGACAAGACGATCACAACCATGCCCTTAGTTGTGTGACACTCAGCTCGAGACCATCCGAACGGAGACCGTTTGATCGACAAGTTTCGAAGCTTTTTCTGACACGATCTCGTTGAGTTTAGCTCGAAACCACCTCCATTGTCTTCCTCCATGTCCCTAGACTCGAAGCCAAGGAAGAAACCAGCTCGTTCGACATCAAAACGATGAGATCGAAGAGCTACAGTAATTGCAAGTTTTCAAAAGAACTATAGGCCATTTCTCGAGCTTTTTCGACCAAACCAAGGTGTACCACCATTCTACTCATCTCTAGCTTCATTTTGACATAAAGAATGTGAAATTTGGTTGAGAAATGAAGAAGATATAAGCATTTGAAACTTTTCTAGAAACCAGCCATTTTTCGGCAAGTTGCAGACAGCGGCCCGCGACGGAGCTCCAGCGAACCAGAGGTAAGGGATATAGAATATTTCGTTAGATTAGACGGAGATACCGGCATCTTCCTTTAAATCTAATGGCGTTAGTTGATTGTTGACTGTTGACTGGCGCTTGAGCCGTGTTTATGCTGCGCGTGAGCCGCGAGTGAGCCTTGCGTAGGGGCTCGTGAGAGGTTGTTTTCAACTTCCGTCGACACGAGGAGACTCATGACGACGTGTACTACCTTGTGGTAGTATGTGTGGTATTTTTTGGAGCGTTTCTGACATCCGTATTGACCAAACAAGGGATAAGTGTCGTTAATTAGTTAATTAGTAACCTTTATGAGTTTAATCATTACTATAGTGAAATCTCATATAAGTGAGACTTATCCAGAGGATTACCAGGGCTGCCTAGGATAGGGAGGCTACGACTTGGCTACTTACAGGTGAGTGAGTGGGTCTTTGTTTAGGTAAAAATATATTTATGTATGGTTTTCACTGCTTTCTTTAAATTGTTAGCATGACTTATATACTATGTGATTGTTGGTGGTAGAACATCCGTATTATATTTCTTTTACTGTTGCTCATCAGTAGATGTAGAAAACCCAGGTATTTGTACTCAATCCCAGGGCCAGGACTAGCTTTGACGTTTTGAGGTTCACACCCAGTACCGCTACTCAGCTTTGGATCCCTTGTAGGTACTAGCCTATTCTAGGTTGCACTAGGCAACTAGGACTTGTGTGTGAGGCCCTTTGCACACAACGATTAGCGTTATGACTCGCGGCATTGTAGTACCTAGCGTATTCTTTTATATACCTAGCATGTCCTCGTAACTTATCTACTTGGGCTTGTGTGTTTACATATGGGTGAACATTCAGTCCTGTTTTTTGAGATGTCTAGTATGGTTTTATCATTGGTTTTCGGGGTGTACTCGTACTATTATTATAGTATTTTGAGGATCATACCAGGGAGTATGACGTGTTTTTCAGAAACTATACATGTTTTCCATTGAGGGGATAGTATGCTCTTGAAAACAAAGGTTTTATTAAACTTAACTTTTTGACCCACTCACCTTTTATGTTTTGCGCCCCTCAATGACTTAATGGCGGGCTTGAGTGTCAGTGAAGCAAGAGCACTCTTTGGCTAGTTGGTGATTCTGACTACTCTTGCAGACTAAGTAGGATTTGTTCCTACCTTTAGTTGTTAGTTTTCTGTATATCCATCCTCACGAGGATATGAATATTTGTATTCCCTACACTATTTACTATGCTCTGACTGTTATGCATTTGTAATAATAGGTTTTACTCATCACCGCACACTTTATTTCTGCTTCAAACTCCAATTTTACTCACTTTTCTTAATCATTTGTATTTGGCTTTCGTCACTTAACACGTGTCAGCCATCACTTCTCGACACCTGGCGTGTGAGGATATGAATGTGTCATGAGAACTCACCAAGCAAATCTTGTTCATAAAAGTTTAGAAACCTTTTTTTTTTTAAACAAGAAACAAATTACAAATAAAATTCTCGACAAATCTTTAAATTATAACCGAAAAATAAACATCATCAGACAAATTAGTAAACTATATACAAAATTGATCGTTGTTAAGTCCCAACGTAGCAAATTGTAATTATTCATAAAATACTAGAAACACATTGATGGATTTGCACGACCCTACAAATTGCAACCACCAATTGCCAGTGACCTAAAGGATTAGAAGTACAGCTAGCCAAGCAAAAAAAAAAAATTGCAATGCCAAAGCACAAGCACATTTTCCACATGCATTTTCCCACCCACAATTTTGTACGAGACTATGAGCACTTCTATAGTACTTTGGTTTCATAAAATTCTATAACCTCCACTCATTGCCATCACCAGATTTGCACTAACCCATAAGTTTGTAATAATTCACTTTTGGCAATTCAACCATGTGCTGTCCCTTTTCCTTCGACTACTTACTCCACTACTCCTTTACGTTTTGCCTTTTTCATCATGCATATTTGGTTTGCAAAGGCCGAGCTCAGTTGGAATGTTTGTAGGACTAAATAAGTCGACTCTGCATTTCAAGTATCATCTCAACATAAGCCCTTATTAAGACCTCATAATCAAGGATTTGCCTTAAATTTTCGTATCAACGAGAGAGTGAATCGTGAAATTTTTCTTTTTTTTATACTTTAAAAAATTTAGTAAAAGCTTTTATCTTAGTCGCGTTCGCTTACTGTAACATAACGTCTCTCGACTCTAATCGTACAACTGATTCTGCCAATAATTATAACCCAAAAATAGAAAATGTTAGAATGCTATTCTCTGGCCTTGGTACCTAAACATGGTTAGATGAATGGTCCTAATAATTAAGCTTGACTATAAAATAAAGAGATATATAACCTGACCTAATTTGATCATTGTTTAACTTGAAAAGTAAATGTATTAATATAATATGCTGAGTTTTTTTAGAACGTCACTTTCATTGATTGGTTGGTTATAGTTGTAGATCGCTCTTTTCATTTTCATATGCCCGCAAGTTTCAAATGTATTTGGTCGTGTTTGCTTGACAAAACCCACACATAACAAGACATAAATATAACTAATATTTGTTTTGTAAAAGTTTGTCAATAAACTATTACAAGTGAGGCATGACTTAATGTGCACAAAGTGAGAATTTTTACCATAAAGAGGTTGCTATGTAGTGGTGCAGCCACAACAATTTGTTTCGTTTCCTCTAATTAGTCAAAAAAAAAAAAACTATGTGATGCCAGTGGTCATTAACTTCATGCTTTTTATTTTTAGGAAAGCAAACATGGCAGTAAATAGTCTCGCAAATTTAGAACATAGATATGATCACACTTGTATTTGATTATATAATTTTTTTAAAAAAATTGTACTCATGATAAACTTTTGAAAAGTGATTCATACACCCTTTTTAACTTCTTAAATACTCATGATAGCCGTTGATTTATTCAACCGGGTGATCATAAATAAATAAGAATATATGAAAATCACTTTCAAAATTTTAATATCGGCTTAAGAATTTGGACAGGATCTCTAAAAGTAAAAAAAAAACTGAATAAATAACTCCATACCTTTAACTCCGTATACCTTTGATCCTTGGTTTGCCCATTGAGCCATTTTTATTTTCTTTCATTTATTTATTATCCCTTTATTCCTTTGGCCTGGCGAAAGGTTGATCAATCAGCTGATGACGCTCCACGCACTCTGCATTTTTTAGTGCAGCTGCTTATATAAATATATAATTTGAACAATTTTTTATGTTGGTATTATGTAGTAACTGCACTAAAAATATTCCATTATATATTTATAATGGTTTGTTTATTGAAATGAAAGTTTGGGATCGCATATCCTTAGTCTCCTAGAGCATGATTCTATTCTCCTGCTTGTTTTTTCGTCCGGCAGTTTCTTCCCTAATTGTCGATCAATATATGCCTAAGCTTTGAATATTACCAAATTTCTTGGAAGTTTAATGTCACTTGCTAGAAACTATAAAAATTTATCCTCCACTTTTCATTAGATCACTTTACAGCATCTTTGTCATTCCCCTTTTGCAATAGGAAAATTTAATTAGGATTCTTTAGCTTTGCCTTAATTAATTTGTTGTATGCATTTCTGTTGTTGACCTAAATAAGGATTATATTGTTTTATTTCATGGCTAAACTGTAACAGTCCAATTCTTTTGAGACAGATTTTGGCACTCCAAACTAGACACCATCTGTGAAGTTAAGTTGTTTGTCTGCTTAAAGCAAACTCTCACTTGAAGGAAGCTGCAACCTCTTGATAGCAAACCCACATCTGAAGTAACATTTCACCACTTGCTTAAAGAAAGTTGTCTCCTTGTTATTGACAACTTTTACTTCTCTCAGCCCTTTATCACTTGTTTCAAAACCCAAACTTAGAGTTTGGAGTTTGAGAGAAACTTGTTTAAGCTAAGAAATACTTTAAGTAATTGTTAGTCGTTGGAATTCATGGTTTGGAACATAGTGAATCATGTAAATTTCTTTGTGTTGTTTTCTTTGCTTCCATCTTTCTGAATCTATGAGCTACTTTGTCATTGAGTTTTGATTCAGTCTTCATTTGGTTCCTTTGATATTTGAACCTCATTTGATTGTTGATTCAAATATCATTGCCTTCGTTTCATCACTCACAATTTTTGTATTCAAATATCAAATAACATATGAACTTGTGGTTGATTCAGTTCGTATGAATCATAGTGTTTGTGCCTTCTTTGTGAATGAGTCTGGACCTTTGATCAGGTGGTAATAAGGCCCATGCAACTACCATGGGAATAAGGCATCATTGGATTTACTAATGGGGAATTGCATAAGCTATTTGTATTGTTATTAATTCATTGAATTCATGTGTTTTCATTTAGTTTCAGATATTGTTGCTTAATGAGCTTTGTAGCTCACTCTTTTTCCCTTCCCTTTCAGATAAGCTTGGGTGAGAAGTTGGCACGTTTTGGATGTATTTGAAGAGCTATTGAAGATTTTCGTTCATTTTGGAAGACAATAGATGTTTTTGTAACTGTTTTGACAACACTATGTACATTAGATGTTTTGTGCCTTTGTTATGAATTTTGGAGTCATTAAAGTTCATTTTGAGGTTTATTGTACGAAATGGTAATGAATTGTTATGTTTAGTTTTGGAGACTTTGAAGTAGTTACTGTTTGCTCTTAAAAGTGCCATGAAAAGTCACTTGCTCAGGTTTAGTTTGGGTCAAATCTAAGGCGTGACATAAACACACCTATGCCTCTCAGATCTAAGCAAATTTTAAAATGCATTACTTACACAACGGCTTACCACGTTGGATTGAAGTAGTCGTTGGGAATGAATGAACCAGATTGTGCCACGTGGCTTAGAGTCGTTGTACATGCATTATGTGTTAGTGAGCTTCAAAGGTCAGCCTACCACACTAGGTTGGCTCGTAAAAGCACACGCCTAACGTGCAAAAGAATAGGGGTGCAAGTTGGAATGAGTTTCTGATTTCCTACAGTAAAATTTTCGATCCGAATTTTTCCAAAGGGTTCCAAACTTATTCCGATAAAAAAAAACTTTATAAATATTCTGATTTCTTATAGTTATGTACTCAAATTATGTATTTTGTTATCAACTTTTATATTTTAGTGTTAGTTTTAGATATATTTTGTTCATTGCTTTTATATTAAACATACTTCTATCTATTAAAATGGATAATCGTACTAGTATTGTAACATCCCATCAGACTTTATTACAATTTAATCTCTGAGGGATATTTTGGACACTTGTACGCTAGACTTTCACTGAGTGTGCAGTATAATTTGTACTGTTTTGGTGGGTACACACAGTACCCCAAAACAAATATCTTCCATCTCTCTTTTTTTCCCGTCACTTTCCCTCACCCTTTCTCTCTTTTTCTTCACTTTCTCTCTCACTCTCTCTCTCTCTCAAATCGTATTTGCACAGTGCACATCGTTAGAAAATCGACGAACCTAGGCAATCGAAGATCACCACCTTGCTCTACTTGACGAGGTGAAAAGAACCATGCCCTTGGTTGTGTGAAACTCGACCCGAGACCACTTGAACGGAGACAAACCGGCCGTCGAGGGTCCAGGCTTTTTCCGGAGCGATCTGAACGTTTTGAACCTCGAAACCATCCTCAATGTCTTCCCTAATGTCCCTAGACTCGAAGCCAAGGAAGAAACCAAGTCATTCGACGTCAAAACGATGAGATCGAAGAGCTATAGTAGCCTCAACCTTTCAAGAGAAATGCAGGTCATTTTCTGAGCTTTTTCGGCCAAACCAAAGATATAATGTCATTCTACTCATCTCTAGGTTCATTTTGACATAAAGAACATGAATTTTGGTTGAGAAATAAAGAAGTTATGAAGGTTTGAACATTTTCCACAAATAGGCCAAACTCCAGCGAGTTGCAAACGGCAGCGACCAACTGCAGATGGTGGCCGGCAGCGGAGAGCCGGCGAACCAGAGGTAATGGGCGAAGGAATATTCCTTTAACGCCGGTAGGAATATTTCGTTAAAGTTAACGGAGATTCCGGCATCTTCTGTTAAACCTAACGTCGTTAGTTTGACTAGCTTGGGTTGACCGCGCATGAGTCAAGGCTATCCCGCGCGTGAGCCGCCCGTGGGGGCGCATGTGACACTTTTTTCGACTTCGGTTGACATGAGGCGACTCATGACGACGTGTATTTCCTAGAGGCAGTATGTATGGTATTTTTTGAAGTGTTTTGGACCTCCGAATTGAGCAAACAAGGGATAAGTGTCGTTTATTAGTTTAATTAGTAACCTTTATGAGTTTAATCATTACTATAGTGATATCTCATATAGGTGAGACGTACCAGGTTGAGTACAGGGGTCAGGCAAGGTAAGGCGGCTACGACCCAACTACATACCAGTGAGTAGGCTTTATTTTGAGAAACTTATATTATTAATATTAGTTTCTACTATGATATTGTGAACTATTTTTTTTTATTATGCCATACTTTTACTTACGATTTTAAGTATAAAGTATATTATGTTGAGATTTGTAAAATTGTGATGGCATGATCATATGTATTTTTATTTGCTCATCATACATGTATTCACCTGGTGTCTAGTACTCGTCTGGGCCAGGACCAGCCTTCATGTGTACATTCACATTGGCACCGTTATGCTCACCTTGGATCCATTGTAGGTGCCAGCATGTACTAGTTTGCATTAGATAGCTAGAACTCGTATGTGACGCAATTAACGCCAGCTTCACGTGATCGTAGTACTGAGCATATATCTATTACACCCAGCCTGTTCCATGTAGCTACTTTCTGCATGAGCTTGTGTGTCTGCATATGTTGATGAGTATACTATATTATGTTGAGATAATTGTGTTTACCCGTATCTTTGGCAGTTGTGCCTTTATACTGTTTTGACAGTTTTCATACTATATGTAGTATGCCTTTAGAAAACTATACAGGTTTTTCAAATAGGGGTTACTTATGTTACGAAAAACAAATATTTTAGAAATGATTATTTTTGCCCATTCACATTTTCTGTTTTGCGCCTCTCCAGGACTTAGTAGCTGGACTTATGGCGAGCAAGACGATTTTGGTATTTACGACTTCATTATCAGATAAACGTAGGATTTTCTTCTTCCACTAATATGTTCCATCCATCCTACTCAATATGGGAATAATTCGTATTTTCTTTACTGCACATTAACTATGCTCTGAACATTGCATGTTGTGTACTAAAGGTTCTGCACGTACTTCTGCGCACTCTTACTCTTGGTATTACTAATTCTAGACTCTGGTTTCATTTTAATTGAAAATTTTCACATCATCCGCACGACATGGGTTTCGTCACCCTCTAGGGTGTCGGCCAAAATGCCTCGATTTCGGTACCCTTCGGGATATTCGGGTCGGGGTGTGTCAAGTATACCACCAAATAAATTATATGTAATAAAAAAAAAAGGAGAATATTAAAAAAACTTGTATAATATATGAATTTTCCAAATTATGTTCCGAAATTTTTGAGATTACTCAAATTTCAAAATTTTGAAATTTTCTGAAAAATTTCAAATTTAAAAATTGTGTTCCTATCTAATCGTTCCGAAAAACACCCCTACAAAAAAAAAAAAAAGAATAACTAGGACAGCGTTAGCTTGACGTCATCTCGCCCTCAAGCTAGAGCTCGGGGTGTGGGCCTCATGTTTTGCCAAGGCAAATTCGCCTTGGTGGAGGAGGTTTTTGGGTTTTAGGAAATGCTTTTAGACTAATCTTAGAGCTTTGCTACATGATTGCTTAGCATGCATGAGTTATTGCACTGTTGACAAGCAATTAGTAACCTGGATACCGTTATGCCTACGACAAAGTTTTCTTTTCTTGTTCATACAAAAAATATATAGATTTTTACTAACTTTGGATTTGAAACTATTTGGTTGAAAAGCTATAGAAACAATTTCGGCCGCCCTTGAGGTTTACATGACTTAAGCTAAAATGTTTAAACATAGTCTCGTGTGTATCCATGATTCATGATTTTTTAGGGTTGAACTTGAAAAGACTTTATGCAAAGTTTAAGTTGAAGGGCACTTCGTTGTATAAAATCATTAGCTTTTATGAGTCTTAACAAATTGGGTTCTTAGGGTTTGTTTTTCATAAATAAAAGAGAGGGAGGAATTCGAACTTGAATCCATAGTTTTGAGGATCAAAATTATAAAGCATACGAATCATAATGTATGCTTACAAACAAGAGCACAAATTTGTTCAAATGCGAGTTATAGAAGCGTGAAACATGAGATTTTAATTAGGTAAAGAAGGGCCAATGTGCCTCTAACCAACCAAAAAGATCTTACCCCATAGCCTCCTTTTGATGTTTCAAAGAAAATGGAAGAAAGAAAAGAATAGCTTAGCCATGTGGTTTGGTATTATGGACTGCCTTGTTATGGTTGGTAAAGTATATACCAATTTAAAAAAGAGAAAAATTGAAACCAAAGTGAAAAAAGTAAGAAGCTTGCAACTTTTAAATTTTGTGTTTTAAATTTTAGGTTGTTTAAATTATTTAATTTTTAATTTTTAGTTTTATTGGTCGTTTGATAACCATTTTAGTTTTTATTTTTTAGAAATGAAAAGTGTGTTTGGTAATTTCATTTAGTTTTTAATTTAAAAAAAAATCATAATGTCAAAATTTAAAAAACTAAAAAAAGCAGCTTTGAATTGTGTTTTTCATTTTTTTTAAACTAAAAATAGTTACTAAACAAATTTTTAGTTTTTTTTATAAATAAAACAAAATGTTTGACAAATAATCTTTTAGAAAAACTGAAAAATAGTGAAGTAGCTATTTTTAATTTTTTGTTTTTGAAATCTATTTTTGTAAGTTTTCACAATTTAGATTCACTTAGTTCTCAGTTTTAAAAAAAAAGTAAAAGTAAAAACTTAAAATGAAATGTTTATTAAACAACACACTAAATTCGATATAATAAGTAAAAAAAAAAGAAAACGAAACGAAGTGGTTGGGAAAAATGAGGGTGCAAATTGCAATACCGAATTACGAAGAAGAAAAAATAGATACAAAACAAGGGAAAAACGAAGCAAAAAAGTGAAAAAAATAAGGGGTGATGAGTAAGACAGCATTATACTTTTCCTTTTTGGTTGCGTTTTTGGCCAAAAGTCGCCTTCTTCCTCTCTCGTTAAAATCCATCAAATGCTTGAATAAAAACCACAAACCCCCATAATCTCAGGCTCACCCTATGCTGCATGCACCAAACCATAGCTCAACTCCCACGCTCCATCACGCGCCTCTCTCTCTCTCTCTCTTCCCCCACTTTCTCTCTCTCACATAAACAGAGAGTGAGACTACAGGAGGAAAAAAACGCTCTCTTACTTCACCACCTGCCTGTCGTTTTTGTTGCATCGAAAAAGAAACGGAAGTCACTTCTCTCTTCTCTCTCCCTCCCTTTAAAATCTCCTTCCTTTGCAATTGGGTTTTTGCTCACCAGCTGATGAGCAAACATGTTTCCCCAGCCAAATCTGGAGCAACCCATTTCATGGTTTTCTACCATTTGAAGAAAAGCTTGTGCTTTTTTACCTTTTGCTTCGTTTAAGGAGGTCTGGTCGGTGAAAGGTCAAATTTTTTTCGGCTCGTTTTTTTCTCACCGCTGTCAAATATTAAATCTCTGTGCAAATCTAAGGGAACCCATTTGGCCTGTGGCGGTGGAGGAGGGCGGGATTCGAATAAAAGGTGCGTGCTTTGTTAGATTTTGTTGCAGGAAAATAGTTTCTCTCTGCTTTTGCTTTTGTGAAATTATTATATTTTTGTGGTATGTTTGATCTGTTTTTGCCATCAATGTTAGGTGGAAATATTGTGTTGTTGATGTATTGCTTTCTGGTTTTGTGGGGTTTTGGTGTTTGATTGGTATCCATAGACTAATAGCTCTCCTAACATTATAAAAAAAATTTTGAAGTCATAAATCTCTCTTAGGGTTTGATTTCTTTGAAAAAGCACAATTTTTTGCTTGCAAATCTAATTATAAAGGTTCCCTTTTTATTTTTTAGCTATTGCTTTGGATGTGGGTTGTAAACTTCTGCAATTAGTTTTGGCCATATGCTGCTGAGAAGTGTTATTTTTCTGACCCCTTCATCTGGTATGCATTTTAGTTTAATATCATTTCCCTTCTGGGTTTGCATCATTGCATGCAATCTTATATGTGGTTCATTAGTTGTGTAATTGATTTTTCTGTTTTGGTATGGATAAAATTTGTGACGTTTTCAAGATGTAATTTGGTTATGCTGCATTTTTTATCGTCCCTGTAATTTTGAAGATATGGGATTTTCTATATCGAATTTCAGGTATTAAATTACCTAGGCTGTCTGTACTTTCTGGCTGCATCTACTGTCCTTTCTTTTGTTTGGCCTTCAAATGGAGTGTTTGAAGGTTTACCCCAATTCTTATAGAATGAATATTGATTTGGATTCTGGATAATGAATCTTCGATGTGGTAATAACGAATAAAAATCTTGGAAGGTGGATAGATTTCTGCTTATGTGTAGCCTTTTGATTAGTTGGAATCATGTTTCGTTCCCCTTACGTAATTATTAAAGTTTGAAGGGAGCAGTATTGTCTGCTGATTATAGTGTCTTGAATCAGTCAATCATACTAGATGAGAGAGTTAATATAGCTGACATCTGGAATTGATATGCCATCATTGATTTGTCAATTTTGAATTAGTCTCAGTCTCCGACTTGTGTTGGTTTTGGACCACAGGTTTCATAACTAATATATTGTTGTTAGTGATGCTAATCTCACGATCGCTAACTTGTGTAATGGCAAGAGATTCTCTTTTAACATAATTTTGTGTATTATATTTTTTAGATAAGAATTTTTTGTATTATATTTGTGTTCAGGTTCTTTTCACTTTACTCCTGTTGATCATGGAGGGAGAAACATCGTGGTTTAGCCATTCCTTTGATAACATGGCAAGACGGACTACGGAGTATGATTCATTCTCAGAGCTCAGTGATGAAGGAAATAGAGAAGTTAATGCAGTTTCGGTGGATTTGATACTTCCTGATGACCTGTTGGAACGGATATTAGCCTATCTACCAGTTGCAAGCATTTTCAGAGCACGTAGTGTGTGCAAAAGGTGGTATGAGATTCTTAGTTCAAGAAGGTTTCTATGGAACTTTTCGCACGTGCTTTCACAAAAGCCCTGGTATTTTATGTTTACAAGCTCTAATGACCCAACTGGTTATGCATATGATCCTATCCTCAGAAAGTGGTATGGCATTGAGCTCCCCTGCATCGAGACATCCAATTGGTTTATTGCGTCATCGTGCGGCTTGGTTTTCTTTATGGACAATGACAGTAGAACTGAGTTGTATGTCTGCAACCCTATTACCAAAACATGCAGGAAGCTTCAGGAACCCCCTGGCTTGAGATTTTCTGATTACAGCGCACTCGCAGTTTCCGTTAACAGGAAGTCACATGGTTATACTATCTCAATTGTGAAATCTAAGCAAGTTGCTGGAAATTTTTTCCAATGGGATGTGTCCGTTCATATATATGATTCCGAAACAATGATGTGGGTGAACTCTTTGACAGAGGTTCTGACAGGATGGAGAGGTGGGGATGAGAGTGTAATCTGTGACGGGGTTTTGTACTTCTTGATTTACTCAACTGGGGGCGGGTTACCAGACAATCGTCATGGCCTAATTACATATAATCTCTCTGCTTGTTCTCCCCATGGGTTGTTGATACGCAGTTTTATTCCTGTACCTTGCCCTCTTACATGTGGCCGTCTAATGAACTTGAAGGAGAGGTTGGTTATGGTGGGTGGGATTGGTAGACAAGACCGGCCTGACATAATTAAGGGTATTGGTATCTGGCTTCTAAAGGGGAAGGAGTGGCAAGAAATTGCGCGAATGCCTCACAAGTTCTTCCAAGGGTTCGGGGAGTTTGATGATGTTTTCGCCAGCAGCGGCACTGATGATCTCATATACATCCAGAGCTACGGAGCTCCAGCTCTTCTTGTATTTGACATGAACCTGAGGCATTGGAGATGGTCACAAAAGTGCCCGGTAACAAAGAGGTTCCCACTTCAGCTCTTTACTGGTTTTTGTTTTGAACCGAGGCTTGAAATTTCTCCTTGATTGTGTGGATTGATAGGATGTGGTGGTGGTATTACACCAATTTGTCTGAAACTCCTGTGTTTACCTTTGATTTCTTTTCTTTTCCCATTAGTTTTCAGTTATAACATCTGTTTTCTAAAAGTTGTATACATATAATGTACCTGCAGATAAAAAGCTGCTTATTCATGGTCATGGCTATATTATTCTTTCAATTGGAATTGCCATTCAATCGGGGATTATTTTTTTTCTCTTTTTATCACACATTACGTGACGTGAGAGATACAGAGGGGGCTATTTTTGAGATACCCAGAAATCTCCTCTTACATGAGATTGTCTGCGTATGACAGACAAACTGTCTGGACCGGTAGATTAGCAAAATTATGTACAGGCACTGTTTTTATGTCATACGTGTTCATATGCGGAATTTTCGGACATATGGAAACCAAGGGGGCACATTGATTTCTAGTGTCCCTTTCAAGTTCCAATCACATCCAGGGTTTTGCAGATTTTTTCCTAGCCGAGGGAATTGATCAATTTCTGGCAATGAGCCAATGACAGAAGCTTTCAGGTTTTAGTACATTTCTTCTTGTGTTATCTTTTTGCAAATTCACGTGTTTTCCACGTAAAAATAATTAAGAAATTGAGTAGGCACTTAAAAATTGGAGATTAATAGGTAAGCTTGGGTTTGCCTTGTATGGGTTGGTTGAGAAGTGACGAAGATCAACACTTTGGTTTTAAAATTCTAATTTTAATGGAGGTAGATTTTGCTTGGTGGACATGTGACGATGGAAGATTGTGATTTATGAATTTATGCTGCTTTTTTCCCTTGTGGCCCAAAGATTTGTGCCCACTACTACCAAATATTTTAAAGATATAAAAAAATTTATTTTATTGAAGTGCCTTGGCTTTTCAATGAATCTTGATTTTAAAATTTGGAATTTTGCATATTTAGTCAAATTGATTAAAGTAGTGGGATTTTCTTTATGCATTTAAGTTTGATTTTTTTTCTCTGCAGTTTAGCGGTATATTCCTATTAAAAATACAAATTTTGTAAATGCATCCGCATCTCCATAGCTGTATGTTTTGTATGTTTCTACAATCCCCTTCACTCCAGTTCAAAAAAGCTTTGAATATTACGATTTTATATGTTTAAAATGATTCACTTTTTGCTAATGATATTGATTTGTTCAAATAGAAGTGAGGGCAAGTTGACAACATTAGGATTAAAAACACCCAATGAGATCACTACAATCAGTAAGCCAATATGCTCATGGCTTGGGTGGCACCAATTAGGTAGTTTACTAATTTCCTTATCTACTTTTTGTAAATTATGTCCAATGCTTCATTCAGGCGATGACAAAGATCTTTCATTTTTTTTTTTTATGATAAAAACAAAACTTTTCTTCGAATTTTACGATACGAACACTATTGAGAGAAAAAAACCAAATACAGAATTTCGAATGCAAAGATATAGACTCTTAATTACTTGACCTGCAAGCACTTTGCACTTACGAACAATACTAAAATTCTGTTTCCTTATAGTTTATCTTAAAAAGGATGGTAATGTCTTTCTTAGTTAGTTGCTAGTGTAAGAGAAGAATCTAAACACAAAGTCATTTACATGAAGTGCTACTTTTGTAACAAATCGTTTTTTTCCCTTGCTCTCGTAAAAATAGGAAGACAAGAATCGAACTCTTACCGTGATTGTAGGAGGATAAGTGTTTTATTAGTGAAGATAGAAGCCCTCCTTTTAGTAAAGGAACTAACCAATTGGATTAACATATCAATCAAACCTTCTAAGGCATAGTAATATCGTCTCGAGTTCGAAACCTCCATGTCCGCTTAGCATGACTTATAATAGTAATATCCTTTGTAATTAAAAAAAGAAAATTAAACTACATTTGAGTTGTGAACTTGACCATAATGGACATGCAATGGCAATTAAAACATATCAAAACCGGGGGGCAGAATGGTCAACTAAAATGGACCGTTAGGGGTATGTCTTGTACCAGACGCGAAACTCTGTTAGCGGTTGGCATTCCAAAAACGGCAATATCGGTTGTTGAGGATCTTTCCTTGGCGCGCGTAAAAGTGCAGTAAATCAATGAGTCCGATGGGCAATCCTCGTCGCCCCTCTGTCATAACCATGCCAACAACTAAAACTCAATTTTTAAAACTGATGACGAAGACGACGACGATGCAGCAGAAGCCAAAAAGTTAAGACGTAAAAAAAAAACGAGAACCCTTTCTTGTCTGGAAATTCTTGGAATTCGAAACAGGGTTTCTGACAAAGGTAAATCTTTGCGCAAACAATGTTCTTTTTGGTGGGTTTTGTTTGGGGTTGGTGATTTGTCAGAGATATTGAAGCCAAAGGTTGCTGGGTTTTAATGTTTGGGTAATAACTGCTGGGTTTGTTTGCAGCTCATGTTTGTATTGTCTAGGGTTTTCTGTTTTGGTTGGTGGGTTTTGTAGCTCTTGGTTTGATTAATGTCGGATACAGGAAGACCCCATTTGCAATTTATCAATTTTGTATCTCTTCGTTTTGAAATGAGTTTTGATTATTTCATATGATAATCTAATATTTTGATGATTGGAATGAAAAAAGTTCTTTTGGTTTCAATTATTATGATAATCGAGGGGAACTTGATTAATGTGTTACAAGTTGATAAAGAACTAATTAAGAAAAAAAGATGGCAGCTCCTTGTTATGTTATGTTAATTGTTCGTGGCTATGTTTAAAATTCTTTTTCGAGTGCAGATGTGTATGCATGTTAAGTATATCTTGCATTACGTTGCTTGATTGCGGTACATTTTATGTGATGATATAGCATTAAGGATCCCTTGTATCTTAAGTATTTTTTGCCAAATTGAGAAAATGAACTATTGATTATGTTGCCAAACCACCAGTCTAGCAAGAAAACATTACGCACCGTTGTATCTGTAGTTTTGTGAAAATGGTTTCTAATTTGAGTGACTTGAAGACTACATTACCGGAGATATCGGGGGACCAAGGTAGTTTGCAAGTCTAATAATCAACACTGGTTACATCTTTGTTGTAACATGTGAAGCTAGTATATGAGGCAAACAAACTCAAAGTGTACCATTGTCTACTTTGAAATGCTGATCCAATAAGCACTATGTGGCAGGGCGATACATGGAGCTTCTGCAAGAGGAGCTTTCACCAGATGACTTCAAAGCTACTAAAACAAACTGTATAAAATATTCCAGGCAGGACTCGATACATGGAGCTTACATCACAAATGACTATGAATGGAAGGATTACAGTCCTGCAGTTTTCAGGTTTATTTTCAGTGTTTTCTCAAATGTGTTACATGTCAAATTAGATTTTTTTCATGTCACATAGAACTTCAGCCCCTTTGAGTTGGACACGGAGTAACAGCCTCTGACGCCCCACACCATTGCGGCACGAGGGGGCTTGCCCATCAGCCTATTTTGCCAAGAGTATTTTGCCAAGAGGTGACAGGAGCGCAACGATCTATAGCCCAAACGTTTCTTTGTTCGTATAATTACAAGTGATTTAGCGTGTGTGCACATATATGTTTATAGTATATATACATATGTCTGTGTTCGTTGCTATCTTTTTCGACTTTGCAAAAGATGTAACGAATAGATTGTTTGCAGACGTTTGCTGGAGCTTGACAGTATTAGTTATGATGACTACCTGCTTACAATATGTGGAGATGACACTCTAAGGGAGGTTTCTTTACCAGGAAGACATGGTAGGGTGTATATATTGCCTGGTGACAAACGATTCGTGATTAAAACCCTGCGGAAATCAGAAAAGAAGGTAATCAAATAAATCTCTAGTGTCATTTTACCATTAATGGATGAAACGTTACTACTTACTAGCAAATTTACTAGCCATACAAATCTGATTATATACACTTTTCATGAAACAATTCTTCTTATTTTTATATTCTGTCGACAGTTTTTGTGTTTCTAAAGATTTCTTTGTAAATTTTGAAGTTTTGATGCAATTTTAATGGAACAAAGAAATAACCTTTGCTTCCATATATCTTTATCTGCAGTCTAAGCATTTTTCTACGTTTACCTTTTCTCATAGGTGTACCAAGAAATGCTTCCAAACTATTACCGCCATGTTAAGAAGTACGGGGCCTCACTTTTGAAAAGACTGTATGGACTTCATGTTATCAGGCCACCGGGAGGTATCAAGGTACGATCTTCTCAGTAACGTAGAATTAAAGTTTACTTATTTAAATTAAATGCAATATAATTGGATAGAGATAGTGAGCATATACTATACAACCAAATAATATATATGAAAAGACAGCTACATATATACTACTATTACTATTACAAATATCAACATAGATAATGCGGAAATTGAGTCATCTTTTGCCTTCCATGATGCTCCTGCAAAGCGTCATGGATGATGGTGTCATAGCACTTTGTTTATGCAAAGTGCTAACGACTAAGGTAAATGAACAAATTTTATCCTACCAAATCTTCCTTTAATTAGGATTTGACATATTTGTTCCTTCTAATCAATAGTTGCATTTTTTTTTTTTTTTGCAATGAGCAGGTTTACTTTGCCGTTTGGGCAAGTGTAATGCCGTCAGAATTTTGCTTATATAAGTGCTACGATCTCAAAGGCTCTTCAGTAGGCAGAGCCTGCAACAAATCACACATCCACGATACAGCCATTCTTAAGGATCTGGATTTTGATTTTTGCTTTTACCTTGATCCATTAGTCCGAGCTCGGCTCATAGCGTAAGTACCTCATTGTCTAATTGTCATTTCTCAACACATCGGCGCATAAGCAAACTTTTATGCATAAAGCTTGAGTTCAGTTCATTACTTAAATTAGAAGAAGCGTTGATCTCAAACTCGTACGTCGTCTCCTATTTTCTTATGATAACACAGCACTCCTAGGATGTCTGGAGATGTTCTGAATGAGCAGTTGTAGTTGTTTATAATTGTTGAGGGCATGTTGCCATCGGTACGAAAAGCTAAAATCTTGTTTTTCACTCCTTTTACCTATTGGATGTCTAGACTTTGAGAGTCATGAAACTTTACGTCTCTGTTATGCACTGCATCTGCTCTACAAATTATCTGATTTCTGTCTCGTTTCTAAAATAAAATTTGAGCCCATAATATTACCATTGTTATTTGGCAGGTAAACTACAAACTGACATTGTTTTCTTGCCAAGGTAATTTCTATGGAGATAAAAGGAGAATGCCATTAGATTGGAGAGTGCATTCACTAATATTTCGGAAATGCATTCCATCGTATACAGTCCTGTTTCTAAGTAGTTACAAACTCCTAATTATTCATTTATTCGCTTGATGGATTTCGGCGGTGGTATCTTATACACAGATTTGATTGCATAGCTTATCCTGTTACGCACATTAATCTCAGATGACAAATTATTACAAGGACGCATGGATTTGTTTGCTTCGTGACGTATGACTCCCTTGTTTTGCCTTATTAACATCTTTTGTCTTCGTTTTTGTTTTATAGACAAATAAAGTATGACTGCGAGTTTTTGGAAGCTGAGGGCATCATGGATTATAGTTTATTGCTTGGTATACACATAGATACTTCACGTTCACGGGAAGGTGGTTCTCCTCATCAATCGTCTTCTCTCACTTAGTGTTCATGAAGTTTAAACAGATGCATAGATGTTTTGTTTTCCCGTTCTTGTTGTTGTGTCAAATGCAGTGTTAGAATTGCATATTTTTTCATCAGTTGAACATATAGATGAACTATTACACTTATTTTTCTAGGATCCACTCAGGAGTTCAGAAAATGCGTTTGTCCTAATTCTCAAGTCTATACTTCTCTAATATAAAGAATCCACCTCTCCCTGGCAGGTTTAATTGATAAAAAAAATTCCAGAAGTTCTAATGCCAAAAAGCAAACAGATGATACTTCAGAAGACGATGAAACCTCATCAGAGCTAACTCTTGCTGATATCTGCGATCTAATTGACAGGTACTATATTGTATGTATTGCCACATAGAAATCTGGACTAGAAGATAAAAGTAGGTTTGGATTGGTTCTGTTTGGGTTTAAGCATAGAATTGTGCTAGGTCATAAACATAGTTGGAAGTTTGCTAGGGTTTGTTTTTCACAACTATTATGTCAACTGACTCGTCGAAGAAGTAATACGATCATCAAGGCTCTGCCGGAGAGAATTCCAGTCATTTCCTAGTCCATTTCATTTTTTTCATTCTATCGTTTATATTCCACCTAATTTTGGCTAAGCCTTGACAAATTAGTATCCGAGTGGTTTGTCCTGGATGCAGAAGAAAGCAAAGGCAGATGGCACGAGACTCTTCCCAATTCAATTCTTGTCATTCTTGAAATCTGTAGTAAATTTCCATTGCTTTCTTTGCATCCAGGACGAACCGCTGTACCACTCTATTACTAATCCGTCAAGGCTTAAACCCTGACCGTAATAAGTAGGAATGTAAATGTGCCTTCACATATCTTTTGCTTACTTGTCACTGCTTTATATTCTTCTATGACTCTTGATCATCATTCTTCTGCTGCAGGCCTGGTTTTAAATTTGGCGACAGACTGCCAGCACGCGCTGTCCGAGCCTTCAAAAATGAAATGGAATCATATAGGTCCAGCAGAGCACAGGAATGCTTCAATGTTCTTTTATTCTTTGGAATAATAGATTTTTGTCAGAATTACAATATGAAGAAACGCATTGAGCATGCTTGCAAGGCAATGAAATACGACTCAAAGTCCATCAAAACTGTGAACCCCAAAGCCTACTCTTCTCGCTTTCAAGAGTTTCTGAGCGAAGTATTTCTGCCCGAAGAGTCGGATTAGTCTGATCACAACTGGCAGGTTCCTTCTGCTCCTTCAAAATCTGACCTTTAAATTTCTTCTATCAAACACATTCATGTTATTGTTAGACTCTGAAAATAAAACTAGGAAACATTCATATTAGACCTGCTCATGCCACATTTGGGCCGTACATTCAATAAGGATGGTCTATATATGGGGCCATCTGCAGTAGCTCATATGTCCATGGGTCCGCTCAAACCTAACAAAACTCAAATGTCAGAATCCTCATGGCTCGTTTGGTACCTAGGATTTGATTGGATTGGATAACTCATTAGATTCAAGGTATTTTGAAGGAAGAATGAAGATATTTTATCCAAATTGAAGTTAGAACATGGATTGCTCATGAAGCAAACATATCCCTTCCAATCCCCACAAAATGCTATGATATCAAAACCTTATACTTATCCCCTCTAATCTCTTCAAAATGAAAATTTTCACCCTCACGTTCATTCCCTACTTCATGCCTTGAATCTAATGAATGATCTAATCCAATTTAATCCTAAGCACCAAACGAGCCCCAAGTATACAGTGTAGCTATGAAGGGTTAACACACCGTTAAGGATGTGATGAGCATCTTAAGTTCTTAAAATTTTTAAATAACTCTAAACATGTTTTGACAGGGATTCAGCCACAGCATAGTCGAAGATTGCGCTAATTGATCATTTTAGACAACGTAGTGAAGAGGAGAGGCTTCCGATCAAGACCAAGAGCTCTATTACTTGTCAGCTATCTCAGGATCCAAATGTCGCATTTCGTGCATGTTGTGGAAAATATAGCTTCTGCATAAATAGGATTGTGAATTTGTGAAGTAATGGTAATATTTATAAAGCAAAAAAAAAAAAATGAAGATAATTGCTTAGCGGTTAGTGTATCCCATTGCAGGCACAAGTTGTTCATAATAGATGATTCTTGCTGTAAATTTCATATAGGAACATAAACTCTCATGGAGATTAAACCTTCAAGTCATATTGTTTGAGATAGGCTACAATGCTTACCATTAATGGTTAATGGTTAGATTCATGTAAGCATGAAATGCTTGTAAGCATTCTATCCGGATCCCATATTGTTCATAGTAGACTTCTGCATGCCATTGTATGCACAAGTTGTTCATACTAGACGATTCTTGCTGTAAATTTCAATGTGAGTACATGAAAATCTTCATGTAATATTGTTCACCGTGACCATTCTTTCTATAGATTTCAATATGATCCTTGTTAACGCCAAAATCTGATAAGGTTAACAAAAGGATATAATATTACAAGGGTTTCACTCTTTGGAGGGAAGGATCATATAACTGGGTTGAGCTTTGGTGGGTGGATCTTAGTTTGATCACTCTCCTTGCTTATCAAAGAATCCCCCACTTCTTCACTGTAAATATATTGTTATATCAAAAAGAGTTTAGTTATGAACTTGTCATTTAAGACCTCACTTACAAATGAAGATGAATACCACTACACGGTAGTACTAAGTGGCTTCTAGTAAACCTATTTTGATCATCACAAACATCAAAAAGCATCACCGTCCTCTAGTAAACCCATTTTCAGTTTTCAACTAGTATAGTCTCATCCAATCGATAAGATTGGTTTATATCATTTTCAAGCTCATAATACCCTAAACAAACCCTATACTAAGAGCAATAGTTGGATGATGGGATCCCTTTTAATTAAGGTGTTTAACAACAACGTCCCTGACAAAACTTTTACTTCCCTCAATACTTATAGGGACGTTTTGCTTACAAGTTACAACCAAGATTTAAACTCACATGTGGTGAATTTTCAAACCTAGCATGTGGACAACACAAATTGAATGACGTGGAGCACGTGCGAGGAGGCGTTGAGCTTCACATGTGGGACAACCTGCTCTGATACCATGAAGAAGTTGGGATTCCACCATAAAACCAATTGGCAATATGGGGAGTAGCCCAATTACTTATAAGCACATGCAAAGTCCCTTCTCCCATCAACGTGGTATTCATTCTCAACAGATACATATGTAATCTTATTTGATTGATGATGTTCTTATGTAGGCTCTTGATTGTGCGGAAAAAGATAAAACTTGTGGTGGATAAAATAGAGACAGTGGACAAAACAGAAGAGGGGGCTCCTCAAAAGAAAGAGAGAAAGGGAAAGAAGAGAAAGGGGAAGAAGAAAAAGGGGAAGCTGAGAAAGGGAAAGCTGACTGATAGCCGTTAAACTCCTTATCATTACTCACTCAATTGTCCATTGTAGCTCGATGAATGATGATATACGTTGCCCTTATCATTTTGCAGGTACAAAGAACACTATGATCATTACTCTAGGCGATTCATCGAGCTCTATGATATAATGAACAAGAATTCAAACAAAGAAGATGCAAATTATATTCACGAGCCAAAAGACAAGTTTGTAGACGAATTTGCTAACGCTTTCGCGGTAATTGGCCTGTGATCATCAACTTCTCTAGTTAGCAAATTGTGTGTGTGTGTTTTAACTGGTAACATGTTTAAGCATTGCACTTTATAGTTTGTTTCTAAATTGTAATCACTTTTGAATTGTACATTTCCGATTGATTGTTATAGCCTGCTTTAGATGAGTTGGGATCTTCCGATGATGAGGAGGGGAAAGCTCTTTTTGCAGAGTATTAGAAGAACAAGATGATAGTATGTGTAATCAAGTTGTTATATACGTAGGATGGCGATGTTGCAAATTAATAATATTCTGTTCTTGAACTTTTTTTTCGCAGTTGTGGGGCGCGCCTATTGGGATGAATGGAGAATGATGTTGTCAATTTCTTGGTAGAAAATACAGCTTGCTGCATTACTAGGATTGGGAAGTATTGGTAATATTTGTAAGAAAAAAAAATGACGACGGATGCTATAAGCGATACGTGCATGCCATTGTATACGCACAAGTTGTTCATAGTAGATGATATATATATATTGGTGCTGTAAATTTCATAGGAACGTAAACTCTCGTGGGATTTAATTAAGCCTTCAAGTCATATTGTTCGTAGTATACTTCTGCATGCCATTGTATGCACAAGTTGTTCATACTAGACGATTCTTGCTGTAAATTTCAATGTGATTACATGGAAATCTTCATGTTATATTGTTCATCGTACATTATTTTTCCTATAGTAATGCCACCTGAACTTTGGATAGTGTTCTAGTGCCCTCCGAACTTTCAATTTCAAATTTTAGGCCCTTGTAAACTTTTAAATCATGCCAATAGCGCTCAAACTTTTAAGGACATACGATAACGAAATGCTACTCACAAGGAAATTAAGTAAATGCTTGGACTTCTGATGATTGAGTTATGAGAAAAAATTTTGAGGTGCTGGACACTTGGCACATATGCAACAAATTTAAACGCCTCTAAAGGACAAAGTGACGAATGCTAATTGACGGAACTACAAATATAAAAATATTAGTATGAATTAAAAGTTTAGAAGAGTCAGGCCAAATTTCCCAATAAAGTCTATGCAAAGGCCAGCCTAACAATTGGGGCCAAGCTCAAATTAGTAAATCCAATCTTGGACTCGCTCAAAAAAATGAGAGAAATACAATGGCAAGGTTCAAGTTACGAAAACAAGGAATGAAAGTCCCATGTTACTGTACCATTTGAGGCTTAATCATTGCCCATGTGGTAACAAAACCAGAAATGTGATTTTGTATATGTTCATCAAAAGCAAAGCCCCCTTTGGACCACGTCCTGTCTAGAACAATACCAAACCACACAAGTGGTCCAATTATGATTTTTTTTGTGGTCCTTTTGTTGGTGGAGTTCAACTAGTATGGAAGCTCTTGATGCAAGGGAGGTGTGCTATAGTTAATGTTGGAAAGTCGCTACATTCAACTCTCAACAATGACTATGTTGTAGTTGGCTCAGTTAGCACTCACTAGTAGGGGTGTGCATCAAATCGACTGATTCAAACCGCAATGAGTGTTTTAGTTCGGTTTTGATCTTCAAAAAGATAAATAGTGAAAATTGACGAAATTTAGAATTTAGAGAAAGGGATTTAGTTTGGTTCGCTTTTAACTCAATGGGTTTAGTTAGAAGTTAAAACTCTAGTTTGAGTGTCAAACCTATGCAAATCGGATCGCGTTCACCTCTATTCACTGATCATCGCTAGGATAAAAAAAAAAAAAAAAAACCTGAGAAGCTAATATACATTGATCTTTTAGATAAAGTTTGGTTGTCTGACAATTGAATTGACTCTAAACCTCGAATTTCCATTCCACAAGCAAAGCATTCAAGTAGAAGAAAAGAAAAGGTCGGAAAAGAAATCCAAAAACCATAATCAAACCACATCCAGGAGATGACAGACACTGGTTGCCTGCTGACAAAAAGCAGAAAGACAACTAGAGGGATAAATAGGCGTAAGCCTATGTCTATAGGCTGTTGCATGATAGGCCAAGGACCACAATTTTGGGCCTTCCTTCTTCTGTCTGACTGGACCTGGTCCAGTGGTCCTGGTGGACCAGTAATCAGTGCTAAAATTTTTATATATTTTATCCCACGTATGGCTCTTCTCTGTCAAAAAGCTCCAGATTGCAATGTTGTGGACAAACATGCTTCTCCACTCCAGTGACTAATTGAACAGACTGATTAAATTTGCTTAAAACAAACAGGTGGCCTTCCTTGGCCTTGGATTCCAATCCTGACTCTATATTGTCCTTGGGGTTGATTCGCTGGTGTGATTTTCACATATCTTTTTTAACTTTTCACATATTTTTCTTGATTTTTAGTTATCAGATTAGATAAATCAAATGGAATCAAGAGATATAATTCAACATGTGTGTGTGTGAAGCTAAAAAAAGTGTATTCATAACTCCCCTAGGTTAAATATCAAGTCGTCCTATAATCGTCGAAAAAATTTATCTATCTCATATTGTATGTATCTCTTCCTATATTATATGATTAGTCATGCGATAAGCAAGATAGAGATCCATAGATAAACCACATGAGATATTTAGAAAGTTGTCATTATACTTGTATTTATAGATGTAGGGCGCATGAAAGCAAGAAAAGGGCAATTTCATCATGTGCATATCTTGTCATTTCTCTCTTTCAAGGGTCAAGATCTTCAGCTGTAATCTCCTCATGTGACTGTAAAGTTTGAAAATGGACTAACAATATCATTGTAGCCTTGATTTTAGCTCCACAAGGGTCCATAAGGAATAAAGAAAGTTTGATAATTCTTGTTTCTACTTGAAACTATATGCATTAAGATAAAGATTATGATGTTCATGGGAGATATTTTTTAAGGTAATTCTAATGAGACCAAAATTTTTAAACAAAATTTGTAAATCAAGTGATGTGGCAATAAAGTAAGTCTTTATGATTTTATGATTTTAAAAAAGAAGATCAATCGTTAACTGCCACATTATTTGGTTTACAAATTTGATTTAAAAAATTTAGTTTTCTTAGCATTACCCTTTTTTTTTTTTAATTTATGATGGGTTGAGCACACAAAAATACAATGACATTTTAGTTTCAGTAATATGCATCATGTGACATCCCACATCGAACGAAGAGGAGATAATGTGTCTTATATGTACATGCTCACCTCCATTTAGAACAAGGCCTTTTGGGAGCTCACTGGCTTCTGATTCTATCAGAACTCTGAAGTTAAGTGAGTTTGGGCTAGAGCAATCCCAAGATAGGTGACCCACTGGGAAGTTGCTCGTGAATATGTGACACATCACGCTCATCTCTTTGTACATGTTATTTGTTACAACATGAACTTTTAGAATGTCAAAATTCTTATAGAAATCAAGTATAAAGCCTCCAATTACTACCTAAAATAATAGTTTATATGTGTATTTACTATACTAAGCTCGAAGTTCTGGGAATGAATTTTGAGCTATGAAGCTCAAATGATAGTAACTTCTTATTTACAAGTGAAAAGAAAAAAAATTAAAGAATTTTACGAATAGTAAAACTTTACAAGTCCTAGGAATAACACACTCAAATGGTAAAAATTTACAAACAAAAAGAAATAAAAAAACAAAGTCTTATAAGTTTTTACTTAAAGAGGAGAAAAAAGCAAGAACAGGTAACTGTTAGAACCAAGTGGGCCCCACTTTTGGAGGTCACTGTCCCAATTCCTTTGCCATATTATGACTGATGTGGATAGACTTCGGGGTAAATCGGAGGACAAAGGAACAGAAAACATAAAAAATCACTGCTCAAATAACAAAAAAAAAATGGAGAAAGAAAAATGTAGGACAGAACAGAGCAGAACAACCTCGACTCTGTAGCTTTGAAGAAAAAGAGAGTGAAAGAAGCAACCTTGTAATCTTGAAGCTCCCAAAAAAAAAAGCAGAAACAAAAACGTGGGTTACCAAACAAGCACAGATTGAAATTTGAATTCAGAGAGACAGAGAGAGAGAGAGAGATGGAGAGAGAAGAGAGAGATGCGGAAAGTGAAAGAAAAAAGCAAGGAGTGATGCTGAAAAAGTTGAAACGCGGTGTGTTGGTGAGTAAAAGAGGAGGGCTTTGCAGTACGCCACCACCCATTTGGAGGCTCGACGATTTCTGTTCTCAGAGTCGCAGAAAACCCACCTCAGAATTTCTCAACCCTCACTCCGCAGCTTCACTCTCTGCCAGAAAGCTCTGTTCCTCCGTCTGGGAAATTGAGCAAATGAGCAAAGCAGGCGGCAGGATGCGCCGCAAGCAGCAGAGGAGAAATGGGGTTGGGATTTCCAGGCATCTGCTGGAGGCTGAGAGTCCTGCTGGCTCACTTCATGATCAGGTGTGTGTAATTTGTGTTCTTTTGCTAAGTGTTTGATGTTGACTTGGTATTTTTCTTTATTTGGATTTGTTTAGTTATGTATTTATTTTTTTGGTCGAATGCTTAGCTATACTTTGTTTTGCGAAGCCTGTTGCGGAAATGGAATGTTTCTTCAAGTTTTTGCTTATTTGGGATTTCTTGCTATGCAGCACATTAGTCCAAAGATTGTATCTTTTTTTTGCTTCTATGGCACATTAGGATATACAATTACGCCGATGTGAGCCAGTTGGTTAGGGCAGAGTGTCGGCCCCCTTCCATCTGAGTTCGGAGCCTCCATAGATTAAAAAAAACAACAAATGTGAGAGGCATTCTCTTTGTCTTATATTTTTGTGTCCATTACTTTCCTCAGAACTTTCAGCAGTTGTGTTTGTAGTTTTGCTTTCTTGGGTTTTTTTATATCACTTGGGAGGGGAGAATTTTTGTGATTTCCTTTTTTTCTGCTGCAAATGTGATTTAGAATTTCCTTTTTTCTGAAACAAAAGTTTGAGTTGTTGATTCTTAATTGTCAAGGTTAATGTGTTTGGCATAGAGCTGTCTTGTTGGAACGATTATGCAGCAATAACATTAGGGGGAAATTGTAATGTTCGGAAGAATTTCTCGTCTTTGTGTGTGATTTGATAGTTGTGATCTTATATTTGCTGCTCCGAAATTTCAAAAACATGTGAAAGTGCGTTCGTTTGTGTGTTTTGATTACCTTTCTCATTCCAGCCCGCAAGTGCAAGCAGCTTGAGGAGGCTTGTATCAGCACCACCACTGATACAGCACCATCAATCAGTTGAGAGCAATGGTTGTGCTCTCCAACCCCTATCTCCTGCTAGTTGTAGCTCATTGGAGGTGAGTAATTATGTCCCTCTTCTCCCGAATATAAAACGGCCCTCCCTTTGGAAGTCGCTTCTATAGTTTTTTATTTCTCTTACATATAAAGTAGGAAGTCACGTCTAAGTTCAACAATAATTAGAATGACGACTAAGAGATGAGTTGAACGACGATATAGTGATATGACATTATGTAACTACGGATATCCAAGAAAGAACTTGGGGTATAAAATATAATTCATATAAATGATATCATCTGTAAAATTGAAATGTTGTCTTGAGTTCTTGACTTTCACCAAAACAAGTGAGAGCTAAGAGGCATGAAAGGAATAAAATTTTAATGCACGAGAAAAGAGTTCCGTAAGTATTTGTATTGGAACAGTTATACACATTGTAGAATCAACGTTACCCATTATCTGGGTCTGATGGATTGGGATACCCTTTGGTTTTCAATTTTTTGTAGGTGGCACCTTATAAGGGAAGGATGGGCGAATCAAGTCGTAGCTTTAAAACATCCACAGAATTACTCAAAGTACTCAATCGTATCTGGGCCCTTGAAGAGCAACATGCATCTAATATATCATTGGTAAAAGCACTGAAAATTGAGCTCGATCGTTCTCATGCAAGAATTGAAGAGTTGTTGCATGAGAAGCAATCGGATAGGCAAGAAATGGACGACTTGATGAAGCATGTTACAGAAAATAAATTTGTTTGGAAGAATAAGGACCAAGACAGAATTAAAGTGACTGTCCAGTTGCTGAGGAATGAGCTAGAAGGTGAGAGGAAGTTGAGAAAGCATTCAGAAAGCCTGCATCGAAAGCTAGCTCGAGAGGTCTCTGAAGTGAAATCTTCTTTCTCTAATGCTCTGAGAGAGCTCGAAAGGGAGAGAAAAGCGCGTATCCTATTGGAAAACTTGTGCGATGAGTTTGCCAATGGAATAAAAGAGTATGAACAAGAGGTGCGATCCCTGAAGCAAAAGCCCGAGAAGGATCACAGTGGTATGACCCGCTCTGACAGATTAATTCTCCATCTTTCAGAAGCATGGCTTGATGAACGGATGCAAATGAAGATGCCAGAAGCTCAGAGCGACCTTGCGGAGAGGAATACAATTGTGGACAAGTTAGGTTTTGATATAGAGACCTTTCTTCAGGCTAAACGATCTGTTGAATCAAAGAAAAATTGTAAGTTATCCCCAAAGGAGCTAAAGGGAAATTGCTCACGCCGACAGTCATTAGAGTCCTTTCCATTGAATGAGGCTACAAGTGCACCACAACATGTAGCTGATGAAGATTCTACCGACAATGATTCAGAGTCTTTAGAAGCAAGCAAGAGTGCCAGTGGAAAACAAATCAAGCGCAGCTCTAGACAGCGAAAAAATAATGTTGCAGAAGGCCAATATGAAGGAATAGCGAGATCTAATTCTGTGAGGGAGAAGGTATCAAAGGAGAACACTAAGGCTAATAGCTTGTCTGGTTTGCAAGGGCAGTTTGAAGAACGTATGACCAGAAGCATGTCCTATAATGCAAACAGAAGCCAGTCTGCAGATAGGGAGCATGGTGAAATTGCTGAAGTGGGAGCAGAAAATCAAGCTCTGATTGACAATCTTGAAGAATCTGAGTACTGTGATTTAATCACAGGTCTACAAGAAATACAAAGGAAACGACTTAGCGCACGTGGATTGAAATCCAGTCCTCCCGAAAGTAACTTCAGGGTGGAAACTTGTGCCCAGCCTGTGTATACAGGTAATGCTAGTCCAGTACAGCAATGGATGTCAAAACTAAGAACTCCAGAGTTTGAAAACTCTCAATCTTCTTTGGAATGGCCTCCGGGCCTTAACGAAAATACCTTGATGGCAAAACTACTAGAAGCCAGGTTAGAAGCAAAGCGCTCTCGCATGAAAACTTCCAAAGGGCCTCTCTAGTTTCTCATGGTAAGCTTATAACATGAAGAATAGCTGATCTTTAAATTGAGGCCAGAATCTTTGTAAACTGAATTTCTTGTGCAAATGCCAAAATGCAGTACCTGCACTTGTACATGAGAAGTGTTTTGTTATTTACCTTGTTATAAATATTACCTAGTTCTCATCCAAGTCTCCACTTACTATCAGTAAACCTCTCAAAAAATTCAGTAAATTTTCTTGAATTTCAATCCAACAATCTAAAATCACAAAATCGACTTGAACATGGTTATTCTTATTTTTCTCTGGCTATGGATACAGGAACCAACCGAACCCTTTTGAGATCAAATGGAACTCTATTAAGATCTATTAAGAATGTACATAGGGCATGCATGTCAAACGTAATCAAGAGGTCACTCACACCAAGCAAAACACCACAACTTCACAATAACAAACTCATTATGAATACAATACAACTCATCAACCATAGAAGACTCACATTCAACTAACAAGAAATATAATACTCACAAGGACAATCTTGCACGTTGTAGAATTACCGTAAAGGCACCATGAGGAAAAGACTCCATCATCCTCTGATGGTCTTACAATCATTGACAAAGAAGCATTTCTATGAGTCATCTCCAATAAACGCCGAGTTTCTTCCTCATAGTTTTTTGTCATGCACACAAACACAAGAAACACAAAAACCATCACCTCAACTCTGAACAACAGTTGCCACTCAAAAATATGAATTTGAGTTGAAAGCCATAGCCGCTACCAAGGCTCTTCTTGACATAGGGAGATAGCGACTTTTATAAAAAAAATTGTTCTCGCTAGATAAAAAAAGGGACATAGGGAGGGGAAAAGAGAGGGAATAGACCCCAAGGCCAAAGGTAAGGGTTGCCAGGGACATAGGGAGGAGAAAAGAGAGGGAATAGACCCCAAGGCCAAAGGTAAGGGTCGGCAACATAGAGCTTTTTCTCTGTTGTCTGAAAACAACTGAATTCTAAATCAAGAGAGATTCTTGGGTGCAGAGGCCGTGCCATGTCACATGTCCGCCCAAGACATACACAAGGCCCAAAAGGACCTCTTGTATTTGGGTGCATAAATATGCGCCCGTATGGGAATCCAATGCACGAAGCCTCTTGCATGTGTCTTAGGCGACGGGTGTCACGACTAATCATTCTCAACAGGCTGTTGGAGCAATTTAAGAAAATATGAAAATAATAATATAAATTGTAATCATGATAATCACAAAATTCACAACCAAATATACTACGACAAGTGTGTATACAATCAATGTAAACAAACAAAGAAAAGAAAGAAATACTGATAAACTTGGAGATTGAGGCTTGCAAAAATGCAATATTCTAAAGATAGAATTCCGCCCTTGTTCTTGTGCTTGCCGTTTGGTAGGCGTCCGTCTCCCAGGATTCAACAATCTATAATCCAAAGTCGAAGCACTGCAATCTTCGAACTCTGGCGAACCTTATATATTTCGTACTCTCAAGACACGACTCAGGATTTGATAAACGAAGAATGAGAGAAAACAAAGTGGGAAAACTCTATTTCTCACGAGTATGTATTGACTCTTTGATCCTAATATATTATGGTTCATACGGTTGTGTTCATTTTGGTCATGAACAAATCTCGGATTTATGAGAGCTTTAGAGAATTTAACCATCTCATTCTCATAGAAGCGACCCGACTTTTACTCTCACATAGGTGACCACTGATTAAGAATAGTATGCTCTATTCCTCTTATTTATAAGATATCAGGGTCATTAAGTATAAATATACACCCTAAAACTTCTGCAGACAACACACTTTTTCCACCATACGAATGAGGTATATAGTGTGTTAACTTCTTTGAATCATGCCCAACTAGTTTGCCTATTGAATTTATACCATGGGATCTCCAATCAACTAAGTTAGGTTTCCGCCTGACTGATTCATTAGTTATATTGACTTTAGCTTCATTCCCCTCGATGATCAACTTACTCTCTAGTCTAACATTTAATAATTGGATCCACTATAGGTTGACTATTTCTTATGATGCACACATTCCATCTTATGAAATTATATTTCATATGAGAGTAGTTGTTTTTCAAAGTCAAGTCCGCAAAAGTATATATTGGGACTTTTGTAAGTAATTTGCTAACACTTGGGCGTATTCTCCTACATTTAAGGTATTTGTAGGAAGGTCTCTAACCTCTTCATACCTTAAAAGTCATTCATTATAAGAGATATTGCTTACTATCTCTTTTACATGCAAATTACTCTTTTCAATTTAGACATTGTTCTTTGCCTTATTCGACAAAGCATCACATTATATGCATTGCACTATTTCCTCTAAAATCCTTTTCATTTGGATTCAATTGACTAATATCATTGAATCCTTCAGAATGTTCCTTAAAAAGCTAGAAGAGGAAAATTTCCCTCTTCCTTCTGGATAAGAAAAAGGGAGACTGCTGATTTGAAGTAAAAGAAACTTTGGACCAAAGCTTCAATTCAGTCGGAATATAATTGTTTGCTCGAAGTGGAATCTTGGGATCCTTGACTTTCTCTTAAAGGAAAATGATAAACACATGTCATTTTTCTCCTTCTACACACTATTGTTAATTATGTACATTATTTTTATTTGATTTATTTAATTCGCTGATAAAAAATAAAGATAAATGTGTAAGAGACAAAAAAAAGTGAAAATCAGCTCTCTCTTAAATCAATGCCTAAGCTTCATGTTAGTATGTAAGACTTCATTTATGATTGTGATGGCCATGAAAGCTGCTCCTAACCTTCCAGATTGTAACGAGGAGACAATTGGCAGCACCACCACTGAAATATGTATGATTTTCTAAGCTCTTCAAATGAAAAAATTTAGGTTTGCTCAGTTGCTTTTGACCATGTAAAGAAATATAATTTAATCCACCAAATGGTACTTAATCTCTATTAGAATCTAAAGCCCAAAAGCAGACCACATTGCTGACTACAACATCAACCATCCCTTCCCCAAATGAGTGCATTGAAATATTTAAAACTGTTTTCTAAGTTGCCAAGAATATTTAAACAACACAAACAAAATATTTTGTTAGATTTACACTTCATATGGGATAAGTTTAACATTTTTGTTATAGCAAGAAGCGGAACTATAAGAGAATTTTAATCATGATGGATAACCAATTCATTTTCAAATATAGTTGGGAGACTTTACCCAAGAAATGGGTACAAAAAAAATGGAAAGAAGTCACGGAAGCTGAGGTTTCTTTTTCATGATAAGAATATTAAGGATATCTGGTATTTGTTGGGCATATTTTCAATTATATGATTACTCACATTTATAGCTAGTATGACATTCGGAATTTTGCTAATTTAGTATATATGTAATTACAGTCAATCTTGTATTCGATTCTATAATTTTTCTCCGCAATAATTGATTTGTATGATAATAGGACCTGTAGAGGGTCCTCTTTTTATACTTTTTCATCTTTTCAAAAATTTTAAAAAATAAATAAAAATTGGGGATAAGTTCCGGGTCCAACTTCAGTGGTACGTACCATTAAATGGTACGTACTGTTAAATGGTTAAGATTCATTTGGGGCCCACTGCAAATTAATCTGAACCATTCAATAGTCGTACCATTGAATAGTACGTACCACTCAAGATTTTTCCATAAGGGCCACCCCCACTACATCTACATGCAAGTAAGATTCAAGAAAAGTGTGGAGTGCATAGAAATATATAAATTATTTTGCATGACCCAAAATTTCTTGGTACTTTTTAAGGATCCAATTAATTTTTGAAATTTGAAACTTGGTGGTGAGTGTGACTGGACACCTGTGTGTGTATAGTTTCTTCTCATAAATTATTGGTTCGTATTTGCTAAAACAATGACAAAATCGAACCGATTGGGGATTTTAAAATTATGTTCCTACTATGTTTTGTCTGTTAAAAGATAGGGACTATACTGAAAGGTATTTCTTTTTCATTATCCAGTAACTTAATTAAAGCCTATAAACAAATTTTTGAATGTAGTGGACCACTATGGAAAAGCAGCTAGCATAAGAATAAACTTTGTGATCGATGATGGTTGAAGCAGTAACATATATCTTTCACGGAGATGAAGCTACTACGTAGAACAATCATTATAAATTTTAGACATCATTGAACTTGAAGAAACATTGCTCGTGACAACTGACAAACATATAAGGTTATGTTTGGACGAGAGTTTTCAAGTTCTTAGGAATTGATGTCAAGTTATGAAGTATGGATAATAAAATGTGAGAAGGATTTGTTGATGACACATTTTAGGTAGGTATTAGCAAGTCTCTCTCATATGCTTGTGTAATGATCATGAAGAGTTTTTATAATTCTTCCTATGTTACATTTTGTGGTTCATTCCTTAATAACTTGACATCAATCCCTTGTAACTTGAAAAACCCTCATCCAAACATAGCTAAGAGAACGGTTGGGTACAACAAATTGTATTTTTTGTTTAATGAGAAGTAAAATTGTCTTTTCATGTTTGGAGATAATATGGCGGTTTAATAGTCGGTTGGATCTTCATAAATTTCATATCGTTTTTAAAAAGAGATAAAAAATGATTCAATTAAATGTCCATTGCTAGTGGATGTAATTTGGTGAAACAAAAAATTGTCTCGATTGAATTTTCTTCATGGATATTGCTTCTTTTTGGTGGATTAATTCTCCTGGTGATTAAGACGTTCATCTTCAACTAGCTCATTGCGTCTCGAGTTCAACCCTTTCTATGTTTTTTAATTATTTTAGAGGCTTGTATTAAAAAAAAAATTATGATCATATTTCTTAAATTAAGTTGAATGAATTAGATCATTGTTATTGGAGAAAGAAATTAAAAGAAAATAAAAAGATAGTGCGTATTTGTCAAAAACATAACCGTTCTCAATTGTCATTTTTTAAAATATACAAATCATATCAAGAGAGGGGAGAATCAAACTTAGAACCTCATGTGCATAATGGAATGCTCATGATCAACTAAACAAGTCTCTTGCTTCTAAATGTCTATGTCTGTTTTTTATACCAAAATTCACTAGTTTATAAAAGAAATTATATGAAAGTACTAATTTAGGAATGTCTCATTACATTTTTGCCTTTGTCATCAGTTTGTATTGGAACGACTCTACAACTTAGTGTTAGCGTGAGTCATTAATTATAAATATTCTATTAGCCTTTGTTATGGTAGGAATAGGATTTGTATTTTATTCTTTCCTTGTACCCAAGGCATGTGTGCCTATATATTGTAAACCCTTGTAGATTAATAAAGTTATCGAAGTATTCAGCCATATGTATTTCTACTTGGCATCAAGAGCTAGGTTTCAATCCAAAATTTTGGTCGTATCCTAAAACCTAAAAAACAAAAAAAAAAATCTACGTTAACAATGTACCCCTAGCGAAAACGGCGTGCCCAGTATCTTTCCCCTGCTGCTGTATCTCTGCAGTTGTTGTTATAACCCCGTTGGTGCTGTTATAATCTCGCTATTGCCACTGCTACTTGCCCCTGCCACGATGGTGAAGGGAGGAGAAGAAAATTCTAAACAAAAAGTGAAATGAGGACTTCTAAGTTCAACAAGTAACCTTATGTTGAACTCCGTTGTCATCCAAAGTGATACCTCGGCTGTGCTAAGTGGAGTAAAGTTGAATGCATTAAACTATCCTCCTTCAAATCCGCGTGCATTCTCTTGAAAGAACAAGGATGATTTTTAGTGTGCCTACTGTGGTCAAACTCGTCATACTAAGGATACATGTTTCTAAAAACATGGAGTACCCAATTGGTTTTCGAAGCTTAAGAAGCAGTTGGAGCGTGGAAATAATAGGGGTGGACGTGCTACTATTGGGTGCATATTATTGGCCTCGGATACCGATCATAACACTGGTTGGATATTAGATTCCAATGCAACAAATCATATGACCTATGACAAATATTTGTTTCAAAATATGACACCTCTTAGCAGAAAGTGTGTGGCAACTGCTAATAGTACTATTGCTCCTGTTATTGGACGGGGAACAGTGTGTCTTACACCCTCTTTTTCTTTACACCATTGTTTATTAGTTCCGTTGTTGTCCCATTATCTATTGCATGTACCATATGCTACTGAACAGTTAAATTGTGTTGTATTAGTTTATCCTTTATTTTGCGTGCTTCAGGATATTCAGACAAAGGAGATTATTAGGCGTGGAACTAAGAGAGAGGGGCTTTATTATGTGGATGACGTTGTTCCTGGAAGAGCAAATTTGGTATGTTCGTCGCGTGATAGTAATATACACAAGCTATGGTTATTGCATTGTCGATTGGGGCATGCATCATTTGGTTATTTAAGGCATATGTTGCCTAACTTATTTAGTAGAATTAAAGACTCGGAATTAAAGTGTGAAGTATGTATTCTTGCTAAAAGTCATCGTGCTTCATTTCCTTCACGTATGAGTAGACAGTTGTTTCCTTTTGATTTGGTACACTCTGATGTGTAGGGACCTTCTCCTATTAGTACAAATTCTGAAATTAAGTGGTTTGTTACTTTTGTCGATGATTGCACTCATATGACATGGTTGTATGTGTTGAAAAACAAAAGCGAGGTTGGTTCTATATTTCGTGTTTTTTATCAGATGGTGAAGACACAATATTCCTCTGATGTTAAAATTTTGTGTTCTGACAATGGTGGAGAATATATAAATTTGAAATTGTCCCAATTTTTACAATATCATGGAATTTTACATGAAATTACATGTCCTCACACCCCACAACAAAATGAGGCAGCGGAAAGGAAGAATCGCCATATCTTGGAGACAGCTCGTGCGTTGCTTATCGGTGGGTCTGTTCCGAAATGTTTTTGGCCTGAAGCAATTGTATATGCAATGTATGTTATGAATCGAATGCCCTCGAAGGTCTTGAAATTTCAAACACCACTCCAGGTCTTCACTCACCATGTTCTCGTAATTTCTACAAATACTTTGTCCCCTCATGTTTTTAGGTGTGTAGTATATGTTCATATCCAGAAAATCCATCGTAGTAAGCTTGATCTGTGTGCACTTCGCTATGTATTTTTGGGTTTTTTCAACTCAACGGAAGAGATTCAAATGTTATCATCCAGAGACTCGACGTATGTATGTCACAATGGATGTAACTTTTTTCAAGTTTGAATATTTTCATTCCCCTTCCTTATCCGATTCAAATCATCAGGGTGAGAGTGTTGTCTTAGATGATCTGCATTTGTTGGATTGTGTTTTAGGGGGAGATGAAGGAAATAAAATAGAAGAGCCCAATGCTTCCAGTTTTACCAAGCCTGCTTATGAGGCTGTATCTATTGGGCCAAGTGATGGTGTTGCTAAAACCAGTGATGCCATGCCTGCTGCTGAGCCTAGTGATGTTGTGCCTACTGTTGAGCAGTTCAGTACAGAAGGATCTAGTGATGTCGTGTCTAGTGGTGATCCTCATGTGATTCTATCTTCTGATAACAGTTCCTCAACCTCTCTTTCTGACTTTATAGTGTCTGTTCCACCTCCTCTGAATATTTTCGAGGTAAGTATTTTAGATAATAATACAACCAATCCTAATGTTATTGTGAGTACATATAAATTGCCACCACGACACAATCCAAGTGTTCCACCTAACATGTTTTCTCCATAAGGAAAAGTAAAGTATCTAATTGCTAATTATGTGTCATGTGAACGTGTTGCTCCTGAACGCAAAGTCCTGGTGAGTCACATGGAGTCCATAAAAATTCCAACTAAAGTGGAAGAAGCTTTACAGGATCCTAAGTGAGTTCAAACTATGGATGAAGAGATGTCTGCTCTGCAAAAAAAAAAAAAAAAACTTGGGAGATTGTGCAGTTACCTATTCAAAAGAAACCTGTTGGTTGTTGTTGGGTGTATACCGTTAAATACAAACCTGACAGATCGGTTGAAAGATATAAGGCAAGGTTAGTGGCTAAGGGTTATACTCGATCATATAGTGTAGACTACCACGAAACTTTTTCTCCGGTAGCGAAGATGAATACAATACATGTTTTGATTTCTTTGGCCGCAAATACGAATTGGCCTCTTAAAAAGTTTGATGTGAAAAATGCATTTCTTCGTGAAAATCTAGAAGATGAAGTGTATATGGACTTTCCACCAGGTTACAGTGTGAGTAGTGGTACTTAAGTGTGTAGATTGCGTAAGTCTCTATATGGGCTTAAGCAATCTCCTCGTGCATGGTTTGGTAGGTTTACTCAAGCAATAAAGAAATATGGATATTACCATAGTCATTCAGATCACACTTTGTTTCTGAAACGTAGGCTTGGTAAAGTAATTGGTTTAATTATTTATATGGATGATATGATTATTACTGAAGATAATTTGGAGGAGATTCAAAAGTTACAGGTGAACCTTGCATTAGAATTTGAGATAAAAGATTTGAGTGATTTGAAGTACTTTCTTGGAATTGAGGTTGCTCGCTCACCTAAAGGTACTTTCTTGTCTCAGCGGAAATATGTGTTAGATTTGTTGTAAGAAACTGGTATGTTGTGGTGTAAATCGGTTGATACTCCTATTATAGAAAAGCATCACTTGGGTATTTATCCTGATCATGTACCTGTTGATAAGGGTAGATATCAAAGACTTGTAGGAAGACTAATTTATTTAGCTCATACTCGTTCTGATATTGCATATGCTATAAGTGTTGTGAGTCAGTCTATGCACTCACCTAGTGAGGATCACATGGCTGCAGTAATGTATTTTAGCATATTTGAAGTTTGTGCCTGGTAAAGGAATATTATATAGAAGACATGGACACCTAAGTGTTGAGGGGTTAACAGATGCAGATTGGGCTGGCAATGTTACTCACAAGTGTTCCACATCTGGGTATTTTACATTTGCGGGAGGTAATTTAGTTACATGGCATAGTAAGAAACAAAAGGTGGTGTCAAGGTCTTCTGCCGAAGCTGAATATAGGGGTATGACGCAAGGGATATGTGAGCTTCTTTGGTTGCGTAAGCTTTTGAGATGTCTCAGTTTCAAACCAAAGGAAGCGATGAAATTGCATTGTGATAACAAGTCTACAAGGGAAATAGCAGATAATCCTGTGCAGCATGATAGGACGAAGCATGTGGAGGTTGATAGACACTTTATCAAGGAGAATCTCGAGAGGAAAATTGTGGCTATACCATTTGTGAGTTCGGAAGAACAACTTGCTGATGTTCTCACCCATTCCGTGTGTAGTAGAGTATTTTGTGACTCACTCATCAAGTTGGGCATGTATGATATCTTTGCACCAACTTAAAGGGGGAGTGTTAGTGTGAGTCATTAATTGTAAATATTCTATTAGCCCTTGTTATGGTATGAATAAGATTTGTGTTTTATTCTTTCCTTGTACCCCAAAGTATGTGTGCCTATATATTATATACTCTGGTGGATTAATAAAGTTATCGAAGTATTCAGCCACATGTATCTTTACTCTTAGTGTTACAAAAGTTTAATATTTATGACGCGTGTTGGATCATAGCTGTAAAGATGTGTAATCTCTTCATAATTCCAACGTGACATACACTCCTAGTCTCCTAATTCCATCCTATAGTCAAATTTAAACTCTTCACAGATTCTTCTTTTAACACGAGTAAGCTTACGATTCTCTACTTGTCTGATTTTTGTATCAAAATTCACTCTCCTTTTCTTCATCCTTTCATATACTCAATTGTACTTAATCATCTTTTCAAAATTTTCTGGACCCCTATATGTGGAAACATGCACCGGCCAAAAAACTATCCTAAGTAAGGCGACACCAATGATCCACTTAAAATATTCAACATACCAATTACCAACAGATGATAATCCACGCCACACAAGCACTCTTTTTTCTTTTTCTTTGATGAAGCACACAATTGGGACACTAAGAACCAACGTTCTTGTATGGGACCTACGAATTGTAGACCCCTTGATTTAAAGATACGCACGCACTTAGCTATATATGATTATATATAATCATCACCAATTATAATCCAGTTCAAAAGTTAAGGAAAAAAAAAATGCTCTCAATCAAGAGTAATTGATTTTCTCTTTAATATTGCAACGTTTCACCAATTCTTGGACAAGAAAATCCCATTACGAGATTCTTTCATTAAATATTAAATCTTGGAAAATCAATGGTCTTAATTAACTTCACCTAAAGCCAATGTCCTGGCCTATATAAACACCCCTTAAGGCCTCCCATTCTCATAGCCAAATATCACTTCCTACATATGTTTCCTAAGAGTAGTGCTATATATACGCATATATGTGTAGTAGCTAGCTAGGGCATTAGGGTTTTGGGTGGGGCCCAAATGGAGCTCTCTCCACTTCAACTCTGAAAGGAGGTGATGGTAGACCACGACTGCTAGTTCATGAATACCCCTGGATGCGCACAATAACGTCGGATGTGCGCGTGCTAAGGGTTTGCATGAGGTGGGAGACGAGGCTACCTTGATCTTTTTGGTATTGGAGTGAAGGGAGCTCCTCATGGTCTTCCTAATAGACTTTCTTTCTTTCTTATTTCTAAGTTTGTGCATGCTTGTGTTTTTTATTCTCCCTCTTTTGTCTAAGCATGTTGATGATTATGGTGAGACTTCACATATTTTTAGCACTTGCAGCAAGAGCTAGTCTGCCTCATCTGTTCCCCTCCTCCTCAGACTCATGAAAAATCATCATGGTGATCCAACCTAATTTCTCTCTCTCTAGATATATATCTAGTCAAAACAATGCCCGATTGTGTATTTGCATGACAATGTGCTTAATTATATGTAGATCGATGAACATAGAATTGGTTAGTTTCGATTATCCCTTGTTTTCTATATGTATTGATGTAGCTGCCCTGTTTTTTTAACTAACATTATTACTTAGTTGCTGGGTCAATTAGATTACAGAAAGTTGCGATTTCACGAGGCATTGAGACTCGAAAACTCGTGACCCTGCAGATGTGATTTTGGAATTGTTAGAAATCTTCATGGCCTGCCATTTTTCATGCTAAATGTAGACTCTGTCATGGGAACAGCCGCTTCTTTCTTGCTTGATAACGTGGGCTTCCATTCACCAACGTCCACAAAAAGTACTCCCCGAACCGTGCCGTACGGCTTTCGAACCTACCTGTGGTGAATCCTGGAGGACAAAGTGAAAGCATTTGGTTCTTGCCCCATACTTAAGCTAGGATGTGCCTGATATATAGACGGTTGTTATTCGACAAATAGAAAAACTAGATAAATAATCCTTAATTACAATAAATGTACAAGTTTTCCTTTAAGTGACACTGAATCTTTATTCCCTACTATTCAAATTCTTCATTTGTAATTAACGATCGATCTAGATGTTTTCCAATGATTCGACACGAAAATTGAAAAGCTGCAATTTTGCAAAATACAGTACTGGACTGCAAGTTTTCCTTTAAATGAAAAATAACGTGTTGATCAAAATGCCAATTACACTATCAAAATTGTGTCAAAAATGACCTAAAAGTTTAGAGAAGCAAAATTTTCAAAATGCTGAATATAGTAAAAAGAGAGACAATCCATAGTATATTGGTTTTATGGTGGAACCTTAACATTCTTCAATATATAAATACAACTTTTCTTTTTTTATAAAATTTTCAAGCCAAAAGGATTTTCTTCTGTACCCAATTCGATTCAAAATCTACAAATCAAACTTTACAGAGTTCAAGCAATAACCTACCTATCAGGCTTTCTGAAGGAAGAATGTCTTATTACAGTTATGCAAATTCAAGAAAAAAAATTCTCCAATGATACTTCAACAAGAAAACTCCGATTAACCGGGAGAAAAATCAATGACACAACTCACATCCAAGAAAAACTAGCACCTTCATATGATTAATATAATGTTATAAATAAAGTACTATATAATGTTATAAACACCACGATAAACAATCTCTTTAAACAAAAAAATCTAATTTCTTGAATGCAAGTTCTATACGTCCATCGCCATGTCAGGCTTTCCTCGAAAGAAATACAGAAGGAACTTCTAGCTTCAACTTCCAATTATGTCCAGGCCATGCATGGCTGATTTTCAGCAGTTTCGTAATCACATCTCGATCTAGAGTCAGTGTCTCAATACTTTATATGAAGTGACAATATGTTTTCTGTATTAATTACAGCTAACAAAGCAACTGATCAGTAACGTTACATTTACACAACTTTTAATTGGTGAACATATAGATATATTAGATATGCATCTTAAAGATCATAGTAGAAAATAAATAAATTCATAAATTATATCATCTAAAAAGTGAGTATTAATGCCCAACAATGAAAAATAAATCATAGTTTACCTCAAAAAAAATATGTATACATCTCATATGCACGCACAAGCACAACAAGTTTAACTCCTAATTAAAGAAGCACTTCATGAAGCCTTGATTGAACCAAAAGTTTTGGAAGGCCCATTAGGAGCTCTCTTCACTCCAAACCAAAAAGATCAAGGTAACCTCGTCTTCTACCTCATGCAAACCTTTAGCATGTGCACACCCCGACCCTAACATGCACACTTAAGGGTATCCATGAACTAGCAGTCGTAGTCTACCATCACCTCTTTTCAGAGTTGGAGTGAAAGGAGCTCCTGTCGAACCCCGAGTAATCCTTGTTGGAGTTTTGAGACTCCTTGTCCCACATTGGTGAAAACCAAATTTCCAATACACCTTATATATCTTCTTCCCTCTACAAAAGTAGTTAGGGCTTGGGCCAAATGGAACGAGGATTGAGGTTTGGGCCTCAAATTATGTGGATTAGGCTTGATGATTATACCATAATAATAAGATTAATTAATATTAATTAGTTTTTAATTTCCGAATTAAATTTTAATTAAAAAGTTTTGATTAAAAGACACAACTCTTTGAAGAGTTGTATAGCTTCAGATACATCCAAAAGGTATTTGAAGAGGTATGAAAGAGCCTATATATAATTCAAGTCCTCAGTTCCATCTGGATATCTTTTATTCCTTCCTTCTCTTCTGTACGAATTTCAGAGAGTAAACACACAAAAAACACAATTCGCTAGAATTCTATAATCTAGTGCGGATTGTAGAATTAGGTAGTTGTATCCTGGTCGAGCAGACGTTGTAGAACCACAAGCACAAGAGTGGGACGGAAATACTGTTCGAAGGACATAGTTTTTACGCTAGCCTCTACCTGTGATCAATCAAGTTAGTATCAATTTCGTTTTTTTTTTTGCTGTATTTGTTTTTGTTATTTATTTTGTAGTAAGCAAGTATTTTATCAATAAAGTATTTCAATTTCTGTTATTTTTATTTATTTCTGAATTGTTCTCCAACAATCCTCTAGAACCCTAGCATGCACTCACATATGTATATACAAGCAAGAAACATTGGAAGCAATAAGGGGTTTATGAGAATAGGCAGACTTCGAGAGGTGTATATATATAGACTACGGGTGGGTTGAGATCAATGAAATTAGGGTCATTAAGGCCATTAATTTGAAAGATATTGTTATATTAAAGAACGAATCTTAGAATGGGAATTTCTTGTTCAACAAGAGAAGAGTTGATTGATCATCTTTTATTACCTGTTTTTCTATGGACTTTTAAAAGTAAATTTCCAGAAATCCAAGTAGATTCTAGACAAAGAAAGTAGAAGCAATTTTCCTTGAGTAAACAATAGTAAAAGCAAATATGAGCGTACATGTGATTAAAATTTTCGTTTATAATTACAATGACATTATTTAGACACAAAACTGATGATATTGTTGGCGCACTCTCTAATAAAAATGGGCATCACATTGCATTTGCAGTCCATAGAATGTGTCAATCATGTTTTTAACTTTATGTATCTAAATAGAATTCAGTGGAGTCAAGAGTGCTAAAAACTCTAGCCGCATAGAAAGAAGAAAAACCCTAATCACGTTGGTGGTGGATGACCGGGCTGAATATCTCCTCCGTCCGACAACCTTTCATGGTTGAACTCTTGCCATCTCTTTTGTCTCGGTGAGATCTTTATCCTCTTGATTTGTATTGATTCCTTGTCTTCTTAACGGATCGATGACTTTTTCCACTTTGGATCATACAAGTGTTTACACTAAAAAAATATTGGGTCTGGGCAAAGGCCCAACAAGTGAGAATAATGGAGATAACGCCTGTTTGGGCTTTTTCCTTTACAAAATCAACTTGCACCCAAATTGGCCTTGACTTGTCAAAGATGTCACTGGCCAGCACATCAACAACTGATGGGAGTTGCATTAAATGCAGATGTGCTTACTTTGCATTTTTGACAGAGGATCTTTGAAATTAATCAAAACCACCGTCTTGGTTAAAGTTAATCTTGAGTAAATGCCCATATATTTTTAGATTATTTTCCTTCCAAAGAATTCTTTTCTGGAAAGTAACTACCAAGTCACCTCCAAAGTTGTTGCACAGTCATTCAAAGAGGCGATTGAAAAGCATATATATACAAGTGAAGGACTCAGAGAAAAGGACACTCAAATCATTAAACAAATATACTGCAAGCTTTAAAACCAAAGCTCTCTGCCTTTACTTGTTTCATTCATTTTGCCTTATCAAATGACCAATTGAAACCCAAACCTTAGGAATTTACGAAACCTTCATTCAGACTCTAAGACCAATTAGAATTTGCTATGCTACCATCCCTTTTGTGTAGTATCAATTTACCATCCTTAAGACAGTTAGTCTCTTTGGTTGTAACCCTTTATAAGGGAGCATCTTTAACTCAATCTGATGACCTCATATCCAATCCGATAAGAGTTCTATCAATTGTTCTAAGTTTATATATATATGTACTTTGTTTGTTTTGTGATATTCAGCAATATTAATATCAATTTCAGTTACTTACTGTCGTTACTTTTCTTTGTGAATGACTGAAGTGGTGTGATTGAATATAACTAGTTTATATTTAACCTCATCTCAGTAGTTTATGGTCCAATATCGAGAAATAATTAAAGTCCTTAACAGGTAAGGCATTAAAAAGAACCAAACTGGATCCAAACACTGGCACAATCCTTTAAAAAAGAAGTTGTATTACTTGTGGTGCAAGTATTCAATATATACATACTCATAAAACCTCATTGTACGTGCACTCTTCACAAGTGTATTTTTCTTTCTAAATATAGAAAGTTTGGAGTGCAAAATAAGAATATTGAAGTGTCAATAACAATTCCCATTAAATAAGAATTTATTTATGTTTTATATCTTTAAAAAATAAAATAGTATAAAGGGATTAAGTGTCAAGGAAAGGTGTAATGGTATAAAGAGATTCTGGGTGGGGGTTTTTTTGGGTGTAATGGTCCTCACCTCTTCGGGGGAAGGTAGGTACCTCACACGCGACTATTGTCGAATAGCTAATTTCATCTAATCTTTCTCCATTTAGCTTTAAGAAAAAAAAAAAGGAAAGGTGTTGTTATTGGAAGTCATAATGTACTCCTTAGTGTGAATTTGTCTTTTTTTGTAAAGTTTGGATTCTGATGACTGATTTGGAATGCCTATACAGTTTCTTATTGAAACAAGGACAATATATGCATCATTTCTAAGAGTGCACCACCTTGTCCACCTCTTATGATTAGTGTATTTTCACTATACGAATTTCATAACAAAAACTGTTCATTTTCTTAGTTATTATTTAAAGCTCATATATATAAAAAAAAACCAATCAAATTGAGATCGTATAGTCATCTATATGTGTCTAATTTATCAAATAAATAATCAGTTAATCATAAATATATTACTTGATACAAAAACCATCGATTTGTTCAATACATATAAATGATTAAACAATCTTCGATTTAGTTGATTTATTATAGAAATGATCTTTAACTAAAGGGTAATTCTCACTTTACTACCCTCAAGTATCGTGAAATTCGCACTTTGCTACCATTAGTTTTTGTTGTCTCACTTTCATACTTAAAATTACCTTTTTCTCCCAGATTCATACTTCTGTTTGCCTGGGGGTTAGGGGCTCCGTTAAAGCGTGACGTGGCGATTGTCTGAACAATGAATGTGCAAAAACGTGGCATTATAGGCCCCACACAGTCCTCCTCGCTGCACACTCTAGGCATCGGAGGAACAAATAGAGTGTGGTAATTAGTGGTTAAGGCTGGTTGTACACTCGAAGATTCCATTTCTTAACAAAAAAAAAATAAGAAGGGAGATCAGAAAATGTCGAAGGGACGAAAGAACTCTCAGAGATTTTGCACAAATGAAGATTTGGAAATTTTGGAAGCATGAAGAAAAATGGGAGAAGAACTGGAGATTTTTATACAGAAATTTTCTGAATCAAGTAATTGTTAAATTCGAAACGCCTCACCTTAAGATTCGCGAATCCGACGTCCCCAAACCTTTCGGAAACGTAAAAAGCATCATCTCGTTTTTCGCACACACGCGATGTAACATCTCCTCATCATTGTTGTCTTTATGGCATGACTCTTGAGATCACATGCCAGATTCTAGAACGTCTCTACTACCTTGCAACAGTAACGAAACCGTATTGACACATATTAAAGAATTCCAAATGGTCTGTGTGAAGTCTAGACTTAGTATTTTTGGCTTTCCTTGTCAAACTTGTAATATTTTATCATACAACCTCTTTAAATCAAGCCTTTAAAATATGTAGTATTGAAGTCTGAAATACTGAAGATCAAAGTGCAATTGGTTATGTTCCATCCCAAGTCAGGTTTGAATATGCATACGCATTTCACGTTTAAATTCCTTATGCATTATGACTAGTGAAATTGTCTAGTCAATTTCTGTATATATTTTATACGTGAGCTGACACACTTTTTAAGGAATCTCACATGAGCTTTTCACCATTGATATTTTCATATTACTTTTACATTTGACAAGTGTCTTGTTGTATCTTGGTTGCTGCAATCAAGTTTGGTTTATAAGGGTTGAGTTGTTCTCATTTGTTTTTTGGTTAGAAAACTCATATTTTTTAGGAGAGTGTTTTTGCTCATCCGAGCGCCTTCTCTGTGTTCTTTATAAACCCTAGCTGCAACACCTTTTCATGCATTAAATCTTCTGCTAACTCACCCATATCATTTGAGTAAAATGTTTGCATTGTTCATGGTCAAAAGCTTCTTTGAAATCCTCATATAGACCTTGGTATTCGATTCTCAGTTAGTTTCTTTCTTCAACTTTTTGACTAGAGAACTTGACTTGTCAGTGTTTGAATCCACGACTGCATTTCATTTTTTATATCCTCATATCATTTGCATGGTTCATGTTTCGTTTCGGTGCCACAAGGAGATGAGCTGAAGAAGCGAAGCTGCCTCTCTGTGAAAATTGAAGACGTCTCCATCTAGTGCAACATAGAATTGCACAAGGGTACAAGCTACTCCATATAATAGGTTTAGGAATTGAGCTTGTTGTGTTATCCTTGTATGATTCTTATTTTCACTAGTAGACCGGATTTCCTGGAGTCCCTCAGTTTTTTAACCGAGTTAGGAGTTTTTCCAAGCACCAAATTGATGTGAGTACTTTGATTGAATTTGCCTAACTGTGTTATTTTCAATACTATATGCTGGTATTGTGTCATCTGATAAGTGAATAAGCTTAGGTGTGTGAATACCTAGTGTTAAGCTTAAACTGGGTAGAGTCTGACTAGTTGTGTTCTCTAGTCATTTAAGTTTATATCATACTACTATGGTTTTCGTTAGTAGCGAACTTGTAGCCCATTTGACTAGTCTACTATGCAAGATTTATTTTCAATTGCAAGATATTCCGTCTGAGACTAATTTTAATAAGTTATTCTGATCAACTTCGGAAGGCATGGTCCTTGAATAACTATTCATCCTCAAGCGAAACGCCCTTTCAAAAGCATAATTAGAGAACTTATGGGACCATGAATTTTTCAGGACCGGATTAAGGCAGATCGGAATACAAATACCTTAGAAGTCAGATCATGGACTCAACGGCTCCGCTCAGACTAAGCTGCTTAAACGAACCAACGATGCCACCACATCTTGTTAGGGACTTCACTAAGATTGACCATGCTTGCTCTACAAGACACGAAAACCTGATCTAACTGGGGATTAGACGGGTTTCCTATATTCTTGAAGATTCCTACAATTTAGGGATTGCCGTGAACCGCAAGTAAGCATAATCCTAAAAGGAAGCAATATCTTATGCTAGATATCCTTTAGGATTCTCTCGGTTTAATACAAATTCTATATCCTAAAATGACTATTTCCCGACTAGTATAAATATACCCATCTAGGGTTCATCTTTGGTAATGCATATTACGCACACTTTGCTCTCTATCCCACTGCTGGCGTTCTAATATCGTTTACTAAATTGACTGTCAGAGAGCCTTTGGCCTATACCACACCAGTACCTTAGGTTGATTATGGTTGTTTGCTTTCTTTGTAGGTGACAAGACTAGCACAACTCCTCTGAACATTTCTTTGTAGGTGCCCTCTAGGCCTCTAGGTGCTAGGCCTCTGTCCACCGCCCGACTAGCGCTTAGTGCCTTTTAAAACCTTGCTGGAAAGTAATTACCAAGTTAGCTCCAAAGTTGTTGCACAATGCTCATTCAAATAGGAGGTTGAAAAGCCTATATATACAACTGAAGGACTTAGAAAAAAGGACACTCAAATCATTCAACAAACAGACTGCAAGCTTTCAAACCAAAGCTCTCTCCCTTTACTTGTTTCATTCATTTTGCCTTATCATAAGACCAATTCAAACCAAAACCTTAGGACCTTAGGAAACCTTCCTTTAGACTCTAAGACCAATTAGAATTTGCTATGCTACCATCTCTTGTGCATAGTATCGATTTACCAATCGTAAGACAATTAGTCTATTTAATTGTAACCCTTTACAAGGAAGCATCTTTAACCCAATCCGATAAAAGTTTTATCAATTGTTCGAAGTTCATATATGTACGTACTTTGTTTGTTTTGTGATATTCAGTAATATTAATATCAATTTTAGATATTTACGTACTGTTTTTTATCGCTTACCGTCTTTACTTTTCTTTGTGAATGACTAAAATGGTGTGATTGAATATAACTAGTTTATATTTAACCTCATCTTAGTAGTTTATGGTCTAATATCAAGAAATAATTAAATTCCTTAACAGGCAAAGTTTTATTTCTTGTGGTGCAAGTTTTTAATATATACATAATCTAACTTAAACATTACATATCTTTCTGTTGGCAGAAGCCAATGGTGGCACGTCTGATAATCGACAATCTAAAAGGATTCACCAAGCCTCTTTGAAGGTCAAGTGGTGGCGTTTATATCAACTGTGAAGCAAACCTCCCTCGCGAGCTAATTGTGTTTGTTTTGCCCCGTACACTCACCTTCCTCCCTTCTTCCACACCTAACTCCGACAACCACCTGCTCAACCACTAAATCATATTGATGGCAACCCCATCCACCACTCCTTCAGGTAAGCCTTCTTTCATCTCTCTCTCATTTTCTCTTTGAGTTAGATCCGGATCTGAGAACTCCTCTCGAACTCACACCATATACGGTTGGGCTTGTTAGGGTGGTGGGGTTAGCCGCGAGCGAAGGATGTGGTGGTGGCTTGGGGATTTGGAATCTGGGGTAGGTGATGGTCTGGGTTGAAAATTTGAGCGGTGACGACGAGGAAAATTATTGCAAGCTTTTCACTTATTTTGAGCAGCAACGACGACGACGACGACAAGATGGGTGGTTCCCTTTTCTATAGGGTCGGGGGAAGGTGACAGGGTAAATATTAATAATTTTCTTAAATTTTTTATTAAAAATAAATGTTAACAATGTTAAATTTCTGTTAAATGAATGTTAAATAAGTGGCCACAATGTCAAAGCTTAGAGGTTGGTATTTTTTTGGAATAAATCTTCGATATAGAAGATTTGAAGCCGGTTAGAAGGAGTGTTGCACCCCATAATGTGGATGCAAGTAATTTCCTTGAAACAATAATTAAGAAAATGTTGTGGCCTATTTTATTGAGAGGTGCGACAAAGAGAAAAGTAAAGAGAAAGAAAGAAGGGCTTGAGGAATTGTAGTACGTATTCCTCATGCCTAGTGCCTTTATTTATAGTGAAATAAATATAATCATAATGGAACAAAGATTTTAGGATGATGAGAATATCTCAATCCATATTTACCTAGGATTTACACAATCACATTTATCACATGTCAATATTATCTACAACACTCCCCCTTGAGTATGTAAATACTCAAGTAGATATCACATCAGATCTTCAAGATGATGTAGAGATAGTTGATCAAGTCATCTCGAAGGCACGATAGAGAACACGCGAGTCGCATATAAGGATTTACACATAAGAGTAAGTCTCACAAAAACCTGACTATGGTAAAACCCAAGGTGGGACAAAACTCATAGTCTAAGGAGAAAAAGTGAGTTAATGCAATGTTGATACTTAACATCTACTTGATGTCAGTAGGATGCACAAGAGGGTATGACCAGTCCAGAATGGGTGCCTCGTTAAAACCTAGTTAGGTAAAAAAAACTCAATGGGAAAAATGATCTTGATCGTAGGGAAAAAGAGTACATTCAGGTCAAATGAGTATACTTCAGGATACTCCCCTGAGAACTACAAGCGTTGCAAATGAGAAGAATTTGCACATACCAAATCCTTGAACAAGCTTCTTCGACAGTGACTTCATGAAGAGGTCGGCAAGGTTGTCTTGGGATCGAATCTGCTTAACTTCAATCTTCTAATGCTCATGCTGATGTGATGTAGACGCAATATGCTTGGTGTTGACTTCTTGAATGTATCATGTTATGGTCTGGTCGATACATACGACGTTGTCTTCATAGATTGTCGTTAGGACTCAACGATGGATGAAGAGTTACAAGTGCTTCAAATATGCTCCCATGTACATGTGTGGCTTCATGTAAAGCGATGAGCTCAAAGACGTAGCAACTAAGGTCTATTTGGTTGACCTCCAAGATATTGCGGTGTTCCTAACGGCAAAGACATAATCCGTTATGTCTGTGTCAACGTATCCCACAAGGTAGGCATTATTTCGATAACCAAGGGGTTGTGCTTAATTTTGAGATGTGTAGGGATAGAATAAGCCCAAATCCGTAGTAATGGAAAAATGTCTTTAACACCTATTTGGTGGTAGCGTGTAGGCGCAGTGTTGTTTCTTACCAAAAGATCAACAACGAATGAGATGTCATGCCTAATGCAATGAGCTAAGTGCAATAAAGCGCTAATTGAACTTAGATATAGAACTTCAGGTTCCACAACCTTTTCAAGGGTCTCATTTGCATTTAGTGTATGAACGGTCATGAGTGTACTCAAAGGCAACACCTTCTGGGTGTAGTTCAACTAGTGGACCAGAATATCATCTGAACTTTGCTCAAAACTTCAGGTCAAGACAGAAATGAGTTTTCCCAAGATCTTTCATCTCAAATTCTGACTTCAGGTGCGAGGCAGTTTTCTCAAGCTCTTCCAGACTCTAAGTGAGATTTATGTCATCAACATAGACTACAACCCTAGCAAATTCGATTTTGTACACGCAAGGGCATAGTTATTCACATATCCCTAACTGATCAAATATTCACTTAGACGGGTATACCACATCTGCCCGGATTGTTCCAATCCGTAAAATGAACCCCTCAGTTCAATAGAAAGGGTGTTCTGTGGTCTAGAACTATTTGAATCAGTCTATGATACGTTACAACCACGTTTATAAGCTGCATATTCAATTTTTCAGAAACTACCAAACTGATAAGGTAGCGGAACGATGACGTTCATTACGGGGGAAATAAGTCTCCTCGTAATCAATCCCAGGGCGTTGAGAGAAGCATTGCGCTACAAGGCGTGCCTCGTATCGCACTATTTTATTCTCATCATTACGCTTCCTTATGAAAACCCACTTGTAGTCAACGAGCTTCACATGTGTAGGTGTAGGAACTATAGGCCCAAACACTTTACGTTTTGCAAGTGAATCAAGTTTGACCTGGATTGCTTGTTTCCAATTTGACCAATCAGTTCTACGTTGACGTTCATCAATGAAACACAGTTCGATATTTTCATTATTTTGGGTAGCTACCATATACGTGAATATCATTGATGATAATCTCATTCCAATTCCATAATTCATCCATGCATGCATAATGAAGCAAGACTACAAGTCTCAGAATAATCCGGATTAATTTCATGAGGTGGAATGATTAAGATAGCGAATGAGGAAGGGATTCATTTTGTGCCATGTTTCTCCACTTCTAGAGAGGTGAATCCTTCGAGCCGAGTGATCTGGCGGGCTTCTGGCTGAGAACAGATTGATTGGCTAGCCGCCAGTGTACAGGGTTGTCCAACAGGGGCGGCCAACTGTCCTTCAGAGGTAGTACACCCTTCGAGGATGTTGACTCGACGTCCATTACGTACGTTTATCCTTGCAGCATGTTTACAGCTAGTATGTGTGGTCTCATCACTTTAGCTAGATCAGAGAAAACGTTTAGAGCAACACTCTGGAATCTAAAATACGGGGATCGAGATGGGATATAGTGGGGAGATCTACGATAATTTGTGCCGTTCTTCAAGAACGTTGAGTTTCTTATCTTCCCCTAATGGCGGGAAAACTGTCCCATCGAAGTGACAGTCCGCAAACTGGCGGTAAAAAGATCACGTGCAAGGGCTCTAAAGAGCTAATTCGAAGGAGAATCATAAGCGACAAAGATTCACATCCTTCTTTGAGGACCCATATGGGTACATTGCGGCGATGCAATATGGCATAAGGTACATACCCAAAACGCGCAAATACGAAACATCAGGTTCGTACCCAGTAACTAACTATAACGTTAAAAAGTGTCGGGTAGCAATGGGCCACAGGCGAACCAACATGGCTGCATACAAGATTGCATAGCCCTAAGCAGAAGCAGAAAGCTTGGTGTGTTCACCAAGGTCTGGGCGATCAATTGATAATGCACTTTTATGATTGCTTCTGCGAGGCTGTTTGGGAGTTGAACATGGGGAATTCAATGTTCAATTTCAAACCCAAAAGACATGCAATACTTATCGAAAACTCTTCGATATAAACTCTCCGCCATTTTCTAGTCTTCTAGACTTTATGGGATAATTAGGGTGGTGGGCCTTTAAGTAAGAAATGGCCAAGAGTTTAGCAGCAATGTGTGTGGACAAACATGTGACCATTGTGTCGATATATCAGCCAAAAACCATATTTACATGGTCAACATTTTTGGTTGGATGAGTCCATATTATTCCCTTGAGTCCATTGTGAAAAGAAGGTTATGTAGTAGCTTTGCTAGGGATGATATAAAAATCCAATGTTCCCAATGAGCAGGTTTGGCAAAGTGTGCTTGTAGGCACAAAATCCTTATTTCAGGTAAGGTGATGCGTTGTGTTATATGTTGTATCACGTTTTGACCTAAATGTCCCAAACAGTCGTGCCAAAGCAAGTAAACTGCTCGAATCACTCGGCTCTAGACCGACCTATACGTGGCATGTCCAAGTTGGGAGGCAGCCCATTGGCCCCAAAACATAGCTGCAAGCTTCATATTTCGGAGGTGATGCAAAGATACTTCACTTTATTTTCTACAGTGGTTTTCATGGTCATTGTTCACTCGAATATCCTTAAAACTCAATGACATTCATCCAGAACGGAGAATATAATGCTCTTTAATGGTAATTCAGTACCATTAAAACAACGAGGAGCGGTGTCAATGCTCTTAATCAGGTTAGATAGACCTGAATTTGTTGCTAGATGGGTGATTTAGGTATGAAGTTAGTGTGCATAGTAGCACATTCATCCAAACAACTAACTTCCCCACATTTATACCTTATCACATGTTAATTGAATTCAGTCACATGTATAAGAAACATGATTCAATACACCTCTATCGAAACAGAGCGTGACCTTCTGTACATCCATGCCGAAGCAAGGCATGCCATTCGGTAGACTTCAGCAGAAGCTGGGTCTACACCATTCGGTACCCCCAGCCAAATCACTGGGGTGCCACTTTCACTGTTGTGCTTTCCAATGAGCATTGTGGTAGTAATCAGATCCGAGAATTTAGTGAACCTCCGCTCTCTACAGTGCTTCTTCAGGAGCATGGAAGGACAAGAAAATCTTCTCCAGTCAAAATTCAATTAGATTCTATAAACTTCAGAATTGTACCTATTCACGGATGGGTTTAATCATGTATTGCGTCAAGCAAGATATGTCTTGCTTCAGCCAAGATCATCTTTTCATGATTGGAACGGTCCGTAGAGCAAGTCAAAGGGCCATGGAATCCTCGTTATCGAGGTACTTCCATTTACAATGCTTCAGGCATAAGTCTTCGAATGAAGATCATGACAGAGGCTTTTTAGCTCTATCCACGCCATTGTTAGCTTCAATATTTCTTAGCTTCTCGGTAGTCAAGTAGAGATTCACAACTTGTGCCCATATAAAGTAGTTTCTACTAGAAACTTCCATGTCAGTGAAGTCAAACTTGTTACGGTTCGAAAATCCATTGAATGGAGGGAACAAGATTGTTGTTGGTGCTTATGGGAAATAAATTCTCCATAATCATAAAAGTTAAAACATTTGGGTTCTAAAACATAGTTTGGTTTAGTGGATCTATCATAGAGAACTTCAAGTCTCTACATGAGTGGTGAGTTTTAAGAAACATAAAAAATGTTTCTATGGCACTTTTTCGAAACTACGGGTTTGAATTAAAAACATGAAATTCAAGTTCATGGGTACCTGCAAACAAACACAATATATAGAACAAAAATAATAAACTTATACAGCAGAAACAGGTAGATGAACGTAGGTCTACGGGGCCTACGGGGTGTGGACTAAGTTTGGATCTGCGGGCCCAAACAAGGAGAAAAAGTGGGTTGCATGCCAGTTGGCAGGCTTGGGTAGGAGGCCCAAGTGGTTACAGGTGAATAACAGTGGGCTAAGCCCACATGGGCTGAAAAATAGGGAAGGAAAGGCAGGCCCATGCAGGGCCTAATTTGAAGCGGGCCGAGAAGAAAGAGGCCCAAATGGGCCTCGGGTAGGGTGGCTCAACTGGAGCCGGGTACGGCTCGGCTCGGTTGCAGGTCGATGTCGGCTCAGCTCGACTTTAGGCCAATGCTACTCGACTTGACTTTAGACCGATGCGGCTCGACTCGGCTCAGCTTCAGGGTTTTTTTTTTCAAAAATACAAAAAAAAATTCAAAAAAAACCCTAATTTTTCCTTTGTTCACACAATCATCAATTCACTTAATATATATGGCAGATATATTAAATTTAATGCGAACACAATTTTTGCAGAAGATCATAATTAGTTAAAAGCAAAAAATTGGGTTCATGCATCATGGTGAAGGTTCATGCAATCAAGGCTGAAAAAATATCGACATTGAGATCGTGTTTTAAAAGTACTTGGATTACTGATGATGATGGTGGAACAATTTGTTTGCAGAATTGCCTTCAACTCTAGATTTCCATCTTCAATGTGTTGAATCTCGTTTAATATAAAATAACAGGGAAATAATTGAATCAAAAGCAAGTATATTAATTTAATAAGATAAAAAGTAAATCAAAATAAGAATTATTGAAAATAATACTCTCCATAATTGAAGATGGCCAGAACTCTGGTATAATTCTCTTTAGCACAGCGAAAAAAACTTGCTGATAACGTGTTGTAGTACGTTGACACATCCCGACCCGGATGTACACGTGGACACCCAAAAGTCGGATGTGCTGGCCGACACCGCGTAGGGTGACGAAAGCCAAAATGAAGAAATAGGAAATAATTGAATGAATTAATGAGTAGGATAAACAAAATTTGCACAAAGTAAAGGATTAATAAATAAATAACAGTTATCATACGAATACGAAATACTGAAAAGTTACAAATAAAGGGAATTCTAAACATCTTCATACTACCGGGTCTCGACGTCGACAGCTCCAGCCATTAAACCTGGAGGGGCGCAAAACAGAAGGGTGAGTGGGCCATAGATAGTTATTTTTGTGAAAACCTTTCCTTTCTGAAAATAATAACCCCTCGCCGTAAATTCAAGTACTAAGTTTCGTAAAACCGTTCTTGAAAACGTAATATACTGATAGGTAGAAATCAAGGTAAGTACAGAAATGTACTTACCGTCCGAAACGGGCAGAAAACTACCGTTCGGCATAATTTATCAAAAGTTCATAAAATAAAGTTATACGGGAAAACTGTAATTCAAATAAATGTATCCGTGGCATCAGTGAAAATCAGAGATAATTCACAATCCAACTATAAGACAAACGCTCGTTTATGCAGGGCAGACACACGAGTTCATACAGATATATTCTGTCATGAACAGGCTGGGTGTATAATAATGGTACGCTCATGTACTACGATCACGTGAAGCTGGCGCATAAGCGCATCGCAACGAGTTTGAGGCGCCCATGCGACCTCGAACAGGCTGCCACCTACTATGGATCCATAGTGAGCGTATCGGTGCGTGTGAACAATCACGTGAAGGCTGGTCCTGGCCCGGACAGTACAATAAACACCGTGTAAGCCTCCCAGGTTGAGCGTGCAAAAACATGCCACGGAGTATTTTTAAATAAAACAGCGTGAGGTAATTTCCCTATTTGGGATAACCTTTAAACAACCAATATATATAAAGTGTACTCGGGTGTCGTACCCGAAATACCAAGCGTATAACTACAATACGTGAAATACCAAGAATACGCCACTTGGGTACCAAGGTATAGAAATACCAACTTAATGGTAAAGTAGATGAACCCAAAGTATGGTAGAAAATTACCATTTCCAAGGTTCACCCAAATACGGCCCAAGGCCCGCCAAACGGATATAAAACCCAAACGCATAAATAGGGAATTAAAATAATTAATTCCCTAAACCCCCAAAAATAGGGTTGGTTCGATAATCGTAATACGCATACAAAATAAAACGGAAAATCACCAATTTAATGGTATAATTTCCAAATGGAAATATGGGCCAAGGCCCACTAATTTCCATGGCCTAAGACATATCAAGTCTATCCGATAAACCAAGTAACTACTACGAAATACAAGGTCTACCAAAAATACGGGATAAATAATAAATTAAAGTCATAATAACAATGTGGGCATAAAATAAGGTTTGCTAACTTAGTGTAACGATAATCAATTTAAAAGTATAGGTAGAAACCCAATTTAATAATTAAAACATGTAAAACATTTAGTTTAGGTAAGGAAAGGGCCCACTCACAAATACCGAAGCCGGGAAGTCCGAATGCACGTCCTCCGAACGCCACGGGTCGCCAAAACCTATTTTTAAAACCCACAAATTAGTAACGTACTCGAAATTACAAAGAAAACGGCGTTCGGATACCCGAAAACGGAGTTTCGGGGTCGGAAACCCCAAAACCGCCGCCGTGCTCCGTCGCACGAGCCGCCACACGCTGCCGTTTGGCCTCACGCGCCGCCACGCGCCGCTGTGAGGTCACACGCGCCTCCACGCGCCGCCACGCGCGGCTGGAAGGCTCCCACGCGCGGCCACGCGCCCCACGCGCCGTGACACGTGTCGGTTACTGTACAGTTAAAGTTAACGGAATATTCTAACGGCATTAGAATATTCCGTTAACGCCGTTAGGGTTAACGGACGGAATATGCCGGTCCGACCGGGTTGAACCGGTTTGCTGACATTAGCAGGACCGGTCTGACCCGGTTTGCTGACGTCAGCGCCGGTCGTCTTCAACCTTTTTCCGGTCGCCGGCGCCGTTGCCGGTCGCCGGCCGCCGTCGCCATCGCCGGAAACTGGAAAACTGCAAGGCTTTCAAACCTTCACCAATTTTCATGCAATTTACACTGAAATGAAGCTGAGGTTGAGTAGAGTTCGATTTTTACCTGAGTTGGTCCAAAATCGGCCGGAGTTGGGCGGAATTTGAAGAAATTCCCTCGGCTGGAAAATGGCCGATCTCCAAGTCTTTGTTTCTCGGCCATGCAAGGTTCAGGCAAGGTCCTTCGGACCTTGGGGAGTCGAATGGTGACCAGAAAAGGGGCCATCGAGGTCGAGATCGACGAGAAGACTCGTCGGGAATTTTCTAGAAATTTTGGGTTCCTGGGTTCTCTCTGGTTTTTCACTTTTCTGGGCTCAGGCTCAGTGACTCGAGGTTGACGAAGATGATGATGAAGGCTGGTGAGAGAAGGGTGGCTAAGCCACCATGGCAGCTCGGGGAAAAAGGGCTCGGGTGTATTTAACATTTTCTGGGTTTGAAACTCACAGGTTTCTGGGTTTCACTTCTGGGTTCAATTGAGGGTGATGGTGATTTGCTGAGGAAGGTGGCAAGCCACCACGGTGATCCTCGTATGGGTGCAATTAGTAAATTTTTAGGGAGAAAAGTTGTCTGTTTTGCAGTCAAAATAGATCAGGGTGTGAGGGAGAGACAGAGTACAGAGAGACAACACGGGAAGAGGAAGGAGAAGGGTGAGGTCCAAGTGGGCTGGGCCTAACCCAAATTGCTGGGCCCAAGGCCCAAGTCACCAACATAACTAGATTAATCGTCCAAAGAACGTTCATTCGAACTCCGAATGACGTCCCGCTCGCGTCTACGGATTCGTATTGACGAGCACGTCAACAAAATACAAGTGGAAGCGTCGTACGAGTTACGACGCAAAAGTCAACCGAAGGGTCAACTAAGGGCAAAATCGTCATTTTGCACCTCCGGGAATAAAATAGTATTATTTCCCGGTACAGGGTGTAACAATGTAGTACGTATTGAGAGGTGTGGCAAAGAGAAAAGTAGAGAGAAAGAGAGAATGGCTTGAGGAATTGTAGTATGTATTCCTCATGCCTAGTGCCTTTATTTATAATGAAATAAGTATAATCATAATAGAACAAGGATTTTAGGATGATAAAAATATCTCAATTCATATCTACTTAGGATTTACACAATTATATTTATTACATATCAATATTATCTACAACAAAAAACTAATTATTAATATCTACACAATCATATTTATTACATATCAATATTATCTACAACAAAAAACTAATTATTAATATCAGGGCTTTTTTTCCTTCTCTTGGATAGAAGAAAAATCTACCAACCAATCAAACGGTGAGCATGACCATATGACAGTAGCTAAACACAATTCTTTTTTGGTCTGATAGTCGGGACTGGCTACAGTGCTCGCAAGCATTGAATGCTCACACTGATCTCATCCTCCTTTCCCCCCTCTCTCCTCCCTCCTCCCTCCTCCCTCCTTTTAATGGTGAGATCGGTGTGAGCATTCAATGCTTGCGAGCACTGTAGCCTACTCCCTGATAGTCAGCTTCGCACATTTACTCTTTGAATGGAGAATCTTACAAAACGTACAGATGCTTGTATATATTACCACCAACTTCACTGTGCAGCGTTAAATTATAAAGTTTTATACATCAATTAAGATTTAACATCTATAGCTAAACAAACCCCAAATTTATGATTCCGTTATTTCTTTTTCTTTATTAACGCATTTAGTAATATTCACATTAGCGAAACCCTTATTATTTTTTATCCTATTTCTAATTTGATAATGTTGCACGGATATCATAACCGTTTACTTTTTAATTTATTCATTAAAAATCAAATTTACAAAAAATCAACAAAATCATAAATTATTTAATTATTCGATTTACGTGACCAAAATTTCAGTGCATAAATAATAACATGATTTATATATTTATTGAATAATCATTGTATGAGTACATTATTTTAGATTTCGTTATTTTTTATAAATTTAATATTTAAAAAGTTACTTAAATAGAGTTTAAACAGTTCGCATCAACACTAAAAAAAATGAAAACATATAACAAGATCTGTGTGAGAGAAATCTCAAACTAGAAACCAAAATCTAGCCGTTGCGAGTGCCAGTGTGCGCTTATCTATTTCTTAAAGCTTGAGTAGGTTTCTCTTTAAAAATAGCTAATAGTTAGATTTTCAATTGAATCCCTGAGCTAGATTTTTCTTACCTTTATCAAAAGGAGAAATGTAGAAAGATGCCCTTGTCTGCCATTACCAGTCTCTGTTTCCAAAACCAACCCAACCCAACCCAATGCATCCAACTTTTGTCAGAAATTAATAAATAGAAAATCTAACCCTCAGATTTTCTTCAGACCCCCATCAATGTCCATATTTACTTCTCAATCCTATCCTGCGGTCCTCTCTCACCGACTAGGGTTTCTTTCCCATTACTCCCATTACTCCCATGAGTCCCATCTCTATTTAAAGGCCCTTTAGACCACCGTCCTCCTTCACAACTAAAATTAGGGTTTCTCTTGAATCTCTTCACAACTAGGTTTCTCTTTTAGTTTGTTATTGAACTTTCAGTGTGCTGGTGTTTGTAGATCTGTAAGTTTTGGGAGCTCCCTTTGATTCAAAAGCAGGAGGGAGAGAGGGTTTTACACTGCTGCTGGTTCATGGATACCTCTGGGGTGCGCACGATAAGGAAATTGCGCAGCTTAAGGGTTTGCATGACCCAGGAGATGTGAATTCCTTCTCCTCTCCTTTCTTGGATTGAAGGGAGCTCCAATACTATTTGCCTGTCTCTCTCATTTTATTTCGATTGACTCTGAAACTTTATGGAACTATATAATGTATGTATATATATATATATATATTTCTGACCTGTAGTGTGTTTAGAGAAAGGTTTTTGTTACTGCAGGATTTCTGACCTGAAATACGGTTAAGGGCATGCATATGCGGATCCGGATGGAGCAAGCCATGTTATTTAATTTACTTTTGCTTGTATAAATCCACAAAATCCAAATGTTTTTTGTTGTCCAAATTTCCCATGGGAATGTTTAAGGCGTTTTCATGACTTTGTAACTCTGTAATAAATATTAATTATGTTTAACGACTTAACACCATATCCATCATTCTGCTTTTGGATCTGATCCCAGATGAAGGGAATGTTTAAGGCGTTTTCCAGACTTTGTAACTCTGTAAATTAAATTGAATAAATATTAATTATGTTTAACGACTTAACACCATATCCATCGTTCTGCTTGCTTTTGGATCTGATCCCAGATGACCGTAGAAACTAGTCCAAAGACAATACTTATAATTGTATGTATTTTGGTCTAAGAAATTTACGTAGTAATATTTAAACACATGCAATGAATTAGTTAATGTTCTAACAGAAAAAATCACTTTCTCTGGAATCTCATCTTTCTTTTCCAATTACAAATATTGAATATGGCGTCGGCCCTTTCTATTTTTTTCCTTTTTAATAAAAGGGAATTTTTGGAATGCTATAGATTTAAATATACTTTTTAATTTGTTATATGAATTAAAGTTTTAAGTGATATGTTATTAAGTTTGGAAAATTATTAATTTATTTTCATTCCAATTTTGTTAAGCTCTTCATTCAAAACAAGTATTTTTAAGGGTATTTTGGAAATTTTATTTTTTAATGGATATGATTAACCACACTAAATTTTAAAAGTTTGTAATTAAGTTAAATTTTATATTATTGAACCTTATGTATTTTTTCAAGGGTTAGTTCACCGTAAGTTTTTGAAACGAACATAATATGTTGTTTTTACAAATTAAAATTTATGGGTTCGTGTAAAAAAAATAAAATAAAACAAGGGAGGTCAAAAAATTCAAAATTATTTTTTATAAAAATAATTAATAAATAAACTTGTAAACAAAGTAGTCAAAATTTTAAAATAATTTTGAACACAAACTTATTTTGAATAAAAAACTTAACGGTTAGAGTGATATGATAAATTAATAATTTCAGAAAATTAATGACAGTTTTTAAAATTTTAGTTCATAACAAATTAAAAAAAGTGTATAAGTTCATGTTATATTTCAAAAACTTTCCCTTAATAAAATGAATGTTGAATCCATATTTGATGCATAGCTAAATATAGGGCTAACTACATTTACATCATCAAAGTTTGAGATGATTTCTAAATTGGACTATGATGTTTTAATTTTCTCACATTGCCCTAAGGTTTTGAAATTGTATAAATTTACACATTTTGTATAGTTGAACGTCTAATTATCCATTAAATTGATGATTTTTGTCACTGTGTGGTGCGAATGTGGCTTATATATCAACCCAATTACAGATTTCATATTACATCCCGTCCCTAATTTTATTATAATTTATTCCCCAAAGTTGTAAATTTACAAAAATGCCCCTGTTTGGCCAAGTGGAATTCTACTTGGACTTTTGAATTATCTTCGTAATTTTGTACCTTTCTTGTGACCTTTGTGTAGTACTCTTCGTTACGAGCACGTGAGCACAAACGCAACGTCATTCGGACTTATAACGAACAAGTTATATGCAACAACAAATTGGTAAATTTCCATTTCCTCTATTGTTTTTCTGTGAGCTGTTTCTGTGTGCTTGCATGGGGAATGAGAGTGCTCTGCACACTCTGAAAACCCAGCTCTAAATTTACTTTGAGACAAAACTTCATGCAAATTTTTTAATAGTTTCTTACTTTTTAAAATGAGAGTGTTTCCGTTGTGGGATTTCACTAAGACAATCCAACATCTCTCTTTCCTCCACTCAGTCTGTCTCCCTCTTTCTGTGTTCTCTGTACTTTCGGTGCCTAGCAAACACACACATACACACACACACACACACACATCTCCATTGACCGAGATCTTTCAAGCAATTTTTCGGCCATCTTTAGCCACTTTTTAAGATTCTTTTAGGTAAATTCCGACTCTTCGTCTTCCTAGCTTCATTTTGATATATTATACGTGAAAAATGGTTGAGTTTTGACTTTGTTTTGAATTTTTGAAAAATTCCTGCAAAAAACCCAATTTCCGACGAAATTTCGGCCGGGGGCGAGCGACGGTTGAAAGTTGCAGCAGCAACCGGAATGCTGACATCAACAAACCCAATCCTGATGTCAGCAAACCCAGTCCAGATCCGGTTGACCAAGAATATTCCTAAGGTATATTCATTAATGGCGACGGAATATTCCATAACGCCGTTAGTATATTCCGTTAAAAACCTAGGACCGTTAACTTTAACAGTGCATGTAACAGACCCTTAGCCGTTGCGTGATGGCTCGTGTGGGCGAGTGAGCAGCGCGTGGCGACACGTGTGTCACTTTCCTGATACTTTTGATAGAAGCACTTTGTGCTACGATTCTAATGTGTTTATGCTTCATTCTAAGCCTTGTTTAGCCCTTATTCTTGATTATTTGAGTCATTGAGTTGGTTTAGGAGTGTCGGGAAGTTTTGGCTCGAAATTATGTTAATATAGGCAGAAAACGCAGATTTATCATAGAGTCCTTGTTGAACTAGGAAACTTGCTTTATTTGAGTCCTATTCGAACTAAAATTCTTGTTTCGAGACTTTCCTATTTTGAAAATATGAAACTTGCCTGTTTTAATATTTCTTTCTATTACAAGCATGTCTTAAAGAGAATGTTGTCTTAATTATTATTTCAGATAATTCTCAATTAATTTCTAAAATATTCTTATTTCTTCCTTGATTTTAAGATGTGTTTCATGTGTGCAGGACTCTTTGGGAGTTGATTGTGATCTGAAATGTGAAGAAAGGGAACGACAACAAGGACTCCTAGATAGAAAGAGGTCACGGCTGGAATTGAGGAAAAGGAGATGGTGCAGCCGTGCATTTTAGAGAGAAACAAGGAGTCCAATTCAGCTTGGAAATCCTTGTTTAGCCGTGCAACTCAAAGATCAACTCTCACCTCTATATAAAGCTCAGCATTGCTTTAGAAAAAAAGGGATTCTTTGCATGCACAAAACCAGCCAAAGCTTTGCCAAAATACTCCCTCACATTCCACCATCACAAGGCCGAAACCTCCATCACTCCCCCATCTTTCAAGCTCTGAAGCACTAAGCCTAAGACATTTCACTATCACAAGAAGAGTCAAGTCCATCACCTTGTTGCCAATCCTCTAAGGAAAAACTACAAAGTGTAACTCTATGTCTCTCTCTAATTTCTTAGTTTTTGTTTTGTGTATGGATACTTATAAATCAACTTTTGTTTTATTTGTTTGGATGATTGAGTTGTTTATTTGGACAAGTGAAATTTTCAGATTATATTTCATGTATAATTTGGAATTTGCAGATTGTTTATAGTTTTCTAATTCGAAATTTATTCTGTAATTCATGTTGCTATACTCCATACTTGTTAGATTAGATAATTTTCAGTTTGTTCTTTGTAATTAACATGTTAAACAAGCCCTAAGTTTGTTTAAATATGTTAGTTTAATCAACCAAGAATCAGTAGCTAATCAAGCATGCCCTAAGTATACTAGATAGAAACTGATTTCACAAGTGGTAAAACATTGTTTAATGGTTAGAAACTGAAAATTAGCATGGAAGTTATTGGTATGCTTTAATGTCTTTTTCTCCATGTTCCAATGAAAGATGTGTGCAAATTATGTGATTATCTTTAGATTTTGCCCTAAGTATTTATTTGAAGTTTAATCACATAGATTTTAAGTAAAGACCTAATCTGAGCTTAAATATATTTTGAGAATCTTGCATGATCAAATGTCCTCTAAGGCTTTAATCATAGTCGTTTTTAAGATAACTTGTTAGAGAGTATGGTATTGCATGATGAGTTTAAATTCGAATATGATAAGTATTTCCAATTTGTTTGGATGGCTAAATGTGTAGAGAATCGATCATTGTAAATATGTACATTGTGATATTTTTGTTTTATTTCAAAGTAGTTTAGAAAATCAATCTTAAAACCCCCTTTTTAGTATTTTACTTTAAAAGTTTAGGATACCCTACAATTCCCCGGACTGAACGATCCTTGCTTACCAATACTAACGATGATATTTTTGCAGGGTTAAAGGTGAGATCCTTTTTGGATTACATCAACTTTTAACTCCCGAAACAAGCAAACAAAAGGGATTTCAAGTCTTTTCCTTAGTAAAATTTTGATTTGACTTGTTTAATGAGTAATTTAGTAATTTCTCATATAGGTGAGACCTACCTCGAGGAGTACCGATGTCAGGCTAGATACAGCGGCTACGACCCAACAACTTACCAGTGAGTGGGCTTATTTGTTTTAAATTATATTATAGTATGCGTTTTTTAAATGTGTTTTGTGATTATCGTATATCATGCCATGTTTTTAGGAAATTATAAATGATTTTACTAAATGTCTGTATTTCATTTTTATATGAATTTTAGAAATTAATGTTGGCATAATCATACATTTACTATTGTTGCTTATCATGTATGCTTGCACAGTGTTAGTACTGTTCGGGTTACAACTAGCGTCACGTGTATGTTCACATTGCACCAACATGCTCACTTTGGATCCATCGTAGGTGTCAGCCTGTCCTAGTTGTTTTTACACCTAGGACTCGTTGTGATGCGCTTAGCGCCAACTTCACGTGCATGTAGTACTAGAGCGTAATTATAACACCCAGCCTGTTCATGTGGCTACTTTCTACATGAACTCGTGTGCTTGTATTTATCTAATAAGCAAACTGATTTACTCTGCTGTTTAATTATATCGTGTACCCATATCCTTTGGAGCGTTGTTTCCAACGCCTAGTATTTATTTTATTAGTTTATTATAAAAGTGTATTTTTGGAAATTCTTACGGGTTTTACAACGAGGGGTTACTATTTTAAAGATCGGAAAAAGGTTTTAGAAAACTTTACTTTTTCGACCCACTCACCATTTTACATTTTTGGGCCCCTCCGAGACTTAGGGATTGAGCTCGGCAGACGAGGACTGTTGGCACTAGCTGACTTGCACTTCCGAGAATGTAGGAAGAGTTTCTTTACTTGTTTTAGTATCCATCCCACGGGATGAGAATATTACTTTTCTTTACTACACTTTCTATGCTCTGACACTGTTAACTTGTATTAAGAGTTCAATCCCACTCTGCACACTCTTTTCTTTCTTATATTTTGCAAATTTCAGGCTTTGATCTTAACTTTTCATTCAATTCTTACACATTTTCCATTTCATGACTTCGTCACTCCTCCGGAGTGATGGTCAACATGCTTCGAATTCTGGTGTCCACTTGGATATTGGGATTGGGGTGTGTCATTTCATGCTCACCTCGTCATCAATTTAATGAAGATTCAAATAATTCATTAGACTAAATGTGTAAATTGATATCATTTCAAAATTTTAAGGGACAACGTGAGAAAATTGAAATTTTGTGACTTATTTTTAAAATCACTCCAAACATGAAAGGTAAAAAATGTAATTAGCCCATAAGATACTCACAGCTACTTTGATGATTTGGTCAATCGCCATTTGGCTGCCTAACTCGATAAAAATAATATTCATCATTTAATCACGGGTATAAAGTTCATGTGAGCTCTTCATACTCAGTTTTTGATCGGATAATTCAATCCAAACATAAAGGACGACTTCACTTTCCATTGTAACTTTTTAATGATTTTATATAAAATCACTCTTAGCCAGAATATATATCATTTTATTTAGATTTTGAGTACCTTGGTCAATGCTTGTGAACGCTGGCCGTCTCTAAATGTGTGCCATTTTGCGACCTTTGAGGTAGTCAATGACCTTTCCAAATTTTTAATATAGGCTAATTTTTATTGAATTAAAATTCTAAATTTTAAATTATAGGTCTTAGTTTTAAATCTCATGTATGGTGAGTTTAAAACTAATTTATTTCTTTGACAATGAACTAATGTATTTCCTAGTCTGTTAGTGTAAATGTAACATTGTGTTAAAAATGACATTTCAAGTGGTGGATTGTCCTAATTAAGATATTACTTTTCAATCCACTGCATTATGGGTTCAAACTCTCCCTCGCCCTTCATAAATTCATGTAAAATATCACTTATATCAAAGAAAGACTTATTTTTTGTTATACCTTTGCTCCGTGAATTACATGTAAAACATCACTCATGTAAAATATCTTACTTTACTTCAATCTTACTTTGTTCCGTAAAACTGAAATTGTGCCACTTTAACTCTTGAAACTGATGTCGCAATATTAATTGTTTCGTGCCATCCTTTCAATCACCCACCACAAAGGGCTGAAGGTTTGATCCGTTTAAGTTTTATATAAGCTAAAAACAATCATGGAAATCGTTCAAATTGTGCCCATGGCATTCGCCTATCTGGCTTTATTCTTTCCCTCCCGGGAATTGACGAATTGCCATACGAAATATGACTGTGGTCTATAGAATTGAATATTTTCTTGCAAATATTAAAGTAGAACGCATATGCAAAGCATGTGCAGGATAGATTGAAAAAAATTATAAAACACGACCACGGATGAAACTAGTGAATTAATTAGTTGAAACTAGCCACCATAATATTATAAGTGGAATTTTTTTTTTTTTTTTGCCGTATTCCAAATCTTTCAATCAAAGACTAATCTGAATTGGAGTTCGGAGAGGCTAAAGGAAATTTCACTCTATTTCTGGCCAACATCAAGCAGCCTACCTTCTATCGCATTTCGAACATGAGATCTCTTCTTTTGAGAACCAGCTCGCGCGTTTTTTCACTAAACCAACTCGTGTCAGTTAATTGTTATAGATGACACAGTGTGTGAATTAACCTAATTCCCCACTCCTAATGAAAATATATAATAAAAAAAAGTTTGTTGAATATTTTTTTTGGGGGAGGGGCCGTGGTGGGGTGGGGGGTGGTGTCAATAGTTGAAAGTAAGTAGAACACATTAGAACTAGGGCTATGAACCATTTAGAAATGAGTTAAATTTTCAATTCTATTTTTCAAAGTACAAAACCTTATATGTGCGTGTGTTTACACTAAAAAATATCCACTGGGCCAGAACTTAGTTTTGGTAATGGGTTGGGCCTAAAAGAGTAAGAGCCCAACCCAGACCAGTGAACAAAAGAAGAAAGCCTGTATCTCTCTCCACTAACAGCATTAAATGCAATGCACTCGACATTTTGGAGGGAATGAGGATATGAATAAAGAACTTTCTCAGTGGGAGTAGACTGATCAGAGATATTATTCATACCTTGCTGATTAAGCCTTACTTCACTGAGTCTTCAAAGACGGTCGCAGAAGGATTTGGCAGCTACGGTATAAACTCCCACTGGTCTATATAAATGAAGGAAGGATTCAAAGATGAAGACACTCAAACAACCAAAAATCAGAACATACATGTTCTAAGGAAAGCCAACCTTTCAAACAACCTCTGAGGAAATCCCTCAACCCACTTTCAGATTTAGATTTTATCTCTATCTGTTGTCATCTCATTCACACTACCTGTGTAGTGCGTGACTTTGAGAATCAAATGCCAAAATCCTAGGATCATACTACCCAACTCCTCTGAGGAGTAGTGAATTAAGCTCTGCCATCAAATCAACCCCATTTGATAGTATCGATTACCAATCTAAGGCCAAAGTGTCTTTGATTATTTCCCTTTACAAGGAAGCAGCTTACAGACCATCCCGATGAATCAATATCCAATCTGATGGGTGTTTTGTCAATCTAAAATGACCATTACATGTAATATTGTTGTACTTTTATCTACATAAAGTCTTTCAATATCAATTCTTATTTCAAGTCTTTACTTTCTGTATTTACATTCAAGTACTTCAATATCAGTCTTTACTTTCTGTCTTTAATTACAGTCTTTACTTTCTTATGTATGCATAAGAGTGGCGCGATTTGTTATAACCAGTTTATAACAAACCTCATCTTGACAGTCTCTGGTATAAACATCGAGAGATATCAAAAGTCCTTAACAAGCAAGGCAATAAAAAGAACCTAACCGAGAACTTATCTAATAAAGTCACAATCCTATGAAAGGAAGTTATATTACTTGTGGCGCAAGTATCTAACATAATTTAACTGAATCTAACAAATATATCATTCTATTGGCAGAAGCCAATAGTGGCACGCCTGACGAATACACCAACACCAAAGGTCTCATAAATATTCCTCCAAAGGAATAAAAGTGAAGCCTGCAGAAACCAAACCAAGCAGAAAGGTGAAATCCAGCGGTTAGCCAACGCGTATGCTCCCTGCCTACATCCTGCGGAAAGGCCTTGAACAGCGTGTTGATCATAATACCTTAGTAACGACTCATAATGGAAAGCTGAAATCACCCATAACATACTATTAGTATCCAAGTGGTCCTCGTTCAACCCCTTACATGTGTGTTTTGATCATAATACCCAACAACTTATCTTTTAGGTCACCGTTCAATTACTAGATAATATTTCAGTCATTACCAACTCAGATTGTTATCTTATTAATTATCAGTTATTAATTATCAGTTATATTGGAGGGAATCGAATACTAAACCTATGATAATATTAACCCAATATCCAATGGATGCTAATTAGTAAGGTTTTTATTTCAACATAACTTGATTTATACGTTTTCTAACTAATCAGTATGCACTCTAATGACGGGGAAATGATATATAATGCTAATAAGAGCTACCTTACATATATTATAAGGTTTGTTCTTGATCTACAAGATTGAGTCGCAATGAGCCGATTTATCTTAAAACTTAATTTATGTCATGTCTCATGGTTGTTGAACTTATAAGTACTAGAATTAGACTTATTAAATTAGAAAATGGTCCAATATATGGTGTCTTAAATTTCACTTAGAGAGGTAATACTCTATATAAAGAGTGCATTTTTTTTTTCACCTCCCTTAAAGCGAGGGTGATAATCGCCCCATTAATTGTTATTATATTAGTTTAAATTTCAAAATTCGTGTCTTAAATCAATTAAATTAAATTAATATAACAACAATTAATGGAGGGGTGAGCATCACCCCCACTCTAAGGGATGAGCAAAATTGCACTCCTATACAAATGAACTGGACTCAATTCCAATCATGTCCTGTTCCAACAGCCAAACCAATATGCTTTCTAATTCTTGCCTATATTATATTTCGATACGTCACATGCCTTAATTCTTTGATGGCATATCAGCTTTTATGTACACATATTGGTTATGGGAATAAGTAGATGGGTTGGTACCTAACTATTCTCTTAAAACCCAATAAATTGTTTGTACACATATTGGTTGGACCGTATCATACCATTTACCAACCAAAAGAATTTAAGTAAATGGACGGCATTTTTCCTGCCCAGCAGTTTCTCTATCTTCAGTGAATCTCGTTACATACAATATAAAATAAAACTATATATACTACTACTTTCTTGGATTAGTTGCTTACAGGGCACATTAGTAGACTTGGCCAATAATCTGACTATCTGAGAGCCTGGACTCTATCAGTACCCTAATTAAACCGATCGTTGGCCGCCCAACAAACAATGGTAATTAAGCAGGTGAGGATTTAGATTGCAATAAAATATGGCATGCAAATCATATTTTTATCGTTTAAACCGTGTACAAATGATTGACTTTAGACTCTCTCTTTGCATGTAGCACCAGAACTCGGAAGTGAATAATGGCGTAATTCGACCCTTGAACACTTCCACGATACTGTGACTAATTCTACAAAATATGTATGGATGGAGTCTAAGAGTGGGCATTGGGTAGGTTGGTCCTGTCGATAGAGTCATGCCTTGCATAAGTACTCTATTGGAGAAAGGGCAAATCCGTCCCCCCCCCCCCCCCATTCCTTCGTTCTCCTGTCGTATGGATGTCTGTTTTCCCTCCTAAGTCCCTTCAATGCTGTCGCATTGTTGCCCCTTTCGGTATGGTCCTTCATTCAGGCCTTTCCTTATGCACCGATGGTTTCATGATTCGGGTTTATCTTTGAGTTCAATGTTTGCGAGCGTCAAAGCACCTAACCAACCATACCTAAACCATGTTCCCAAACTATTCTTAGGCGGATTGGGTTGGGCGGCTTTCACTAGTTGAGATTTATTACTTTCTTTCTTATTTCTAATGTGAGTATGAGAGACAAATAATCAATACTTACATCAACCTAGGCTCGAATCATGTGAATTTGATATTGTTATATCACTGTATGTTACTAATATATAAATTTTACTATATTCAAATCAAACATTAATAAACAAGTGCATTTAAAAATTGCTAATTTCATGTATAAATCTATTTAATATACATGTATATTTAAGAAATATAGTCATTCTTGTGTGTCGGTTTCAATCGGGTTAATAACACTTCAATCTAACCCAACCCACCTATTAAACGGGTGGTCAAGTTTTTACCCAAAAATAAAGTTTAAATGTTTAGAACCCAACTCAACCCAATTCATATCAAGTGGGTTGGTCGGGTTAGTCGGTAGACCTACTAAAATGCCCACCCCTAATGGAGCCTCTCGTGGCAGGCTCAAAAGTCGCAACCCTAGCATGCACAAAGCATATATACTGATATACATGTATACATACTTTTAATTCTAAGGGCATTTTGGGCGTAAATGGAAGGAAAAACTAACGAGACACTCACTTTTTGGGCCAAATTAATTATCAGACAAAACATTTCTATAATTCCTAAATTGGGCATAAAGACTTTCAACCAGATGGTTCACCAAGGCACTAGACAAAAGCATAAAGAAGTCCAAAAAGAAAAATCACAAGCAAAAAGCAAAGGCACCAGATTTAGAAACAGTGACGCACTTTCAGAAACAATGACAGTCACTTTGTAAATTATTGCGCTTTCGTAAAAGGTTTTTTTGTATATTAGTAGCCTCATACTTGTATATATGAAGGTTTTCCTTTTATTTACAGACACACAAACACACAGAAAACTCAAATAGCCTTACACACACAAAGCAAAGCTTTCAAGCATCATTTGTAAATACCTTTCTTCTTTCCCTTTGTAAACTTTTATATATCAATAAAAGAGCAAGTGTACATATTCAAGCAATTCTCCATTGTTAAGTTAGTTTTCTTTCTTTCTTTTAGTGTGTTTGTTTAATTAGACTTCCAGTTCAAAACAGGAAAACACTATTGCAGTTATATTATTATCTTGCTAAACTGAGAATCATACTTTGTTTGAGCACTCTATTATAGTTGAATGCTTGTCATACAAATAACTGGACATTAACCAAGGTACCTATGAGTTCTCAGTACCTCTGAGTTTAGCCCTTGTGGGCTTATACCTGCATTGTGAGTGGCCTTAATGCTGAAACATGTCGAGTTTCATGTGCAAGGTTATATGTCTAAGTTGTTAAAATGGTCATCTGACTATTTAACCGAGCTTGTGCTTCGAATTTGGTATCAGAGCCACGTTTAGCATTTTAATAGTATAATTCTAATAGTAAAGTACTTTGAGGATAGAAGTCATCAACACAACTAATATCACACAAATAACTATTTTGCATGAATATTGTATATTACTGTTCTTGTAAACCTTGTCAACCACAAGTCAACCACAACTACCAAGAATTTATTGTCCTAGACACCATACTATAACTAGCATAAAGAGACGTTTAGTATATATTTATAAGAAAATTAAAAAGACTCTTAAGAAGCAAAAGTTTTATCTTAGTGTTATTGAACACCCCAATTTTACTAGAAAGATAAAGAAGTTCAGCATAATATATTAGCAGCAAGTAAAACAACTAATAATACTTTACAAAGTTTGAAAGAAGAAAGATAGTATTTAAGAAATCAGTTAGCAGTAAATTTAGAGAAATGAAGATTTTAGTTTATGATAGATTATCTTAATTTAGAGATTAGTGAGCAACAGAAAAGAAAAATTACTTTAGATCAAAATAGTTTAATTTGTTATTTTTCATTAAGAAAGCATAATCTCATTTTACATAGTGAAGAAGTAGTATTGTAAATCTTATTATTAGTCAAGCAAAAAAATATAAAATTAGAAAATAACAAGCATAATAATTTATTAAATTAGTTATTAGACTATGTTTAGAGAAATTCAATTCAAAACTATTAGGCAAAATTTATATTATATTACATCTCAATTAGAAGATAATAGTAAAAATATTCAGAGATTTCCTACAAAAAGAGAAATAAAAAAGTTTATTGATATTATAGATAGTAAGCCCAAGCAAGTAGAAATTAAATGTAACATCCCGTCATCTTTTATTGAATTTAATTCCCGAGGGATATTTTGGACATGTGCGTGTTATTTTTTTCACGGACCATGTGATGTTTTTACTATTTTGGTGGGTGCACAATGCCCCTAAAAATTGAAATATCTATCTCTCTCTCTTTTTCCTCTCACTCTCTCCCCGTCACTCTCTCTCTTCCCTTTTCTCTCTCTCTCCCTCACTGAGTGTGCACAATTCACATCTTCGAAAAATTGATGAACCGAGGCAATCCGAAGTCACCACTTTGCTTTACTTGACGAGATGAACACAACCATGTCTTTGGTTGTGTGAAACTCGGCCTAAGACTATCCGAACAGAGACAACCGACCTTGGAGTTTCGAAGCTTTTTCCAGAGTAATCTCACTATTTTGAGCCTCGAAACCACTGTATTTGTCTTCCTCAACATCCCTAGACTCAAAGCCAATGAAGAAACCAGCTCGTTCGATGTCAAAACGATAAGATTAAAGAGTTACAGTAGCAGCAATCTTTCGGGAGAAATAAAGGCCATTTCTTATCTTTTTAGGCCAAACTAAAGGTATACCGTCATTTTACTCATCTCTAGCTTCATTTTGACATAAACAACGTGAAATTTAACTGAGAAATGAAGAAGTTATGAACATTTGAAGTTTTTCCATAAATCAGCCATTTTCCAACGAGGGAATATTTCTTTAACGCCGTTAGAAATATTCCGTTAAAGTTAATGGAGATTCTGACATTATCCGTTAAATATAACGATGTCAGTTGACGCCATTAGTTTGACCGACAAGGGTGAGGGCGCATAAGCCGAGGCTGGCCAACGCGTGAGCTGCGGGTGAGGGCGCGTGGGACCAATTTTTCGACTTCCGTCAACACGAGGGGACTCATGATGATGCGTACTACCTAGAGGCAGTACGTGTGGTATTTTTTGGAGTGTTTCGGACCTCCGAATTGAGTAAACAACAGATAAGTGTCGTTTATTAGTTAATTAGTAACCTTTATGAGTTTAATCATTATTGTAGTGATATCTCGTATAGGTGAAACTTATCCAGAAGACTACCGGGGCTACCCATGACAGGGAGGCTACTACCAGGCTACTTACAGGTGAGTGAGTGGGTCTTTGTTTTGGTATATATTATTATGTATGGTTTTAATTACTTTCTTTAAATTGTTAGCATGACTTATATAATATGTAACTGTTTGAGGTAGAACAGCCATATTATATTTGCCATACATTTCTTATATTGTTACTCATCAGTAGATGTAGAACACCCATGTATCTGTACTCAGTCTCAGGGCCAGGACTAGCTTTGACATTTAGAGGTTCACACCTAATACCGCTACGTAACTTTGGATCCATTGTAGGTACTGGCATGTTCTAGGTTGCACTAGGCAACTAGGACTTGTGTGTGAGGATCTTTGCGCACAACAATTAGCGTTATGGCTCGCTTCATTGTAGTACTTAGCGTATTCTTTTATATACCTAGCATGTCTTCATAGCTTATCTACTTTGGATTATGTGTTTACATATGGGTGAGCATGCAGTCTAGTTTTTCGAGTAGTCTAGTATGGTCTTACCATTGGTTTTCAGGGAGTACCCGTATTACTATTATAGTATTTTGAGAGTCATACCGAGGAGTATGACGTATTTTCAGAAACTATACATGTTTTCCAGCGAAGGGATAGTATGCTCATGAAAACAAAGGTTTTATCAAAATTTACTTTACTTTTTGACCCACTCACCTTTTATGTTTTGTGCCCCCTCTCCCCCAAGACCTAGTGGCGGTTTTGAGTACCAGTGAGATGAGGGCACACTTCGGCTAGTTGGTGGTTCAGACAGCTTTTCTAGACTAAGTAGGATTCATTCCTACCTTTAGTTGTTAGTTTTCTGTTCTGTAATATCCATCCTCACGAGAATGTGAATATTTTACATTCTCTGCACTATTTACTATGCTCTGACTATTATGCACCTGTAATAATGGATTTTAGCCATCTCCGCGCACTTTATTTCCGCTCCACTCTTAGTTTACTCTCTTTTTCTTAATCACTTGCGTAACTGACTTTCGTCACTTAACACATGTCGGCCAGCACTTTTCAACACCTAGCGTGTCAAGATCAAGATGTGTCATTAAATCATTAGAGATAGTTGAGCAAGTAAAATTAGAAGTTCAAAAAATCCAGTTAGTGCAAAAAGAGTTAATTGAGCAAGTATATAAGTTACATAATAAAATAGACAGATTATTAGTTTGATGACCGATTCTCGAACTAATAGAAAATATATCCAAGCTTTGAAAGAAATTAGTAAACTAGATAAGGAACTAGTTGGCTTAACAGATTTTTCACCACAAGTAGTTAGTAGTAATATTCCAATTAGAAAAAATAATTTAATTATTCAATTAGTTTTAAATTTAGCAAAAAAGTTAGATGAAATTGAAGAACAAATAGCAGAAATTAATAAAGTTTTATATAGAAAATGGAACTCTTCAGGAGAAAAGGAAAACAAATAGTTAGAGCAGAAAATATGTATCCCACTGAGGAAAAAGCACAAGAATTTATTAGAAAATGTGACATCCCACATCGACCAACCGAGAGCGGGTGATGTGCCTTATATGTACATGCCCACCTCCTTTTAGCATGAGGCCTTTTGGGAGCTCTTTGGCTTCGGATTCCATCAGAACTCCGAAGTTGAACGAGTTTAGGCTAGAGCAATCCCATGATGGGTGACCCACTGGGAAGTTGCTCGTGAGTTCCCATAAACAAAACCGTGAAGGCGTGGCCCAAAGCAGACAATATCGTGCTACAGCGAAGCCAGTCTAGAAAAGCGGAAGTAAAAATGCGGTGATGGATAAAACCCATTATTACAGGTGCATAACAGTTAGAGCATAGTAAATAATGCAGAGAATATAAAACATTCACATCCTCGTGAGGATGGATAAATAGAAATTAACTAAAGGTAGGAACGAATCCTACATAGTATGGAGAAGCTATCAGAACCACCAACCACAGCCGAAGAAAGCCCTCGTCTCACTAGTAATCAAGCCCGCCACTAAGTCCTGAAGTGGCACAAAACATAAAAGAGTGAGTGGGTCAAAAAGTAATGTTGATAAAACCTTTGTTTTCAAGAGCATATTATCCCCTCGCTGGAAAACATGTATAGTTTTTTAAAATACATCATACTCCCTGGTATGATCCTCAAAATACTTTAAAATAGTAATACAGGTACTCCCCGATAACAAGACTGAATGCTCAAAGCACGGGTACTCCCCAAAAATCAAACTGAATGCTCATCCATATGTAAACACACAAGGCCAAGTAGATAAGCTACTAGAACAGGCTAGGTATATAAAAGAATACGATGAGTATTACAATGACACGAATCTAACGCTAATCGTTGTGTGCAAAGACCCTCCAATGGATCCAAAGTTGCGTAGCGGTACTGGGTGTGAACCTCCAAACATCAAGGCTAGTCCTGGCCCTAGGACTGAGTACTGATACCTGGGTGTTCTACATCTACTAATGAGCAACAGTATAATAAAAATGTATGAAAAATATAATACAGATGTTCTACCTCCAACAATCACATATTATATAAGTCATGCTAACAATTTAAAGAAAGCAGTGAAAACCATACGTAATAATATATTTATCAAAACAAAGACTCACTCACTCACCTGTAAGTAGTCGGGTCGTATCCCCCCATCCTGGGTAGCCCCTGTAGTCATTTGGATAAGTCTCACCTATATGAGATATCACTATAATAATAATTAAACTCATAAAGGTTACTAATTAAATTAATTAACGATACTTATCATTTGTTTGCTCAATATGGAGGTCCGAAACACTTTAAAAAATACCACACATATTGCCACAAGGTAGTACGCGTCGTCACGAGTCGCCTCGTGTCGACAGAAGTTGAAAAAAATTCCCCATGTGAGGCCCATTCACGGCTTACGCACTAGGTCAGACTAACGGTCAAGCCGTTAGATTTAACGGAATATTCTGGTATCTTCGTTAAATCTAACAAAATATTCCTAATGGCATATACCTGAGAATACTCTCGGTCTGGATCGGGTTTGAACCAATTTGCTGACCTCACAACCTGATTTAGACCAAGTTCAGGCCGGTCTGAACCGGTCGTCGGTGCCACCGTCTGCCGTCGGTCGCCGCCGTCTGCACTCGCTGTAAAAGTGGCCGGTTTCTGAAACATTTTCAAACGTTCATAACTTCTTCATTTCTCAGCCAAATTTCGAGTTCTTTATATCAAAATGAAGCTAGAGATGAGTAGAATGACGGTATACCTTTGGTTTGGCTGAAAAAGCTTGGGAAATAGTCTGTATTTCACCCGAAAAACCACGGCTACTGTAGCTCGTCGATCTACGTCAAAACTCGACCAAATCAAGTAAATGACATATGAAAATTCATCTACTCAACGAGAGGAATCCAATGGTAGTAGTTACAAACCTCACATCGGTCTAGAATGGCGAGAAAATCGTTGAGAAGGTTCGGTTCTTCCGTGTGCGATTTTTGTCAAACGATTGGGAGTTTGGACAAACGGTTAGCACCGTTAAGTTCAGGGTCTCGAGACGAAGAAGGTGGTGACTTTGGATAGCCTCAGTTTGACGGGTTTTCAACGACGTGCACTGTGCACACACGGTTTGAGAGAGAGAGAGAGTGTGTGTGTGTGTGTGTGAAAGTGACATGATAGGGATGAGAAATGAGAGATTGAGATATTTTGGTTTTGGAGGCACTGTGCACCCACCAAAACAGATCAAATTACACGGTCCCGTGTACAAAATAACACGCACGTGTCCAAAATATCCATTCGGAATTTATTTTGTAACAAACTTTTTACGAGATGTTACATCATAAGTTTAATTTAGAATTTCAAATTTTAGTTCAAACATTTGGAAGTAAGCATGTTAATATGATGGAAGCAAAACTCGTAGATAATAGCTTTTTAGAAGGAACTCAATGGACATTACCTAATTTACAAGTAGCAAAAAATAGACAACCAGATCATGCACAAATTTGTGAGACTAATGCAGGAGAAGCAATAATTAGATTTAGTAATTATAAGCAATTAGATAATTTAAAAGATGATGAAAGTGAAATTGAGAGCATTCGTGAGAGTGTTCATATGGCTTTTGATAACTTTGATATTAATTTAATTGAGCAAAATTTTGATCATATTGTAGACAAACTCATAAAAGATATTGATAATTTAGAAGAGGAACAATATTTAGAAAAATATAAAACATATGCTTTAGAATTGTATAAAATTTCATATGAAGAAATGAAAAAATTAATTTTAGATATAGGTGTAGAACATATTTTAGGAGCAAAAGAATACAATAATTTATTAGAATTAAAAATTGAATGTAACCCAACAGAAGAGAATGGAGCATCATCATCAAAAGTAGATAATGGTCCAGGTTCAAGATACACAGCTAGAACAGACCAACAATTTTTTAGACAAATAGGTGAGCAATATACTGAAAAATATGGTTAGACCACCTAAGAAAAATAGGATACCATACATGAGAGGACTTGAGCAAATTAATATTAACATCATATTTCTTTAAATATTTAGAAAAAACAGGTAGAATTAATGATATTAATTTACTAGATACATATATAACAGAGATAAAAGGACCAATAGGTGAACATTTTTAGAATGAATGGCAAAAGCATCCAAAGAAAAATGATATTGCAATAGGATTTAGAATTCAACATGTATATGATATACTTAGACATGAGTGTAGTCAAATAAAAGCAAAAAGATAAATTAGGAAGCAATTTTATAAGAGTTGTAAAAATATAGATTTACCACAACAGTATGGTTGCCATAAGAAAAATAAGCATAAGAAAATTTATAGGAAGAAATATGGTCATATAAACCCTATAAGCAACATAAAAATTTTAGCATAAGGCCTTCTAGAACATTTAGAAAACGAAAATATATTCCCAAACAATTTAGGAAAAGAAGTGGTAAACCTTGGATTAGAAGATATAAAGCACCTAAAGATAAGAGTAATTGTAAATGTTATTTATGTGGAGAAATGGGACATATTAGATCCAAATGTCCAAAATTAGGCAAACAGCCAAGAGAGAAAGTACATTTAATAGAGTTATTCAAATTAGAAGAAGATAAATTGACGCATCCCGATCTTGACAAGTCAAGTGTCGGAAGTGCTGGCCAACACGTGTTAAGTGACGAAAGCCAATTATGCAAGTGATTGAGAAAAGTGAGTAAACTAAGAGTGGAGCAGAAGAAAAGTGTGCGGTGATAGGTAAAACACATTATTACAAGTGCATAACAATCAGAGCATAGTAGACAGTGCAAGAAATATAAATATTCGCACCCTCGTGATGATGGATATACAGAAAACTAACAACTAGAGGTTGGAACGAATCCTACTTAGTTTGGAGAAGCTATCAGAACTACCAACTAGTCGAAGTGTGCCCTCGTCTCACTAGTGCTCAAACCAGCCACTAGGTCTTGGAGGGCGCAAAACATAAAAGGTGAGTGGGTCAAATAGTAAAGTTTGATAAAACCTTTGTTTTCAAGAGTATATTATCCCCTTGCTAGAGAACATGTATAGTTTTTGAAAATATGTCATACTCCCAGGTATGACCCTCAAAATATTATAATAGTAATATGGGTACTCCCTGAAAAACCAATGGTAAGACCATACTGGACTACTCAAAAAACAAGACTGAATGTTCACCCATATGTAAACACACAAGTCCAAGTAGATAAACTACAAGGACATGCTAGGTATACTAAGTACTACAATGACGCGACTCATAACTCTAATCGTTGTGCGCAAAGCGCCTCACACACAAGTCCTAATTGCCTAGTGCAACCTAGAACATGCCAGTACCTACAATGGATGCAAAATTGTGTAGCAGTACTGAGTGTGAACCTCCAAACGTCAAAGCTAGTCCTGGCCCTAAGACTGAGTACTGATACCTGGGTGTTCTACATCTACTGATGAGCAACAATATAAGAAATGTATGGCAAATTTAATACGGCTGTTCTACCTCCAACGATCACATATTATATAAGTCATACTAACAATTTAAAGAAAGCAGTGAAAACCATACATAATAATATATACCAAAACAAAGACCCACTCACTCACCTGTAAGTGAGTGTTATATAATATGTGACTGTTACATGAAGAAATTCAATCAATATATAGTTTAGATGATTTGAGTGATAATGAAAGTATTTATAGTGTAGAGAGTATTAATATGATAGATTTAGATTCAGAGTATTCTAATAATTCAGATAGTGATATAGATGAATATATGTGTGCATTTATAGAAGAAAAGCATGAAGAAGAGTTTAAATATGTTAATTTAGGTTGGCCAGAGAGATGTCATAAGTGTAGTAAGTTAGTAGCATAAAAGTATTATAATACATACTCTATATTGTGTAAACATTGTTATAATAATAGGTTATTAGAGATTAATTCAGCAGAATCACTAGAAAATACTGAAATATTAAGAAATAGTGTTCATAATATAAAAAAACCAAAAAATAGTTTATTAATTACCATAAATTGTGAAATAGAATTATTATAAAATACAAACAATAGCAATGATAGATACATGAAGCACAAAAAGTGTCATAAGAGAAGAGTTAATACCAAAAATATATAGACAAAAATTAGTGAAACTAGTAAGAATAACACAGTTTGATGAGAGACCTGTTTATTTAACACATTGCATTAATAATGAGTCTATTAAAATAGAAAAACAATAATTTAATTTACCATTAACATTTATTTCACCAGTTGGATTATACCCATTCCTTACAGGTTTAAACTTGTTTAAAAGCTTATAAGGTCTTTTGTTTATGAATCCTGCAACAACATTTTTTAAGAGAGGTATAACTATAATTGACCAAAATAATACTTTAGAGTCATATATGAGTATAAGCATAGAAGAATCTAATAGTCAAGATCATTATTATTTAGAAAATTCAAATGAAAGCAAAAATGAAGAGCATAATAATATAAAAGACTTTGATGAGGAAATATTTGAGCATGAATATCCTGTCATAGAAGAGATAACCCCTATAGAGATATTATAGCTAAATAGACCAAAAAGTTAAGAAGAGTTGTTATAATTAGCAGAACAAACTAGAATTATAGGAGAAGATCCTCAATTACATTGGAGTAAAAATAAAATATTAGCAAAATTAAATCAGCTCCGCCATAGCACAATATTGTCCGCTTTGGGCCACGCCCTCACGGTTTTATTTTTGGGAACTCACGAGCAACTTCCCAGTGGGTCACCCATCTTGGGATTGCTCTAAGCCTAAACTCGCTTAACTTCGGAGTTCTAATGGACTCCAAAGTCAATGAGCTCCCAAAAGGCCTCGTACTAAATGGATGTGGGCATGTACATATAAGGCACATTGCCTCCTCTCCGTTGATCGATGTGGGATGTCACAATCCACCCCACTTAAAGGGAACCCGGCGTCCTCGCAGGCACATCCGTACCGAACGGCAGAGTGGCTCTGATACCATTTTGTCACATCCCAGACCGGCTCCGCCGTAGCACGATATTGTCCGCTTTGGGCCACTCCCTCACGGTTTTTTTTTTGGGAACTCATGAACAACTTCTCAGTGGGTCACCCATCTTGGGATTGCTCTAAGCCCAAACTCGCTTAACTTCGGAGTTCTGATGGACTCCAAAGCCAGTGAGCTCCCAAAAGGCCTCATACTAAATGGAGGTAGGCATGTACATATAAGGCACATCACCCCCTCTCCGTTGGTCGATGTGGGATGTCACAGATAATACATATGAAGATAATTATAAATTACCAAATAAAGATGAACTTATAAACAAAATTCAAGAGAGTAAATATTTTAGTAAGTTTGATTGTAAATCAAGATTTTGGCAAATTTGATTAGTAGAAGAATCAATTAAGTGCACAACTTTCACTTGTCCATAAGGACATTTTGAGTGGCTTGTCATGCCATTTGGATTAAAAAATACACCATTGATCTTTCAAAGAAAGATGAATCAAATTTTTAAGCAATATGATAGTTTTTGCAGTGTTTATGTAGATAATATTTTAGTACATAGTAAAAATAGGAATGATCATCAAAAGCATTTAGAGATAGTTTTACAAGAGTTTATTGATAATGGCATTGTGATTAGCAAAAATAAAATAGCATTAGAAAAACAAGATATAAAATTTTTAGGAATGTATATAAAGTCAGGAACAATACAATTACAAGATCATAGAGCCAAGATAGTGTTGGAATTTCTACATAAATTAGAAGACAAAAAACAATTACAAGCATTTTTAGGATTATTAATTATGCAAGAAATTTTATTCATGATTTAGGAAGAAAAATAGCAGTATTACATAGTAAAACTAGCAAAACTGGACAAAAGTATTTTTAATAGTGAAGATATTAAATTAGTTCAAAATATTAAGCAAGAAATTACAAAGCTTAAACTATTAACTTTGCCATTGGATGATAGTTGTAAAATAGTTGAAGCAGATGCGTCATTATTAGGATGAGCATGAATATTATACCAGAAAATGCATAGGGAATCACCAAAGTCTGATGAACAAGTTTGTAGATATGCATCAGGAAAATTCAGTGACATACAATATAGATTACCAGCAACAAATTTAGAGATTTTAGGAATAATTAATTCACTTGAAGCATTCTCTTTATTTTTACATAATGAAGTCTTTACAATTAAGACTGACTGCCAAAATATAGTTTCTCATTACAATAAAATTCATACTAATAAGCAAACAAACCAAAGATGGGCTAATTTTGTTGATTTAATTACAGGAAATGGTTTTAAACCAATTTTAAGGTAGTGATAATACATTAGCTGATATCTTATCAAGACTTATTCATTAAACAGGATGAAATTATCACAGAGCATCATCCTCAAATAGCAAAAGACCACAAAGCAGCAGAGCACCTTTCAATAGCATAATGATGAGCCATGGACCTCCTCCATTCAATAGATTTCAGAATAGCATGAATAGACCAGCATCATCACCAGTACCCACTTTCAACTTTAATGGTATTGTGGCTTCGAATTCCATCGAAACTCCAAAGTTAAGCGAGTTTGGGCTAGAGCAATCCCATGATGGGTGACCCACTGGGAAGTTACTCGTGAGTTTCCAGAAACAAAACTGTGAGGGTGTGGCCCAAAGCGGACAATATCCTGCTACGGCGGAGTCGGTCCGGGATGTGACAGTACTTTAGTAGAAGAAATCAAAATTTCTATTTTGAGATATAGACCAAGAGTGACAGGACTCACTAATAGGCAACAAGTACTTCTAGACAATTTCTGGAATATCCAAATAAAGCAACCAAACATAAAGTTAGGACATGAGAAAATCATTAGAGCTTTAGAGCAAGAATTTGATGCATTTAATTTTAATTTTAACCAAAGCCACATCACTTTCATTCACTACAAAACAGCTTAGAACCAATTTCAAGAGATTATGATGCATTAGCAGCACAATTTACTAAGATATATCAAGAACTACAAACTCTTATAATGCAGCAAAAGGTAGTGATACTTTAAAGCAAGAATTTAAAATTGGCATGGAATTTTATCAACATAAAAATAAAGAAAAAGAGATTATTAAACCCATTAACAAAGAAGTTATTGAACAAGAGGTTAATGAGCCCATAGAGAATAGAGAAATTACTATTGAGCTTATAGAAGATACTAATATGGAGCAACAGCATACTGAAATAATAGAAAATAGCATAATACAACATCGAGTTATTCCAGTAGAAGAAAAGTTTGAACATTTTATTAGTACAATACCACTAGAAATAATAACTGATGAAATATTGCTAGAAGAAATTTTAAGAGCAAAATTAAGAGTGCTACATATAGATATGCATTATGAGATCTTAAGCAGAAGTTCACAATCTATACAAGAACTGCAACTACAATTGCAAGTTGCTTTGTATAACTTTATCTTTGATTCAAAACCAGGGATGGATGTTACTACAATGATATATCCAACATGTGTTTACAGTAGCACAAAGATTTGTAATTGTGAGCCAGAAGTGAGCATAACATTAGCTAAGATTAAGATAATAGATTTTCAAAATTGGCATTTTAATTATGAGCATAAGGGTCAGCAGAACGTGGTAGAAGTTACACCATCTCTATTATTAGAGTTTGATTGTGTTACATCATCATCCAGAACTACGGACAGTAATTCAAGCACCAAACAAAAATGTAAGCATCATTGTGGGACCCGCCATAATGAATGGAATAATGGCATAAGAGTAAATAAAAAAAAATGTGACCCGTTATGGACATTTTACATCAAATTTGTCCTTAAGATTAAAAATGAATAGTAAATTGTCCTTTCTATTAAGACTCCCTAAATGGAAACTACACACGTACCATCACTTTTTGTACTTCTTGTCACTGTTTATGATCCAACTGGGGGTGGGGTGAAAATCATTAATTACACGAGAGCGTAAAATCCTTTACATCCTCTTAAAGAGGGAGAAGATTTGTACTAAGCCACACAATGAGATTTGGTATCAAATTTATCATTCACGAGATTTAAACTGAATACCTCCCACTTATAAGTAGATAAAAATACTATACTAGAATGTAGTACTGTTTGGACCCATATTTGGCGCCTTCTACATCATCTTGAATTGAATCATAATCACCCAAGTCAACCATGACATTCAAGGAGGAAATTGATTAAGGATTTTTATACTAAAGACAAATACATCATATTTGTTATTCAGAGAAATATGTTTTGAATTGTAACGGAAAGAAATCAAGGAGAATTTATTGAGAATGGAAGCTCTCAACTACTATAAAAAGGATCATCTAGGCCATTGTTAGAGGTCCCCGATCAAACACAAAAACTCATCTTTTAAGTTTCTTTGCACCCGTGTGCTTTTATCTTATTTTTGTATTCAAAATATAGCCCTACATAGCTTTCTATTTCAAATGAATTTTCAGTTCCCGCAAATTATTTTCTCGCATATAGCGTAATCTTATTTTCTCACACTTAGAGTAATTTTTATTTTATCACAATTTACTTTCTTGCAATTTATTTTATCACAATTTATTGTCTTGCATTTTCTTTTATCGCAATACGAGTAGTGTAACGTAATTATTTATCAATTCGATCCATTCAACAAGTTTGTTTGGGTTGATGCAATTAGCCTCTTCATACATTCCATCTCATCATATCAATCATCAAATTCGCTTCCACCCATCAATTCACTTATCATGTCCTCAGAGACAACACTCATCTTAACACCTATCAACTACTAAAATCCATTTCACTTCATTTCACAAAACCGCAACCATTTCACTCTTATTTAAAGTCCTTGCAGCTAAGGCACGGAGAACCTACGACCGAGACGGGTTCCTTCCTTGGTCCACAATCACATTAAAAGAAGTCAAAACAAAGCACAACTAAATCAACTTCTCTTTACTCACTTGACCTTAGACCATGAGTTGGCACGCCCGCAACACAAACTTAAGGGACCAAAAGATCCCAAAATTCCGGTTTGTTAGTCGAGACCGATTTTGAGACCAACAAGTACAAAGTGGCAAAACTCAAAACTTCATTTGCTTAAAATGTATTTCTTACCATTTAGACACCTTAGTAAGACCATGTGCAATGGTGTGGGTTAAAACTTAAAAATTTAGCCGAGAAAATTTAAGCCTTAACCTAGAAACAGCTTTTCTCCTCCAATGATTATGGCTTTTAATTTTCGTCTAAGATAAATAAAGAATGATTTTAGCCTAATTTGTTTTTAGTAACCTTTTAAAAAAATATAATTTATGTTGATTATTCTAATTTGTTTTTATGAACATTTTAACCTAAAAATATTTAAATTTCGATAAATAATGAAAAATCGCTAAACCTACCTCATTCTTACACATATGCACCACATGAAAAATCACTAAACCTACCTCATTCTTACACATATGCACCACATGAAAGAACATGGAAAACAACACAACCTACCCCATTCTGATAAATAGTTTTGGAAGTGGGTAGAAAGATAAAAAATGAAAGAATTGTACGAGGAAAGTGAATTTTGTGTGGATGTTTGAACAAATACATAGGTATTCATAGAATTTTTGGGTGAAATTTGATTTAAATAATTTTTAGAATTGTTTTAGCCGTTGGATCTTTCTTTTTTTACCATTAGATTTGCTCATATTCTACCTCAACCGTTGGATTTTATGTATTTAAAAAAAAATTAAAAATTGAATCTGGATCGTTGAATCAACCAACAGTCCAATTAAGTGGGCCGTTCAATCAAAAAAAAAATAGTCATTGGTCTTTCTGCAAGTGGCCGGCAGGCGTTAGCCGCTGGGTTCTAGCGCTGACTGCACTGTGGCCTATGGCACGTGGATCGGCATGGCGCGCATCCAAGCACAGTGCCTGGGCTTCAATTGAGCGCGTTCACGCTCAAGAGTGGGACCCACCATTATCCTTGGCTCATTTTCTAGGCGAAATCTGGTCTAAAAATAAGTTTTAACCCAAAATCTTTTTTTAGCTCGATGATTGAAGAAGCTTTGGGATTTTGAGTTTTAAACTCAACCATTGCAAACGGTTTTGTCAACTAATTGTCTGTAGTTAAGCTGTGAAATTAAACTACTATATAGCCGATATACGGTGTACCCATTCTAAAATACAATTTAGCAATTTACATCTAGAAAAACACATAATTAGTTCCTTTCTCCATCTAGAAAAAGCTTTACTATACTAATATTCTCTTTTATCCTTTTCCCCTCTAGAGAACCACTTAATATAGTAATTACAGTTCATTAGCAAACAACAAAGTAAGTTTATTATCCAAATTAACGAAAGAAGATAACCCTTATATACTATTACCAACTTTTTCTACTCTCAATTTACTTTCTAGAAAAACCTCAATATTAGAGATGCAATTACCGGCCGAAAATTCCAAAAAAAAAAAAAACAAAGTTGGGCCTTTATCATTTTTTTTTATTGTAATGTTTAATTTTTAATAAAATATTTATCATTTCGCTAAAAAAAAAAATTATCACTAAAATTTTTCCCAAATTTAAAATAAAAATATGATACACATTATACTTTGACAAAATTCTACATCACATATTATCACGATACAAACATGAGGAAATAATACCTCCTCTTACGACGTGCTAAAGAGCTTAAACATCTCAATTCAATGACTTTAATTTAATTTACGCATTTCGTTAAGTTTGGTCATGTCAGAATTTTAACCAGCGTGCATGAACTCGAAGAAACCACATTTGTTATTAAGCATATATATAAGAAACAAAGTTTAAAGTGGAATTAGTAAAGGTTATGAAAATACCCAAAAATTTGGATTACATTTTGAAAACTGTTATTGACACTCTAAAAATCTCATTTTGCACTATTCAAAAATGCATTTTTCTTTCTAAATATAGAAAGTTTAGAGTGCAAAATAAGAATTTTGGAGTTCTAATAACAATTTCTTAGATTTATGGTAAATATTTCACACATAGTATATATGGCCACCTTATTTGACCTGTCACAACCCCTAATTACATATATTTACCTTGCTAATTGCTATCAATAACCAAATAAAACTTAAAAACAAAAACTGCACAATAAAATCCAAGTCAGATACACCAACCCAAATGAGAGAAATTTGAGTAAACAGTAACAAACAAAACCAAGAAGCACACAAAAGAAGGTGAAGAGAGAGAGAGACACAGAAAAAGTTTGAAGAGAGAGAGAGAGAGAGAAGGGTCGTCTGCCGCTTCAGTTTATTATCACGACTTTATGACCCTCTCCCTCCGCATCTCCTCTTCATCAATCCTCATCATTTCTCATTGATTCCATTTCTCTGCTCTCCCTCTTTCCGTCACCCACCGCCGCCACCACCACCCAAACTCCGTCCTATCTCCTCCCAGATTCTGCCACCTCACACCCTTTTCGGGTCGTCTTCTTCTGTGGGGTTTTAGCTTTTGGGGGTTGAATCATGAAGGAATTGAATACGGATCTATTTGACCCGAGAACTACGCTGATGGAACCCGACTTCTCTCGGGCCGTGACGCCGTCGGCCGACGCTGACGGCGACGATTTCGCCTTCGCCTTTAACGACAGTAACTTCTCCGACCGCCTGCTTCGGATCGAGATCATGGGTGACACACCCGAGACCAGACCCGATTCCGAGGCCTGCACCAGTATCGCCGATTGGGCCCGCCACCGGAAGCGGAGGAGAGAAGACATCAAGAAGGAAAACAGTGTGTTCTCTTTTGATTTTTTAATTTAAATTTTGAATTTGAATTTTGAATTTTGATGGGTTTTGTTTGGTTTCCGAGAAATTAGGGAAAGTTTGAACATTTGGGCTTTTAGGGTTTCCAATTGGGGGTTGCTTTGAAACTGTTTGTTGCTTGTTCAGCTGAAAAAGCTTAGAAATTTGGTGTTTGTTTATCATAGAAGTGAAATTAGTATTGTGATATTTATTATTCCCTCATAATTGTGCTTAAATTTCAAATGCAACCATTTTGGCAGCTTTTGATTGAGTTTATTACTTGAGCGGTAGTGCGCGTTTATGTTCATTACATTACACTCTTTGTTTGTTTGGCTGCTGAGAAAATTGTGGAAATGAAAGGGAAGAAGGGGAATTTCATATGAAATTTTGGTGATACTTCGTATATTGTACGCCTCATAAGAAATCAAAGTATTTGACTTTACGGAGGCATATGACCGACTTACTTGGTTTGACCTGGGAACTATTGGAAAACAAAATAACTATGAAGTATGGGAGTTCAATTTTTAATTTCTAATTGATTTCTTCAACACTTTTTTGGCCGGCATTTATTCAACTTGGCGTTTCCATGTGTTATTTGATTGTGTTTTGTGGACAAGAAGAAGGCATATTTTCTGTTTCTCAGTTAGTTTGTTTTTCCCTTGATTGTTTGGGATTGTGATTTCTGTTATGTGGGTATTCTTCAGTCACATGCATGGTTCTCACTTCCCATGCATTTTGTTTATGCACATGATGTGGTGTTATGGCAATGCTGGCTAATGTTTTAAATTTTGTTCAGTTCTGGATCTCGCTGAATGCCCTGAGGAGCAAATCTTGAATGACAACCAGCCTGATATGGATGATTGCGAGGGCTGTGAAAATCAAGATGAGGAAGCAGTTGCAATGGTTGAAGAATCACCTTCAGGTATCCGAATGTGTCTTAAGTGAAGTTAGTAAAGCACATAAAAACACAGCCTTACTTAAGTAGGATCTGTCCCATATGCACATTCCTCTGTGTCCTTGAGCTCTAAAGAAGGTCGTATAAATAAAATAATTACTGCTTAAACATAGTTCTTTTTTATCTATTGCGTCTCTAAGGGTTCTGAGTGAGAATGCGTAAATTTATGAGAATAATATTATCTGAGTGAAACCCCGATACCATCAGTATGAGTGCGTACTACTTCATTATGTCATATTCTTGTCTTGCTGTGACTCATGTTTTACGGTCATATTAAGAGATCTGCTTTGTAATTCCTAATTTTCTATTGGTGTCATGTTTTAAGTGTTCTAAGCTTAAATGGATACTCTTATAGGGGATGAAGCTGCAAACAGCAATGACTCTGACTGGGGAATGGATTGTTCTACAGTTGTGAGAGTTAAAACATTGCACATTAGCTCTCCAATTTTGGCAGCCAAGAGTCCATTTTTCTATAAGGTAATTGTCCGCTGGTTTTATATGTTTCTGTTTATTTGCTTGTTATTGTTGGTGGATGGTTTTTCTCATTTCCCTCCCTTTGTATTATTATAGCTCTTTTCAAATGGGATGAGGGAGTCCGAACAGCGACACGTAACCTTGCGAATCAGTGCGTCCGGTAAGAACAAATATTAGAAGCTTACTGTTCCCGAAATGTTTGCTTCCATGAAAACTATTCATTTACAAGTTGATCGTGGAGGAAAGTTACTTGACAAAGTGTTATTTTTTGCTTCCCCGAGTGCAGAAGAAGCTGCCCTCATGGAGCTCCTGAATTTTATGTACAGCAATACCTTATCCACCACCACGGCTCCTGCTCTATTAGATGTGTTGATGGCCGCTGACAAATTTGAGGTTGCTTCATGCATGAGGTATTGCAGTCGGCTACTGAGGAATATGCCCATGACACCTGAGTCTGCATTGCTATATCTAGAGCTTCCTTCCAGCGTCCTAATGGCTGAAGCAGTCCAGGCATTGACTGATGCAGCAAAGCAGTACCTTGCTGTCCGTTACAAGGACATAAGCAAGTAAGTTTCTGTGTGACTCATAGTTGAACTTGATCCGACTAAATTCTTATTTATTAAAGTTGTTTGAATTTTTAGGAGAATATATTTGACAGTTGGTTCTTTTAACCAGGTTTTTCGAAGAGGTGATGGCCTTACCCCTAGCTGGAATAGAGGCAATTATATCCAGTGATGAACTTCAGGTTGCATCAGAGGATGCTGTATATGACTTTGTGTTGAAATGGTCTAGGACTCACTACCCTAAGTTGGAGGAAAGGAGAGAAATCTTGGGTGCTCGACTTGCACGCTACATTCGCTTCCCATACATGACTTGTCGAAAGCTGAAAAAGGTTTTAACCTGTAATGATTTTGACCACGAAGCTGCATCCAAGCTTGTCCTTGAGGCTCTTTTCTTCAAGGCTGAGGCTCCACACAGGCAGCGAATTCTAGCAGCAGAGGAGTCTGCTACCTTGAATCGTCGGTTTGTGGAGCGGGCATACAAGTATCGCCCTGTTAAGGTGGTAGAATTTGATCTTCCCAGACAGCAGTGTGTGGTGTACCTGGACTTGAAGCGGGAAGAGTGTGCAAATTTATTCCCATCCGGACGGGTTTATTCTCAGGCATTTCACTTGGGTGGGCAAGGGTTCTTCCTCTCTGCGCATTGCAACATGGACCAGCAGAGTTCTTTCCATTGTTTTGGGCTGTTTTTGGGGATGCAGGAAAAAGGGTCAGTGAGTTTTGCAGTGGACTATGAATTTGCGGCTAGATCAAAGCCAACCGAGGAATTCATCAGCAAATACAAAGGCAACTACACATTTACTGGGGGCAAGGCCGTTGGCTACCGTAACTTATTTGCCATACAGTGGACTTCCTTCATGGCCGAGGATAGTCCGTTCTTCATAAATGGCGTCCTTCATCTTAGAGCGGAGCTTACCATCAAACACTGACTTCTCTGTCAAGCCGATCGTCGAAGCGGAAGTTTGGTTTTGCATTTTGTTTGTATGTGTTTGCTTTTTACCGTCCTTCTCCTAACTTGGAGACGGCATTGTAATAACTAGACACGATGTAGCGCTCTCCGGTTGGAGGCTTGAACATGATTAGAACTATTTATTTCTCGATCCTGTGTTAATCTCGACTGTCGTGTATTTAATGCATCCAGATTAGGCGCAGTCCAAAAGTAATCTATGACTGGGAAAGGTCTAATGGTTGTTTTATTTCGTATTGTTCGAGCTGAGGGTGAACGCGGCTGATTCCATTTTCTTAAGGTTTGGGTGGTTATGGTATGGTGGTGCTTCAGTGGTTGTGGCCAAGTTATTGAAAAATCAAGATGGCAGAGGAACTGACTGGTAGTCGGAGAAGGAACTATTAGATGCATATTTAAGCTCAATGAGGTGGAGCTGATCACCCATTATTTGTTCATCTTTCTCCATATCATGAACCGAAACTTGTGAATTAATCCATTGACATAATAAGCATCTTCTAACCCAAAATTTGTGAAATTCTTGAAGGTAATTCACAACACAATCACATTGTTGAGTATATATGGCCACACTTGATGCTTTTTCTTGCTCAAGGCTCATTCTTCCTCGTGTAATTCACATATCTAATAATCATGATCCGAAATATCGCTTGTACCAAAGAAAAAGAAACTACATTTTTGTGAATGCTGAAGAAAAAGGTATGCTCGACTGGCCGTCAGTAAGTACACATATAATAGTGATATTACTCTCCGTTTATTTTGTGAGTAGTTTGATTCACATACAAGGCAAGTTCGATACTTAATTCTTACGGCCGGCTCACTACGTGGCTTAGCCCAAAACCTTTATTGAGTGGCATATAACAATTTGTAAATAGTTAAAGTGCAAGAGCCGATTCCAAAAGACCCACTGACATAAAATTGTCAAATCTTATTCCAAAGATGAAGTATGCAAGTACATTAACACAACTACAACAATAAATCAAATAAAAACCTAATTTAGATTACAGGATACAAATGCCTCTTACAGTGGACATACATGAACATGAATCAAAGCGAAAGGATGGCAACGATAAATATGCTTGACTTTTTCCACCGCGTCGTACGGATCTATTCAGTTCCAGCAATCTTCTTCTTCAGTGCTTCAATGTCTGTAGCTAGTTCTTTTCTGCTTGACTGAGGGTGATAGCAAATACAGATTGCACTTGTTAGAATTATCGAGTGCTCAGACACACAAAGAAAATATGTTGTTATAGCCATTAAAATCATTGATGGATGGACGGGGGAATTGAGTGAATGACGTGACCAACAGAAAATACAAGATCCTATAAGGGGCCGAATATGAAAAGAAAAACAGATCTTATTTCCTGTAACGGAATGCATTGTGCTTGTAGAAAACAGAGATAACTCAACTTTAAGTCGGGAATTTTAGACTTACCTTGAAGAGTAGGTAACGATAGACAAACCATCCAGTGTATCCTAGCCCTACCAACTCCAGGACCTTTGGAAGCTGAAAGTCAATTCAGAGTAGTTCAGTTAATTTCTAAAAGACGAGATAATTCAATGACACGCACAAAGCTGTAAGTTGAAAAATAGATTCATCATTTTCCATAATCAAATGGATTCAAAATTGAAAAACCTAAGGTATGTGGTTCCCAAAGAAATCACTTACAAGTGGCACTGAATTGACGGCACTAACAACTGTGGAGGACAACCACACAGCAACTATCGCCCCACCTCCATATACAAGAACTGTAGACTTGTTTTCAACTGCATCCCACTGGTAAGGAGAACATACAGAAAATCATATTTAACCCAACTATTGGATTCACTTCATCAAGAACAGTCGTAACAAAATAGCTGTAAGCAGCAGAAACTTCGAAAATGATTATTATAAGATTCAAAACAAAGGGGAACAAAAAGCTTTTTTTACCTTCTCCTTCAAGTCTGATATAAGTTCACCAGTGTCGACGGATGTGGATGTCTCTTCTGAAGATGAAGCTCTGACCTGAAGAGAAAGCCTCCGGGACCCTTTGAAAGAAAAACAATCATTGCTTAAGCTTATAGTTAACACATTAACAGTTTATATAAAGAGACAAATTAAAAAATAAGAAATCAAACTCAGTTTCCAATAAACAGTGAAAACAATTAAGTAATAGAAAAACTAACTATAGAAATGATTTGCTCTAAGCTTAAGTAAAGATTTTTATCTTTCAAACGGTCTGCCAAACCAAACAGAGAAAAATTCACACTACAAAAGTCTTTTAAATATCATCTTCGTTTGCGTGTCTTGGATTGCACATATGTGCTCTAGAGTTGCAGCAAATTTTGAGCAATATATGAGATTGGTCAATTCCTACTCTACTCTATGACTGTTGCCACCACCTCTATCAACAACTATCGAAGAAACATGACTTGTGTCAACTTGGCTGCGACAGCGTTATTTCCACTTCACAGTTTGAGCACTAAGGTTCCCTTCTCCCACCATTTAACTGATCACAGCTATGAAAGGTATTGAAGTGGAATTGGAGCATGGAAGCAAAAAATAGCGCTTTTACGTCATTTACTTGGAATGCAGTCAATGCACCAAATCAGCTATAAGCCTAAATGCTTCAATACATAAATACGTGTTAAAAAACAAAAATCTCTGACACTCATTTCCACCCTTAAAATCTATTGAGACTAGTTCAATATGAAACTAAAGCCGGAATCTAGGAGCCCCATTCTAAAGTAAGAAGTTACTATCGCAATGATCCAACTTAACCAGCTAAGATATATCCATTCCTTCTCGTAACTTCTGCATACCTTAATTTTCCATCTATAAAGTATATCCACCAGATTCCTCCTAATCAATGCCTCTCAAATAAAACTTTAACCACCAGCACAGGAATGCAGGACAGTTATCTTCGTCTCAATCAACACCCTAATTTCAAAAAATCGAAACAGCAAGGTTCAAAACCTCTGCTTTAAGAACCAGAACCAAGATTTTTACCTTTCCTCTACATCTATTAGCCGGCGAAATATAGGAAAACAACAGAATAAAAATTCTTCCTTCATGAATCACTACAATTCCCAAAACCATTAACAACTAAAAGCAGGGAAAATACTTGATTTACACAAGTCAACTGCAACTAGCAGATACTTCCATTGAGACCCACACAACAAATTCCCAAAATAAATAAAAAAAGCACAAAAATATTTCCCTCCCGCCCACATTTTCTCAGCAACCCAAAAGTGCAAGTAAAGGAACACACATAAAAACACAAAATTGAAGAAAACCCCACAAAAAAACAACTAAATGAAAAACACAAAAAACAACATATTGGTTAAGAAATAAACTTAAACGTACAAGCTTGAGATGTAGCTCACCTGAGAAGGATTTAAGAGGGAAGGAAGAAGGGGAGGAGGAGAGGCGAGGAGGGAGGTAAGGCAACGCGGAGCAGCGGGTGGGTTTGGTGGGGAAGCGTGGTATGAAGACGGCGGTGGCCGCCATGGATGAGGCTGTCGCTGCCATGAGAATTGATGAGTCGTATCGTCAGCTGCTTGACTTTGTTGATTGCTTCGGTTGCTTGCAAATGATTTGTTTCTTTTTCTCTCGAAGTGTTGGGTGTTGGTTCGTTCGTTATCCTCGGAGGGTTGTGTTAGTTCCCAAGTCTCATTGGAGAGCATGACACGTGGCAGAATAAACATTTTTGATTGGGTGGTTCCCTATCTGAAATCCACGTTTGAGGTCTCTTTTTGTCAAAGCTCAAAACAAACTAATCTCTTTTCCTTTGAAATACATTTTTTCTTGTTAGTGTAATGAAAAGGCAAAGATGCTAAATTTTGAGATTTTTGAATGCCACAAGTTGTGTATCACGTAATTAGTTGTGTTGTTGAGATAACCGCTTCAAAACCAAGATGATATGTAAGTCCAATTTAAAGGGGCTTGACATGTGAGCCGCTTGGGTATTGGCTACCTCGACCAAGAGGACTCATAGACCCGTTAGATCATGCAATTTGGATTTGCCAAGATACACATGCTTGAAAGATAGTCCTAGTACTAAAGATGCTAGGTCATGATTAATGTTTTATATAAATACGTTTAAGTCGAAGACGGGTTCAAATTTGAAACTTTTTTCTAAGAAGAAAAATATTACTAAACTAATAACTAGTTGGTAAGTATGAGTAAGTTGGCTTATGTTTCTACGCGAAACCATCATCTCGTGTTATTTAGATTATCGTGATATTGTTCAATTTTTAAGGTCATAAAAACGTAAGTTTTCAACAACTATTCAATTGTAATAGTCTAGTTCAATCTTGTGTCCAAAAGTATAAGAATGTTGAATATGGGTGAGAGAAAAAGGGGTTTTCTCTAGTACATATTAAAAATGCATATTTAAGTTACACATTTAAATAAGAGCTGTTAAATTATTTAACTTAACGGAATCTAACGATTTTTGTTCAGATGTGTAATTTAAATGTACATTTTTTTTGTGTATTAGAGAAAATTCAGAGAGGAAAAAAGAGTAATGTGCAAGGTTCTTGAATTGAAATGTTAACTATTTGTTCCAAGTGATTGATTCATTGGATTGGTTTTAGTTTCTATAAGACCAACTCAATTCAGTAAAGTATGGGCTTCATTGAGAGGCTTGGGCTGTTAATGAACCACTACACAGGCCCAATTGAGTCTGTGACCCGGCTCAAAAATATGTCTTAACAACAGAAGCAACAATTTTAAATCAAAATCAAGGACGACCCAACTAGTTGATTAGTGACCTTATTAAACAACAATACAAATAATGAGAAAGATTGCATTGCTGGAAGTGACCACTTCTTCTTCAAACAATAGTATAATTTCATGTATTAGGTTTGTTAAATATGATTTTAATAATTTGATTTGTTGATACTCAAAATTGGATCATTGGTTAGCCAAGAACTCTAACTCAAATGGTATTTAGGTGTGACATGAGTAGGACACGTACGTAGAAAACTTCAGAAAACCTTACAAAATCAGAAAATATGTGTTATCAAAAGAGACATCGGAGCGATATTAAATAAAGACTTTCTAAGTCAAAAAACTAAAGTTTAATGCACCGATCACTTCTAATTAACAAGTGCCTCTTAACCTTTCCTAACATCTCCCTTTAATGTTGTTATTAATGAGAGATTTTTTAAAATACTCGGTCTGGCCAATTGATCAACAATTCAGACTTGCGGATCAACCCAGAACGAATTAGTAATTCTAGTTGCCACTAGCGTTCAAAGTTGATCTATTCATAGAGGGCAACTCTTGTCACTTCTTTTGATTCTTATAGGGTGAAATGGCTCACCAGTCAAGACCAACTCTATCGACAGATTTTTCATTGGCATATTCTTCTAGTGCAAGTGCTATTTCTTATACTTATTTTCTCGAAAAGTCTCTGTTTTCTCGTAGAGAATGGCATGAGTCAGTAGGAAATATCATTCAGATATTCAAGCGGGTACACCATGTATCATAAAAAAAATAAAGAAACACAAAACAACATACTATTTCTTTTATTTGTATTATAATATGTGAAGTACTGCTTAAACACCTAATACTTTAAAAAATTTATCGTTATTAAGGGTTGACAAAGCCAATTACTTTGGCAAGGAAATAGCAAAGGACTTTTTGACCTGTTACCGACATGTTTGATTAAGAATAAGAAATGGAGTGACTACTTTATTCTATAAAAAAATTGCAATTTAGTTAATTTTCCACAGAATAAATCTTATTGTTGCCCTATTTATTTATTCATTGTTGTGGTTGGATATTGGAATCTTTATGAACCAAACCACTACAAAGGCCAACTCAATTACATTATATTATCAACAAACGCCCTTCTCAAATCAAGGACAGATTCCCTTGTATATGTGTGTATGTGTGTGTGTATGTGTATGTGTATAAAACTATATTAAATCTTTTTACATAAAATTATAAAACGTCTTGAATTGAAAGAGAGAGAGAGAGAGAAGAGAAAGCTATATGCAGCTGTATGCACTATGAAATATGAAATCAAGGGACTACATTTTTGTTTCTCAATGCACAACTAAAATGTATACCCTATGAATCATTTATGGGCCATGGATGAGGACTTACGTGTCATAGAGATTTATCGTATATTTTTTGTGTGTCTTTGTCTCACTCTTTCATGTGATAAATCACGTGAAGAATGATCGATATACGTAACTCTGTAATAGGTAAGTATTTCTGATTTGCTTGCCCTCCCATTTTTCTTTTCCCTTATTTTCTCCTAAATAATTTTTGAGTTTCTTTGAGCCAAGAGGGTTCCAAATCAGTTGCCTAAAATAATGCTAAATTGTAGACTTTAGAGGGTCGAGAGCTTCTGTCTTCTCTTGTGGAACTATAACCCTCCAAAGCAATTGCTAGCATAAGCAGCCAAGCCACTCCTCCTCTTTCCTTCATCAACTAACCCAACCAACTAGGAGTTTAAAAGAAACAAAAAACAAAAATTAACAATTAACAATTGTAATAGTAAAATAACATCTTTTTTTTTCTGATCAACAATTAAATAACATCTTAAACAACTCATCAATTGGGACCCCTTCTTATTTGGTGCCCATCTACTATGGCTTTCCATATTCATAGCATACATTACACAAACAACAACCAGAACTCTTCCAAATCCCATATGTTCCACTCCCCCATTTCTCCTCCCTCAACCTCTCCAATACATCTCAAATGCCTGCCCTCTGTTTCCTAGGAAAAACTCCAAGAACATCGCGACGAAACGAGTTCGGTTTTGAAGAATTCAGACTCATGCAGCAGGCTGTCATTTTGCAGAATTTTCATTTGGTGATGTGATTTTGGTTTACCTTCTCAAAACCTAAGCCAACATTACGTATCTCTTCATTTCTTGGGCATATTCTGCAGATACCTTTTTCATTGCACCATGCAATTTGTTTATTGCCTTTGAAATTGTGGGGTTTTTTTTCAGGCTCTTTATTTGTTTATGAATTGTGGGAGTTTTGTATAAGAGGAGCTTTAATGGATGTGGAATACAGATGGATATATGTGATTGCAATTCAAGAAGAATTTAACAGCAAAATCACAAGGAGGCTTTCAGGGTTGCATTGATTGATGGAGTTCTTCAACTGGTGCATAATCTGGCTGATGATCTTATTTTCTCTGTCTTTGCCATCACCATCATTCGCGCAAGCCTCAAATGGCTATGATCCCTTGTCCTTGACAACTTTTCTCCATGATTACGCAAATGGAAGCCTAAGGAACCCTCACACCGGCACGCTGTACAATATTTCTCTCCCGGCTAATTTTTCTGGCATGGAAGCTTCATTTGTTAGGATCCTTAGTGCAAAGTTTTGGAGTAGAGGTGCAAATTTCAGTTCATTTTATATCCCACCAAGGGTTATACCAATACCTTCTGGCAGAAGGTTAGCTATAGTGTTTGAAAATTTAGGCAATTGGTCTTCACTTTACTACAAAGTGACAAATTACACATTGGTTGCTCCTGTTGTTGGATTCATGGCTTATGATTCTCCAAATGCAACCACAATTGGCAACCAGAAGCTCACTTTCAATACCGAGGGTGACCCCATCACAATCCGGTTTCCGCACATTGACGTTGCGGGAGGGGAAAATGTGACACGAAATTGTGTCCAATTTGGTGATGGGGGGATCTTTGAGATCACAAACATGACTAGTGAAAATGAGTGCATTACGCGCGGTCTGGGGCACTTCAGCGTTGTTGTTCCATCCCCGCCAGCACCGGCGCCGACGCCAAGGAAGAAAAAGAGGCACCGGAAATGGTTTGTGGTTGGAATTGTGTTTGGGTTAGCATTTTTGGGGTTGGTAATGATAGTCATATTCAAGTTGCTGACAAGGAGGAAACTTAAATCTATGGAGAAGCAGTCCGAAAAAGATGTGGCATTTGATACATTTTGGGTTGGGAGAAGTAAAATGCCTTCTGCATCCATGACTAGAACTCAACCATACCTTGAACATGAATATGTTCCTTGACTCAAATTTTAGTTTTAGTTCTTTTCCCTTCTGTATTTCTTTCCTTTCCGTACAAATTTGTAATAGTGAAGTTAATTTAATTTATGAACTTTAGAACGATGACACAATTGCTTTCAAGTTTGTAATGCCGTGCCAATGTGGTTGCCGCATCTCTATTTCAGGAGAGAATCTGCCTCGTAACCAGTTGTATATCTTATCTCTCTCATCACGCAACTACAAGTGGCGGGAGGCGCCACGGTTTACTTAATTTGCTGCCAAATGGGTTCTCCAGAATTTGGTAAGTACTTTTTGTAGTTCAATTGAATCAAAAAATTGCATGCATGTATGCTTACTTGGCTAGGTTTTAGAGAAGGGACGGCAGCCTGGCTTTTGTGCCTATAATATTCATCAGATGAAATGTAGAAGACAAATTTAAAAGGTTGTTTGAGCAGAATATGATTTGCAATTTGCAGCATTTGAATTGTAAAAATGCTACATTCTATATAAACCACCAACCCAATCAATCACCATCGAATAATTTTCGTTATTTAATGAGAAAATGACCCGGTTTACCATATAGTTTTATATATAGCCTATCTTATTCGTGATCAGTGAATAGTAAATTTAAAAAACGAAGATTCCAGATGGCGTTTTCAAGAATAAGACCCCAATGTCAACCCACAAAACCCTAATGCTGGGTCGGCACCTTATAATTTCAAGCACATTCCCATGCATCAATGAATAGGCACATGTTCATTGTTTAGATAGGAGAAACGATGCAGAGTGGGTTAGGCTTAACTGGGCATGGCAGTATGCATGTTTTCTTGCACCTAAGTTCGCATCTCCCTCATCGTAAATCAGAGTAGTTTAGAAAATGGCATAGTCAAAAAGATTATATATAGGAAAAACGACAATTTTGGTCTTGTAGCTTGACCTTGAATTCAATTCAAAGCTTTAACTTTCTTGATTTCGCAATCGCTTAAGGTTTTAACTCTCGGGTTATGAGCCGGCTTAAAATCCGAAATGTAAAACAAACTGTGGGATCCCATAGTGTAAAATCTCTATTGATTAGTAGACAGATGTGGTCGATGGAACATGAATAAATAATATAAAAGCTTATGAACCAAATACTTTGGAAAACATAGATATTACATTCTTGTAGCTAGCATGAGATTTGTAGGTAGAGAACATACAGGTTTATCCAGTCCAATCCAATCCAATCCAATCTTTGAAAGAGAAAGGATTTCTCAGGCTATAGGGTGGAGGTCACAGAACTCCTGAAAGGGAAAGGGAGGATCTGAGAAGGAGCCGTTGAGAATAGCCCATGTCGTTAGCTTGTTTGCAGCTTCTGTGGCATGGACTCCATCCCAGCTCACATAGTTGTAAGGATCATCACAAGCTGTTGCAGTCACAGTATTCCCATTGATCACCTTTGTGGTTCCACAAAAGACTTGTCGGTCAAAATTATAGGCACCACCACCATGCCCACAACATGATTTTGTACCATACTTCAAGCCTGTTTCAAAACAAAGCAAAACTAAACTCACAACATAAAAACATCACAATCTACTTGATGACATGAAAATTTCTCTCCGAGCACATTATTTGACATGATATGTTATCAAACTATAAAATTAGGACAATCGAGATATAATAATGATTACTAATTTTGTGTTTTAGTAGTAACTTATCATGAAATGTTCTCTTGTTGGACTATGTGACAATAAGTTGTCAGATTGATTGTGCGTCACATGTTAGTTTGACTTGTTTTTTAAGTGTGTGATCTAGATTCATAGTCTGACAACATAAGTATTTATCTATCAATACAAGTCTATATTTTCTCCCTTAATAATTTTAGATAATTTTTTTTAGAAAGCATAGAAATTGTTCGGGGCCCACTCATTTGAGCATTTTTGGATCACTTTCTTCGAGGTTAATCTGACCTTCTTTCCAATGCATTTCTTAGGCCTTTTAGATATGCCACGTCACATTCCAGATTATCCGGATGCTTACGCTGGATGGAATGTCATTAGGCGAGAGTCTCCTTTCTCTTACTCACACTCCCCTCTATTGGAAGTCTGTTTTCCACTTTTTTTTCTACGAAAGAAAGAACATTTCTCTAACTATATAAAACCAAATTAAATGGTAAAACCTTGGTTGGGAGCTATACCATGAGATGTGGGATGTCTAAAGAGCTCTAGCAAAACAGAGGAAGTGTCCACATATATGAGGGAAGCATTTGGGAGGGAGCCTCTTGTTTGGCTAAGTGCCTCCTTCAACATATTGTTGTAGTCCACAACTGCATTGTTGTAAGCAATTGAGCATCCAAAAGCATCAAGTTCAGAAGGAGGAAGCCCCGCCAAAAATGATGGATAACAACCCACTGGTGCCAGATTCAGTACCAGAAATGCGCGCCCTCCTAATCCATATAGTTCCTATAGATTTTGAAAACCAATATAAGCAATGTGTAAATGTCATAGTTCTTTAATATTATAACGATAACTGTAATGTTTTATTCTCCGACAAATATTTATGCTGCCAAATTGTGACCTAAATCACAAATTTTGACAAAAATTCTATTGACAATCCGGTAAAGAAAAGTCTTTATATTACCGGACAGTCCAACAAGAGAACATTTTCATATACCGTAAACATTATTTTTGCTTCTCAAATGTTGCATGCAATAGTGACTGAGGCATGCTTTGCCTCTCCTTTAAGGAGAAAAAACTTTTATGCACCCGTTTCATGAAACGACATGCCTCAATTTTTTATATCATACGAGTAGCACGTGACTATAAATGTGAGATACTCGTTTCATACAAGTGGTAAAGGAAAGCTTTTCTCCCATTGATGATCAAGCCCAAAACTCATTTGCCCAACATAAAGTATAGAATCAAGTAGTGACTCACCTTGATGGTACCAGCAATTTGGGAGACGACTTGAGGAAGATATTGCTTCACTCCACCCACACCAATGGCTCCCAAATTGGAGGTGAAATCGTTTTGGCCAATATAGAAGGTGTAGAGTGATTTCCCGAAAATATCCAAGGAAGGAAGTCTCCTCAGTTCTAAGCAACAACAATCGAAGTCATTAGAACTAACAAAAACCGACATACGTCCGTGAATTAAGACAGTTGGTCATATCAATGTACCAATATTTGTATGTTCACCTTGTTGATCCGGGGAGCGGTGGAACTCTTCAACTTGGGTCTTGAATGCCTTCATTTGGTTGAGCTGGATGGCCAAAGAGAATGGGCTAATTCCAGTGACAAATAAGGAAGTGTTTGGCAAAAGCACAGTGGATGCCAATGTTGCATAGTTTGCCCCATGTTTATAATCAGATCCAATTGATTTCAGATATGGGCTTATAAATGGCAACCCTAGAGCTTGAGCTGCCAAGTTCAATACCACAAAGCATAAAATCAGGACTCATATATGCCGTTAAGTAATTTTGCGTCCGATACTAAAACACATCTTCGTGTTATCGATATCAAGTGACGTAATTTTCTTAGCAACAAACACAGTGTGCTCGACATATCTAATCAACATTGGTCTAATAGTTCCGCACAATGTACAATTTGAGGTTTAGCTTAGCTTGGAGACCTGCATATGTAGATTAGGTCAGTTGGACAAAACAGTGTATTCACATGTATGCTTCCAGTTCGAATCTTCCCCGCATAAATTAGAGTAGTTTAACTATCGGTTGTATAAAAAGGAAAAGTCTAACTTCACCTATGATGATTTAGATATTTTCCATATCTATACCCCTTAACATCTCTCTTTCATTAGTGATATAAAGGAAAATTGAGCAAGACAATGACTAGTGACTAGTCCAAACTTTGTCCAGTTTTGGAGTCTTTGTCTTGTGGTATAAAGGAGCCTAATAAAACAATCCAATTGACCTGTCAAACGTAGGGCCTCCCATATCCTACAGGATTAGGAAAATATCAAAGCCAAATGACAAAATTGCTGAACAAATACAAGCACTTAACATGCATGAAATCTGACCTGCTATTCCTAATCAACTAAGTCTCTGTTTGGCTGGGAAAGCAGTGGAAAAACACAAGAAAAATGGAACCAAACAGAAGATTGAGTAAGTTACCTAGAAAATCAACAATGAGCCTCCCATCCGTAGCCCGACCAACAGGTCTCCTGAAGTAGGTCATGCCATAGGGTTCAGATTGAGCCGGAAACGCTGCCCAAAACCCGCCTGTATCCGAGTTTGAATCTCCAAAATTGAAAATTGCCTCGAATTCACATTTAGAATGACCTAAACAACTCAAAGTAGCCACCATTAGCATCCATACGATTAAAATCTTGTGGAGGACATAAAATTTTGGTACACAGAGTCTCATTTTCTCAGCAGTACAATGAGTGCTACTCTGTGTGGAAAACACAGGCAGTAGTATACGTATAAAAGGTGAGGCACATAATTACAGAAAGTTCAGACGCATGAAACTTTCGCATCACCATGTGTCGGTCGTGCTGTGAATTGTCCCACATAGCTTGTTGCCCACAATTGACATACATTTATGTTGATTGACAATTATTTTCCAAGCAGGAAAATACTGCCAAGTTCGAATCTTCTTTTTTCGTTAAAAGAAAACATATTCCGTGAACTCGGTCATATAATTTGTTGCATAATTCTTCTAGATATGTTTCAAATCTTGAAGATAGGTTATAATGACTCAAATCTAATCATTAATGGTTAGTGTCGTGTAAGCATGAAATGCTTGTAATCATTCTAACCAGATTTCAAATCTTAAATACTTACTTATTTGATTAAGAATTCTTTGTAATAAATTGATGTTTTATACAGTTATATTGATGTCAATTATTTAGTTTTGAAGTCTAATCACTTTTATAATTAGAGACAAGGAATGATAACCCGCCAATGTCATTAAAGTGTTTAAAATGATTCGTTAAATGTTAATCTTTATTATTCTGATGTAAACATTTAATCTGAAATGAAGGACAGTGAGCATGAAGATGACAACAAGAGACTGATGAAATTAGCTTTTGTTCGGGACTTATAATGGTCGTCATTTTTACTTTATTGGAAGAGGTCTCGGATTGGACTCTTGTGAATACGAGAACGATATATATTTTTAAATAGTAATTTTTACACTTACATTTTCTCGTTATTAACTATTTCTTTTGTTTATATTTATTAATTTTGTTTGATTTATTCAATTATACAATTAGAAAATGTGAGAGTGGAGGAGGGAAAAAAGGGAGCATGAAATTACTTCATGTATTTTATGATATGTTTGGTACTTAGTTGCCGCTAGCCTTTGTGTGTAGTGTAGATTATTGCGATGTTTGGGTAAGAATGATATTCGTTTAGACTACTGATTATTATTTGACTCTCTTGTTGGAGTTGGGTTTTAAGCACTTTTCTCGCTAAATGAGGGGACTGGTTACAGTGCTCGCAAGCATTGAATGCTCACACCGATCTCACCCTCATTTTCCCCCTCTCTCCTCCCTCCTCCTTCCTTTTAACGGTGAAATCGGTGTGAACATCCAATGCTTGTGAGCACCGTAGCCTACTCCCTAAATGAAACCCTCTAAATCATGATTGGAGATTAAAGTCGCATGCACCAGAAATTCTTTCTTTGCATTCGTCCACATTCGTCCAGTAAATGCTCATCACATATTCAAAAAGTAAATAATTTATTCAATAAACGGTCGTCACGTGGTAAATGAATAACAAGGGAATCTCTCTCTTCATGCACGATTTTGAATGAGAAAAAAAAAAAAAAGTCCTCTTCTCGACTTTTGACTCTCCTACTTCCCTCATCAATGCCAGTGTTTCTGTTGGCTGTTGGAGAAAATTGCACTTGTCAGTTGTCAACACTCGCAGAGAAAGGGATTTTGCCTCATATTATTGGGCCACATTGAGCCAATATTTAAATTTGGGCTTTTCTAATTTTCACGGTGCAGGCCTTTTCTCGTCTCATTTTTGTGATTGGGCCTTTGACCTCAGCCGAAAAACACATTAGAAAAAAAATATATATTAAGTACCTAAAACTCCTCAACTTTTTAGTATCATTCCAAATTGGTCGTAACATTTTCAAACATTCCAAACAAGTACTCAACCTATTGAAAATGTCACATATGTCAAGCTCCAGTTAATTTTTCTATTAAATGTACATGTGTCAACAATGGTCGACTTTTTAGCTTACTTGGATATTAAATAATAATAAAATAAGTACTAAACTTTTTAGTATCATTCCAAATTGGTCTTAACATCTTCAAACATTCCAAACAAGTACTCAACCTCTTGAAAATGTCACATCTGTCAAGCCCCAGTTAATTTTTCTATTAAATGTACATGTGTCAACAATGGGTCGACTTTTTAGCTTACTTGGATATTAAATAATAATAAAATAACATAAAAAAAGAAATTAAGATCGGGAAAAATCAAGCCCCCACCACCTCCAAACTCAATCAACCAGCACCGAAACCCTAGCCAAACCTTATTCAAAACCCACCAATTGGGTTTTTCATGGTCAACATTAATATTAGTTGCCTCCAAATCTAAATTTTAAACATAGATTATGTAATATGGAACCCAATGATCAAAATGGTATTGCATTGAATTGAAAATGGACCCAAATTGCTTTACATCAGGAGGGTAATCTCCTTTTGCTCATGAGATTTCCTCATTCACCGATTCTCACCTCATAAAAGATTTCAGTTCTTTTTTGCTGGCATTGAAGATGGTGGTGGCCGCATCATGGCACTCCATATACCATTTCAGCAACCTCCATGACCTTCTTCTCCATGTTGGCGGCTTGAGTTGTGAGGTGGTTGATGGTTGTCCGTTGGGTTTGAATGTGATGGCTTGATGGGGGTGGTGGTGACCGTTAGCGGGTGAAGGGTATGCTTCCATGACCTTGTACTAGTACTAATATATTACATATTAGTATTTCTTCTAAAGATTTTAGAGATAAAGTAATTCCTAGTTAATTTTTAACTGAAAAGTTAATCGAGACTAAACATATGTGACATTTTCAATAGGTTGGGTACTTGTTTAAAATATTTAAAAATATTGGGACCAATTTAGAATGACACCAAAAATTTGGAGAGTTTTAGGTATTTAATAAAAAAAATAAAGAATTAAATCGGATCTCGAACCCTTTTTCTTAAGGTCCACGTCAATTGGGACCCACCAACGTGGCGTTGCTAGCCATGTGTTGTCGGTAAGGATTCTTTTTATTGCCTGGACTGATTCACCACGCCATTAAAATTCTAAAAAAAGAGGCTACCACGTCAGACCCCTCCAATCACATGTCCTTTTCCTAGTCCACCGCAATAACCGCATCGCCGTTCATCCAGCCAGCTGATGAACGGCCCACCTTTTGCATGACGTGTCCCTTCTGACTATTTCGCCACACAACCCCCACTTGGTACAGTCACGTGCGCCATTCCGGTGCGGGCACTCCTATGCAAGACTAATTTTTGAAACCAAGTGTCATGCGATAACGTACCGATAATGCGTCTTCTGAATTAAATTTTATTATAATATGTGTGTTTATCTACTAATATAGTAATATTATATCGAAATTTCTGTAATGCTACAAATCATGAAGTAATACCATAAATTTAATGACTGAGAGCTGTACATTTAAATTCAACGAGTCAGAATAAAAATGTAAATTTGAGGGTCTAACCAAAAGAGCCGTAGCACCACAGCCAAACCCAATATTATATATCGATTTGTTGAAATATCAATCATACTTATGTGACCACGATTCTAACAAATTTCTCATGTTACAATTAGTGGCTTCAAACGCAAGAGCTAACCAACATACAAAGGTACCATGAGTTACAAATTAGGTAGCGTTTTGGGAGAAATTTTATTTTGTAGAACTAAACAAAACCTACTAGCACTAAACTCACAAATATTTAGATCCCCGTTTAATAATTGTTTTATTTTGTGATCTAGATAGAAGGGAAATATATGAAGCAATGAAATATATAGATAAAGATATGAGATGTAAAAGAAATGAATCCATATAAAATAAATTAAACACTAAAATAAAAATAATTTAAGTTGTTGTCACTTTTTGTATTTTATTTTCATTCAATTTGTTTTTACTTTCTTGTCTTTCCATCCATTCTTTTTTTTTTTTCGAGCTATTTTTTTTTAACATTTAGATTAAATAAATTTAAAAAAGATTTAGTCGACAAAATCCAAGGTAAAAGTCCAAAATGAGAAACTCTAGGTGCGACAACAGCTACATTAAGAAGAATGTAAACGTAGTATTATATGGAATAGACAAACCATTAATCTAATGATAATTAGGCAACCCCTAGTTTTAATTCACTGCATTAATTGGGATCAAATTTCAGTGGTACGTACCATTCAATAGTACGCACTATTAAATAATTAAAATTTATTTATAGCTCACTGCAAATTAATCTTGACCATTCAATAGCCGTATTATTGAATGGTACGTACCACTCAAGATTTTTCCCATTAATTGATCTCTGGCCATTTTTTTGTCCTTTTCTGAACGATTTGCTTCTATATTTGTGTAGCAAAATGAGTAGGTAGGGATGGGTACACTAGAACCTACCACCCACGTGGATGTAAGTGGTGACACGTGGGCTATTTCAAGATCTCTAGAAAGTATCGACGACATGATATTTGAGCTGGCTACGCAATCGATGCTCGCCTGGACCCACAGCCCTCAGAGTCGATCTACGTGGAACACGTCAGTTGCCGGGACCACAAACACCGACATGTGCGGAAGCGGGTAGGGCCCAGCAGGAAGTACGTGTTGAGATGGATGCATTAGCCATTTGTTTATTCTCTTTTTGGGTAAAGGCGGGAAAAGGGCCTCGTTGGCAGTTGGACAGTTCCATTCTATCTCCTTCTCTCTCTCTTAGGTGCCGTGGCTGACTCCTGTGTGTCCGATGAGATCAATGTAGGCCGTCGATTGTGGTTGAGTCAAAGTGGGACCCATAAGATATTTAAGCGAAGATATGAGTTTCATTTTCTAATGTATCTGGGATGGCGACTGAGACGTGGGGCGTACACGTGGCGTGATGGTGAGGTAGGGGGATGAGGGGCACGCGTAAAGTGTTGAAGGTGGAGATGCGGGCGGAGTGCGGTGGCGATTTGGGTAAGATTCGAGTCAAAACGGCAGGATGCGTCAGACAAGGAGTGGAGTCCGCGTCGGACTCATTGATGATGAGATGTGCTTGCTTTGCTTCCACATCGGATTACCGGAATTGCCCTTCACTTCCTTTTTGTTTTGCCATCTAGACCCTGGGGCGTCCTTGGCGGTCGAAGCCGAAGTGTTTTAGATCGTATTCACATTGTACATCATGGTACATATATCTCTTTATTCGTGGAAATTTATCATAAATTGTATGAATTTGTAACAAATGCATATTCCTAGGCAGCTGGATAGAACAAAGTAATTTGCAAAATGAAATACATAATTCTTACTTTTTTTTATTTTACGGAAACAATTAAATCTAGAATTTTGAATTAAATGTTCTTAATCATTTAAGTTATTTTGTTGCGCATATCTAAATTTTGACCATAAATGTGAGGACAAAGGTTTTTTTGCATTGTCTATATCTGGACAAGAATTGCGGTATGGGTGCCTAATCATGTCATTTATGAGGCATCTCTTACAAAAATATTATACATTTGTATTTTAGTTGCACTTGATCTAACGTTGGTTTTACCCGCTGTGAAAAAATTTATAGCTAGTTAGTCATGCCAAAATTTTTATTCAACATTATCTACAATGTTGATAATGTGCTCAGTTCAACATGTTGATTTTTAATCCTCAATGTGTGTAGAAAGAAATCTTCATGTGGTTCGATCAAGAAATAAGATTTTGTATTATGACAAGAGAATAGTGATTTATAACACTCAAAGGTTTCAACATGGTGAATGGTGTTCGTAGCATCAGCGTGATTACACAAGGTTTAGTGCGCTGTTTGGAAACTGATGATATGGATATGAAATTAGTTGACATAAATCTAATCAAAAATGGAGAACCATGTTTTCTGAGTAATTACTGGCTTTGTGTTGTGCGGCAGAAAAAGAGGAATGCGGACTCGTCCAGCATGGCGTTGCTGATGGAACGTGGGTTGAAGAGAGATTGCGTTAGGGTTTGATTACAATTGATGTAGGGTGTATTCATAAATTTTAATTTTAGTATTAATTGCATCTTGTCCTTACCGATAATTGTATGATAGGATAGAAAATATATTTTTTATTAAAATTTTAAGTTGAGTGTAAAAATACAAATTATAAATTTGAATAAAATTTTCCAAACCATAAAACGTATTTCTAACAAAAGCACGTATGAGCAACATGTGTTTCCTGCGTAGCAAAAAATCATCCCTTACAATAGTGTTTCGTCAATTAGGTTTTGCATCTCAAAGTAGGGATTGGCTACAGTGCTCGCAAGCATTGGATGCTCACACTGATCTCACCCTCCTTCCCCCCTCTCTCCTCCCTCCTCCCTCTTTTTAACGGTGAGATCGGTGTGAGCATTCAATACTTGCGAGTACCGTAGCCTACTCCCTCAAAATAGGCCAATAAGACGAAAAGATGACCAATAAAAGGATGGATTTTGGTGTTTATAAATTATAAATAGAGGATCAGTGTTGTCCAATAAATAAGAAGCAACCAAGCAATCAAATAGGGAATTGTGAAAAGCTATCTAAGACTAATGAAAAGCTAAAATGTGCAACAAATGGTATAGCTTGGATCTTCAGGTCATGACTTTTGAAAAACATGTTCCGCCAGGTAAAATATATCTGCCAAATCGTATTTTTAAAAGAAAAATCAGATCGTTGTCACAATCTTCTTCATGCGATGGCTCAAAGACCCCATTTAGGCCGTCCATTAGTGGCTAATCGTGGATTCCAAAGGACCTTTTCATTATACACAGCAAACATTTTTCTAAATAAAAACTATATTATATATAAGTTTGAGTTAATTGCAAACTACATCCTTCAAACTTGGGTGAAAAAATTAGAGCATTAGTATTTAAACTTTAGTCAAATTAGAGCTTTGATTTTTAGTGAACTAAAAATCTGTAAGTATTAATTTGTAAATTTATCACAATGTGAAGCAACATTCATTTTGGGTAACTTGATTAGAACTTTCATTACTTATTTGCCCATTTAAACTCTTTGTTTAGAATGAAACGTGTTACTTAAAAGGATTATTGCTCCACATTATGACAAGTTTAGAAACAAACACTCACAATTTTATAGTTCATAAATCAAAGCTAAAATTGAGCCCCTAATACTTCAAATTTCTCTTTTGGGTCCCTTTTTCAAAAAAAGAAAAAAAAAGTTAGCTTTTCAAGTATTTAAATGGTTGTAATTTAAGTCACTCTTATGTCTAACTATTAAGGCATTCGTTAATTGTTTTAAATTTATACTTTTTCAAGATATTTAGACTGCATCCCATATCAATTTGTTTCTCTCAACTTTTTATTACTTATAAGATAACAGGAGGGAGATTTGATTTAGTCATATATGAGATAAGTATAATAATTTGTATTGTACTCGCTATTGACGAAAGTTAAATTTAAAAAATCGTACGGACAAGTGAGTATAAATAACAACTAAATCTCGTAGGTGTATTTTGTAATTAACTCTATTATTTTATTTATGTATTTGTAATTCGCGTAATTAATTAATAAATTGAAGGAGAAGGACCACGTCAGCAGCAGGACGGGTGGACTAGGCTGGACCCGGAACCCGGGACGCGTAGATCGAGTGGCCGCTAAACACGTGTACGGACAAGGTGACGATGGAATAAATAAAATGGCCAGCGCGAATATCGATGGGCCAGCTCAACAACCACCACACCACCTCGTATATACGGTGTACCGTCTACGACCTCCCTCGCATACGACACGTGTTTCGTGACGTGGCCGTTGCCTTGGCGCTCTTCTTCTTCCTCCCTCCTCTCCCTCTCCCTCTTGTTCTTCTCCTCCATCACCACCTCTCTCTCTCTCTCTCTCTCTCCAAATTTCTAGTTCTCTCTCGAATTTTTAGAGAGAGAAAAAAAGAAAATGCAGGGGATGTGAAACCAGGGACGCCATTGAAGATAGTTGAAGCTTTGAGGAATTTTGAACCAAATTCTGCAGTTTTATTGTTCTTTTTAGTTTTGATTTCGGACGTCGGGAGGTGGAGATTCGGAATTGAGAGTTCAAGGTACGTTATATTTGGAGTTCCAGTTGTTTTTTTTTCGTTTGAATTGCGGCTAAGGCTCTGTTTGGTTGCTGAGAAATTGGATAAAGTAAGGCGAAAGAGCTTAATTTCGTTATTACTTGAACGGAATTACGGTGAGAAAATGTGTAGGAAGATGAAGGAATTCGAAGTATGCGTCTGTTAATTTTTTTTTCGGCAGCTTGAGATTTTCTTAGCAACCAAACAGAGGATTAGAGTGGAATACCTTGATCTGGAAGAATTCTCTTTGGTTATGCTGGAATATTTTGATTTGATTTAGAAATTTGCTCGGCTCACTATTTTCTGTCCAACTGTACAAAAATAGAGAAGAAATTAGGATTCCAAAGTATAATAATTCGTGTTAGATTAGAACTAATCAGAGCATCTGACACAAAATTATCAGAAAATTTCTAAGAAAATGTAAGTTTGTGTGAAGGGTGTAATTGTCATTTAAATCTCTGGGTTAGTAGCTGTGATAGATTTGGTGATGCAATGTATCATTATCCTCATATCAAGTGATTTGGTGGAAAGACCTTTTTGCCCCCACATTTTTTATTTTTTTATTTACTTTAAATTTCTTTATTTTGTATGTTTTTGATTAACTAGATCCCCGTTTTGTTTTGAGGTTTTGGTTGGTTGATGAACACTCGCATAAGCAGCAGCTAATGCTATTGCTACTGCAAAATTTGGTAAATACTTTGAAGTCTCAATTGTTGTTGGAGTGTGAAGTATTCAGCACCGTCTTCAATCAATCCTTAAATTTACCGAAGATATTTGTTTTTGATTTGGCAGATATGAACTCGTTTTCATATGTGCATTAAACTAACCTGTATACTTAGCCTAAACATGGTATTGTTGTTGTTGCTTTAGCGTTAATGGAGTTTGTTTATCGAGCTGAATCGGTCTTAATTTTTTCGGAAAGAGCATATCAGTTTTGGCTTGTGTTAAGAATCCCCAATAGAAAAGGTTGACTGATAGATCCACACTAATTTCTTGTATGCAAGACATAGGTACAATATGGTTTGTTGAAAAATATGCAAGTAGCAGAACCTTAAAAGCATATTTTCTGTAAGCTGCTTATCCAAAATTTTCAACATTTCCTATCTCAGATGAGGAGCCCTTGACTAAAGTTTTGGCGTCTTTGAGTCATATACAGTTGCTTGTGGGTTTGCGAGCATTTGTTTCCGGTCACTGTGGGTTGATAATTTAGGAAACGTACGTGAACAGAAATGAAGGATGTCATCTTGCAATTATAAGATTATTAATGCAAGTCTGCGATGAATGTCCGCGGTTGGATTGATATTGGTTACACATCTTTTGTGCTGTTCTTTATAAAGATTTGCAAATTCTCTTTTTTGTCGGTTCCAGCTTGACATGGCTACTATTTATGCTGTGTGCAGTCTGGACAGATGAAAGGAGTGATGCTCTAATCAAGGAAGATCGCGATACTTCTTTACGTTATCTTTGAATAAGCCAGTGTTTATCCATGGGAAACGATGATGATGCAAAGTCTGCTAAATCTGAAAAATCATCTTTGCCTCTGCCAGCAGTAAGCTGAGATACATTGTTTTTGTGTTACTCTTAGTGGTTTAATATTGGAGCTTGTGTCTAAGTATTTCCCGATCATTTTACATTGACAGGATCAGACAAGTCATAACAATCAGACCAATATGCATGTCTATCCTGATTGGGCAGCCATGCAGGTTACACATTTGTTTGCATTTTTGCCCGAACAACGTTCAGTGGATTTATATTGTACAATTTCATGTGAACTGATTCACGCTAAACTTTTGCATCTTCAGGCTTACTATGGTCCCAGAGTTGCTCTCCCTCCATATTACAACTCAGCTATGGCTTCTGGCCACCCTCCTCATCCCTATATGTGGGGACCACCACAGGTACTTTCTTTGGCTTCAAAGTGGTTCAAACATTCAATTTAAGTTGGCAATTGCCTATGCATGTTGGAATAACTTCAGTATACTGTGTGAGAAGTTGTTGACTTGTTGATTCTTTCAGCATATGATGCCACCCTATGCCCCGCCTTATGCAGTATACTCACATGGAGGTGTTTACACACATCCAGCCGTTCCTCTTGTAAGTGTAAATTCTCATCATTTTTGGTGAAGATCCTACATTTCATCAGAGTTTCTGTTTGCTTTGCAGTTTGGAGTGATTTATTGATTCTTAAAGTTCCCCAACTTTAGTGCTATACCTTTTGAAAGCGGAGGCTAGATTGTATTTGCCCCACCTTCTTTACTATTATTATGTACACGTATTTGTAGTAGTACTTGCTGGACATTCCAATTGCCTCTGATCTCCCCTTGCTTCCCCAATGGAAATTAATAATCATTCCCATTTCCTTATGTGGAATTAGATATAGCTCTCAATCAATAATTCATAACTCCTTCCACTCTATTCGTTCAAAAGTTGTTGCGCAATCCAGTGTCTTCCCCCTCCCTCCCCCTTTTTTCCTGTGTGATATAACTGTAATATTTACAAGACTGGAAGTTTCTTACATATTAACGAATTGTTTTTCTTGATATAGGCATCCCATGGTCAAGGAGTTCCATCCTCACCTGCTGTAAGTGAAGTTTTCACCTCCACATGTCCATGGTTAAAGGGTTTCATCTTTATCTTTGAATGTAATTCTATTGTGGTGTAATAATGCAGGCTGCGACTCCTTTGAATCTGGAAACACCTACAAAGTCATCTGGTAATACAGACCGAGGGTTAATGAAAAAGTTGAAAGGATTTGATGGGCTTGCAATGTCAATAGGCAGTGGTAATGTTACAAATGCTGAAGGTGGAGCCGAACAGAGTCTCTCCCAGAGGTTTGTGAACCAGATTATCTTCTTTCTTCCTTTCGTTCGTCCACCTTTTAGATACACCCCTCCTAGTGCACCAATCTGGTCTACTCTCTGGTGGACTGGAATTCTCCTTTGCTCCCTTGTATCTGGAAAATTTGTCCACTAGGCTCTGGGTTCTCCATATAAATATATTGTTTATGGGCTAATTTTGTGAATTTGTTACCATGTTAACAGTTCTGGAACTGAAGGTTCTAGCGATGGAAGTGATGGGAATACTGCTGCTGTGAGCACTTCTTCCTTTGCTTGTAGCATGTTTCTGCTATACCTTCCATTTTTTTTTCACTTGATTTGAATCTTCTATGTATATTGATGGTTAATAGCGAAATTAAATTGCACTATCTGCATATTTTATCTCCAGGCAAATCAAACCAGAAGAAAAAGAAGTCGCGAGGGAACACCAGCCACTGGTATGACTCTGTTCTTCACCAAGTGTTACATCTTGATGAACGATAGAGTTGGCCTGCAGTCGGTGTTTTTTTAGTAAATATCTCTTTTTTCATAAAAGCTTAAAATCTTAAGATGTGAGCCAATTATTGTTTTACATCCAAACTCACTCCCTCGCATGCGAACATCTCTCCACCACTTAATTGAGACTTTGATAGGTTATAGTTTTAGAGGTTTAAAATCAGGATCCTCCGCTTTGATGCAGTGATGGATTAACTAATTTTTACCGTACACAAAATCTTATGTTGTTTGATTCAACCTGTTTTTGACACATATTTTTGCTCAGTATTTGTTCCAACAGCTGGAGATAGGAAGACTGACATGCAGCCTGGTCCAGTTTCTGCCAAGGAGGCAAATGCAGCTACTGATAAAGTGTTGGGTGTAACTATTGCTGCTGTTAGTATCCCGGGAAAATTGGTTGGACCAGCTGTTTCTCCTGGCATGACCACAGCGTTGGAACTCAAGAACTCACCTATCTTGAACTCAAAGACAAGCCCTACCAGTGTTCCACAATCCTGTGCAGTTTTGCCTCCGGAAACCTGGATACATGTATGGTTTGCATATGTCACTTTGTAGTTGTTAGATATGCTGCTTTTTTTTTTGTCTCATACTTCATCCAAGTTTTGCACCACCGAATGTAGCTTATGGTAGCTTGATTGTGATTCGCAGAATGACCGGGAGATAAAACGGGAAAGGAGGAAACAATCTAATCGGGAATCTGCTAGAAGATCCAGGTTGAGGAAGCAGGTATGGAAGTTGTGAAAGAGCCATGTTCTAGTATTCTATTTGTAGAATGTGTTCATATTTATGAAGATATGATGCTAATGCTTATTCCGTCCAGGCTGAGACTGAAGAACTTGCACGAAAGGTCGAGGCCTTGTCTGCAGAGAATGTGGCACTTAAATCAGAAATAAACCGATTAACAGAGAATTCTGCTACACTGAGGCTAGAAAACACTACATTATTGGTACATCCACATACTATTTCGGAATCATTTCTTTCCTCATAGATTAACGAAAGTTTCTGCGGCTGTTGTTCTTGTGCTAACTTACGTTCTTTTCTCAACATCACTAGAATAAACTGAAAAAGGCACGCGTAGGAAGAATGGAAGATATCATCATGAACATCGATGATAAGAGGGTCCAACCTTTCAGTACCGAGAACCTACTATCGAGAGTTAATAACGCGGGTTCCATTGCTAGGGATGCTGAGAAAGACGGTGACATGTATGAGAAAAACAATGGGGCGAAGCTGCACCAACTTCTGGATGCGAGTCCAAGAGCCGATGCAGTCGCCGCTGGCTGATCAACAGACGGGTAATTTGTGCAGTTTATTTAGTTATGTAGTTTTGGCATATTACAAGCCCAAAATTACTGCTAACAATAAGCAGGAGAACGTGGCAGCTGAGCCAGATTGGAATCGCGGTGAAAGCTGAGGCTCTAATTTTTACAGTGTGGTTAGTTATCTCATGGAAGAAGTAATGGCTTCTTTTTTTTATTTGAATTTAATCTTATGAGTTAAAAGACTAGAATTCAGATGTGCTGGAATGGCCACTGAAAGGTGATGTACATTGAAGAGTAGAGATTTAGAATAGAACAACCTTCCTTAATTATATGTGTGGGTGTGATGTAAACTTAATTAACAGTAACATGTGATGACTCTGCAATGTCAATGTATGCTTTTATTTGTGAGTTGCTACTCGTCTGTTTAAATATTCATTTCTATCTCTCTTGTCACGAGATACTGTGATACGTGTGAACACATTTACAACTAGTTGTAGGCAAGAGAAGTAACAAAAGCGCAAACAAGTTAGGCCGCTCATTTCTAGCAATCCGAAATACCGAATATGGCGTCCTGTTTATATCCTCCCTCATCTCTTATATGAGAAATTTGAAAAAATGCCTTTTTCTAAGTGGTCAAAAAGACTTTTTAGCCTCTCTTTTCTAAATTCTTAGAATTATGCCCCTTTTTGCATGTAAAAAGGCTTGAGTACTTCTTGTCTTTCTCACTATTTTTTCTGCTTCTCTTCATCATGTACTACTTTATGTTGGCTTCTCTGAAGTTTCAATTAATACCAAATTTGAATATCCTAAATATCCAACAAGTTCACATTTTTCTCTATTTCTGACCTATTCAATTCAATTTCCTCGATTCATGTGATGTAAACACACTTTGGTATTAAATCTTGAAGTAGAATTTTGGCAACACAAAATAATAATTTTGAGGTAGAAGACAAAGGAAAGTGACAGACGGCATGGAGGAGTCAGAGGGTGGTACTACTATCAACGTTGTCACTAATAATACAGTGACTTTAAGGCTCTGTAATTTTTCTCGAATTTCTTTTGAAAATTTGTCGAGCTTTTCTTGAGACCCACTCGAGTGTTTCTCGACATTCCCTCAAGAGAGAAGGAAGAGAGTGATGGGTGCTCGTCGTGGTGGCTACTCGTCGATGAACAACAAAGGCACAACCTCTAGACTCTTTCCTTTTCTTGGATTTGGTAATCGCCCAAATCCTTAACCAAGACCAAGCCCGAGTTGACTCAATCTGATTCCACACCTAAGCCAACTCCAAGAAACAATCACCATCCAATGTCGACAAACTCCACCAATTCGCAGTCGCCACGATCCTGGCACAGTTGGAAGCGTAATGGGCTCGACCAACTACATGTGGGATGATGAAGACAAGTAGTCATGGTTTAGTATTTTTTTTCTCATTCAGAACAACCATGACAATTGAAGACAATCAAAATATTAGGGCTATTTTAGTCTTTTTACATGCAAAAAGATGCATAATTCTAAGAATTTGGAAAAGAGGGGCAAAAGTGTTTTTGATCCCTTTAAAAAGGACATTTTTCTAAATTTCTCTTATTATATGAGGTGTTTATTCGGTGTCCTTTTGAACTTTTGTTATGAAAATCTTCAATTAACCACCAAAAAAAATTGAGTCCATTTTAAATATTTAATCGTGTCATGTTACAACCACAAAATAAAAATAGTATGACAACATAATATAACATAACGACTTGATTAATATATTGTCTAACCATACAAGTTCTATAATCTCATAAAAAATCATTCATCTTGCTCACTACTACTATCTCAATATAGCCAAATTAATATCAAAATCCTTGCCCAAAAGCAAAATCAACATGCCACAATAAACATAAGAGGACACAAAATTTGTCATTTTCATTTCATATTCAAAGTTGGCACTTGCTAGAACAAAAAAAAACTGCCGAGGTTGGTGAGGTCCAAATAAATGGCTCACATTTATAAATCAAACATTTAAAAAACTGCACAGTCTCGATCTCAAAATTCCCATATATATATATATATATATATTTTAATATGGACCGCTTGTACAGTCTTCATGTACTTCTCGTATCTCCACGTCCCTACTCCCTCCTAGATCTCTGCAACAGAACACTGTTTTTTTCCTCATTATCTTCAAACATATTTCCTATTTTTATTCACTTCCTTCCCATTCTCCCACGTTATTTAATTTCTTTTTTGGGGTTCCTTTAAGACTTAGTTTAGATTATTAATATCAAATTTGAAACACTGAATGCTTCCCAGAAAAAGGGTTGCTTTTGCACTTAGACATTTAGTCAGTTTTGGTGTTTGTTCAAGGTACTGTGTGTGCATTGTTTAATTTGCAAGTTTAAGTGGCTTCTGCCTGAAAGTTTCTGACTTTAATTAAAAACTTGGACTTTTAAGGTAGCTTAGTGTAATTACAACTTGAATTCTTTTTCGTTATAAATTTTCCTTTGATGGGTTTTTTGAAAAAGGCATGTTACTGTTGAGAATTTGGTTTTATTCTTTTTTACGAGTGTGTTTTAATTCAGAATTCCATTCAAGTGAGGCTCTACAAATTTGGATTTTAGCCTTTTTTCTTTTGCATTAAATTGATTGTATGAAATTTTAGGTGGGTGTTGGAGGTTTCCTGTGCAGCTGCCAAATTTCACTCCCTTTTGGGTTTTCTGGATTTGGATTTTGCTGCTTTAATGACACTTTAGAGGCTTTAGCAATTTGGGGTTGTAAAAGTTGAGATTTTGCAGATCTGAGGAGAAATGGTAGTTGGGTTTTCTCTTTTAATTTAAAAGATTTCTGCTTTTTCACAAGTTCGGGTATTTGGTTAAGTTTAGATCTTTGATTGTGTCACTGGGATTTGTTGAGTTGGGAGAGGTAGAATTGTGCTTGTTTTTTCTACAAAATGGGGCATTCAGCAGCTGAATGGGAATATAGGGCTGCAGTTGAGATTATAAAAGATTGGAATGGGGTAGAACAAGTGGTGCTTCAGAACCAACAAGGGGCTTCGGCACGGGTGAGATTCGAGAGTCTCTTGTTTTCGCCATTGATTAAGTTTTCGAAGGCTCTGAATTTACAATTTGTCCTTAAATTGTTAGTTCATAATGTGAAAACTTGTGTTCATATACCATTTTGGTTTCTGTATTAGTGGGGTGATTAATGTGCGTGCGAACGTTGCGATTAATGATTTCTCTTGTGATTATATAGGTTAGCTTACATGGAGGACAGGTCACTTCATGGAGGAATAAGCACGGTGAAGAACTCTTATTCACTAGTAGCAAGGTATAACTTTTCACTTCCTATTGTATATATTTTCCATCCATTTGTTTATTTTTTACAATTTTGTGGCTGTTATAGTTAAAAGCATTTGATTTCGTCTTTTATCGTGGCATGAATGCTGTTCTATGTTTTATAAATGTTGTTTGTCTAATCATTGAGACAAGTAATCACAAGATATGTATAGAACGAGCTTTCAAGGGTTGTAGCATTTTCCAGGTCAAACCGGAGTTTTCAATTCATATGACTTGATTGAATGGTCAAGAACTAATATTCTCCGTACAATGTAGACTGGACATAGATGTAAAACTAGGTTGACTGAGTACTCTACTTTAGGATTATCCAATCTGTGCTAGTTCATAGTTTATGAATGAGTTCGAATCAGATTTCCGGTTGGATCAGAATTTAAACTGCGTTCTATGTTTTATGCAAAGCTATGCCTTGATACATAATACAGGAGACTTCGCGGCCGATATTTGGCACAATGTAGTCACTGTGACAATACTAGTTCTAAAACATATCTTACCTACTAGAGATATAGATACTAGATTCTTTTTAACATGCGTTTCATCAAATCATAGGCAATCTTCAAGCCCCCAAAAGCGATGCGAGGAGGAATTCCCATTTGTTTCCCACAGGTATTATCAATTTTTCCTGTATAAACTATCCTTTTAAAAAGATACTTAAAACTGAAAACTCCAACTGATGCCAACTCCTTTACTTTAATGCTTTTGAAGTTTGGGAACTGTGGATCGCTAGAACAGCATGGTTTTGCGAGGAACAAGGTGTGGGCAATTGATGATAATCCTGAAATGCGTCAACCTAATGATTCCAGTAAAAAATCCTTCATTGATCTACTACTTAAACCGTCTGAAGACGATCTGAAGTGTTGGCCCCATAGGTATGACCTTGGAAGCTGTATTCTTAGATAAAACTACAATTAGCTGTCTCTTTAGGTAAAAGGAACAAGCAACACGTTTCCTGTCAATTGAAGTTTTTATGGTCAATTTTGTAACAAAAAGCAAGTCCTAGATAATTGTCTTCTTGTCTCTTTGTTTCCTTTGCAGTTTTGAGTTTCGACTTAGGGTGTCTCTTGCAACAAATGGAGATCTGAACCTGACATCACGAGTTAGAAATGTCAATGGCAAGCCGTTTAGTTTCTCCTTTGCCTACCACACTTATTTTTTGGTTTCTGATATAAGGTATATAGCCGTTCATGTTGAATTCACAATCATCTGCCTTCTGGTTGTTGCATATGTGCTTTGCTTCCATTATAGGCATGCGATTTGATTTTTTAATGTGAAAATGACTTCTGTCCATAGTGAGGTGAGGATAGAGGGGCTGGAGACACTTGACTACTTAGACAACCTTTGCGAAAGAAAACGCTTTACAGAACAAGGAGATGCCATAACTTTTGAGAGTGAGGTAAATGTTTTCAGTTTAAATATATGAAATTGGTTTAACATATAAAGTAGGAAGCCTTAGAGTTGCGGAATGGGACCCCGGTTATCATTTTCCTTTTAAAAGAGATGGTTTTATTGCAGTATAACAGAAAAAACTTAATAACAAAGTGAATAAGATGTCCAGCTGCCCATGATTTTCTTGGGCAGGAAATATAGAGTAATGAAAAATGTCTGCTAATTATAAGATGGTGAATTTTTTAACAAAATCTATGAAAAGTTTCATCCGATATGTACACTTCATTCACGTCTTACTCATTGTACAGTTATTTCTAAAAGTTTAGAGTCAAATTTAAAGGTAATTCTGAAAACAATAGAAGTTGTCAACAAGTCATTATTTCATTTCTGCATATTGTGATATTAATTTTAAGTGGGAATGCTTTTCATCCAAACTCATTGAGTCTTGACTTTATGATCTTGAAGTTAATTATAAAAGTGGCTTATAGATCCAAAAACTTTCTCCTGGCAGGTCAGTCGACTTTATCTAAGTTCGCCCAATGTAGTTGCAGTCCTTGATCATGAGAAAAAGCGGACATATGTAATCAGAAAGGAAGGACTACCAGATGTTGGTAAGCTGCAATATATTTGACATATTCACATTGTTAATAACTTTTTATATATATGGAAAGTGAACTTTTTAATGTTGTTTTGTCGACCAATATGATTGAAAAATTGGGCTGTTGAGCTTTTATATCGCATTGACATGCTTGAACATAAAGATGACTTGATGTGTAAATCTGTTTCATTGCCCTCTGAGATATATGATGTCGATATTGAATTTGGTTTTCTGTTTGCATTTTCATTTCGTCGTGTACAGGTGTTTGGAACCCGTGGGAGAAGAAATCGAAATCTATGGTTGACTTTGGGGATGAGGAGTACAAGCAGATGCTCTGTGTGGATGGGGCGGCAATAGAGAAGCCTATCACCTTGAAGCCAGGCGAGGAATGGACAGGGCGACTGCAGCTGTCAGTTGTGCCTTCGAGTTTCTGTAGCGAGCACCTTGATCTGTGGAAGGGAGGTTTTTGAAGACCAGTACAGAGTTTATAGGGTAAAGTGCTTTTAGTTTATGTCGTACTAGGCCGCGAGCGGATATTGTAGAAGGGGTCCGTCCTGCTGTAGTTTGGTACACTTCGATTCTTCGAACTAGGATCATAAAATGAAACACCGAGACCCCGCTTTCTGTTGATTTATTTGTGAAAAGAGTAGGAGGTGGTTATAAATCTTGTAATTTCGTCTGTGGTTTCGTTTTCGTTATGCTTATAGCCGAAAGTGTAACATGTTACGTTACATATGATGGTGATCTCTGTGCAAAATTTGACAAATAATGCTAAAAATTTGATCAAAAGGAAGTATAATTTGGACAATTTCAATCATGACGATATGAAATTGGGCCAAACTTAAAAAAGAAAAATGGTGTATCGGAAGCCACTCTTTTATCAGAGCCAAGTTTTGATCCTGTGACCTGTGGATTATGGGCCCACCACGCTTCCGCTGCGCCACTCTGATTACTGAGATAAACGGTCCTCAATTAAATATTTTATACAATAGCAGGAAGATCGTTCAAAGCGAATACTAATTTTGAAGGTAAAGAAAACAAAACAAGTTGCCACTTTTCGTTTTGCTAAATGAATTTTATACTTTATTTATTTTCATTATTAATTTCTATTTCTTTAGCCTAGCTCAGCTGCGCAAAAGCATGCAAAGAAAGCAACAAGCAAGAAAGTCCTGTACTAATAACATGGAAGGTAAGGCCGACTCATCTATGGAGTCCCGATTTATCAAGCTCTCAAGCCAGCACACTCGCTGCCCAACACTTTAAGTCCGGTTGAATATGAATATGGGGCAACGCCCAGTGGTCAGTAATGGAAGCAATCGTCCCGGCCGTCGTAAAATAAGAGCACTTGGCTCTGCCCATTTACAAGGACTCAATTCTATGTCCAAACATCACATGCCAGCAGATGTCCCAGCAAGAGAATCCTTCTTTCGTTTTGCATTTCTCATCAGACAAATCAAAATAGTACTACGGTCTAGTGATATTTCTCTTAACTTTTCATTTGTAAGTGAGAGGTTTTTGGTTCGATTTTTGCCAAAGACAAATTCAAACCAAATTATTATTGCTAACTCATTGTGAGGCTTAGCCCACTCTCCCACTCCTTAGGGTAGATAATATCGCTTGTATTAAATAAATAAAAAAACAGAAAACAAAAAAGTTTTTTTTTTTATCTTAGAACTGTCTAATTTGAGAAAAATCATGTGGATTATTCGGGATATAGTCACATGTGAGTTACGTAATGAGTAAAGCACATACGCATCCGTGAACATATGAATTATTTGGACTAAATTTTGGTATGACTTGGAAAATCAATCACTATTGTTGTTGACAATGACATTGCTTATCATTTGTACCATTGGGACGTAACAATCAAACGCTATAAGTTGTGGGAAAAAATGCCCAACTTTAATGCATAAATGCCACTCTAATTTGACTCATCAACCATCAAATTCAAGAATCAAGATATTGTTGTTGTTGACATGCTTATTATTTTTATTGGATTTAATTACCATAGTAACTTGCTTCAAGTGAAACCTTCATATTGTAAAGAGGTTGATATATTTCCAACTTTTACTGATTTGATTTTTTTCCAAATTAAATATGTTTCTTATTGTTTTTTTCTTTTCTTCTGATGATGTATTTCTATTAGTGTGGATTGATATATAGTTCTCAACTAATAGGAAGACAAAGCATTGAAAGTTTTTAATTTGCATTTGTGGTGGGTGGTAAACAAAGCATTGAAATTTATATTGTATTGTGTTCAATTTGCTGTTGCAAAATAATATGGAATTTTGTAGTATGAGAGCAAGTTATTTACAAATGCTTTCGCATCACGTCATATGTTGTACATATATTTAACTTAAGTGATGATGTAACATGTTACATCCCGTCCCTAATTTTATTGTATTTTATTCCTGACGGTGTAAAATGACCAAAATGCCCTTGGAAGCATATTGTATCCTTCGAGATTAATTACCTTCTATCGAATTAATTTCGCTTCTTTGTCGTAACAATTGGTACGTACGCTCTTCTACGAACCCGTAGACACGAACGGGACCTGATTCGGACTTGTAACGGGCAAGTTGCAATCAGAAGCAGTTTGGTAATTTGCCAAGTGCAGTGTTTCAAATATGTGGGCTTTGCCCGTGGTTTCTGCAAGGCCAGTTGGCCTGCAACCCAACTGAAAACTCACCCTTTTCTTGCATGCATGTCGGCATGCAGAGAAACAAGAACTTGCAAGTTGATACTTTGTGCACCTTTGGTGCTTTTAAATTGAGCAATCTGTGTGAACCTCCTCACACACCAAATTTTTGTGCCTCACACTCACTCTTCATCCTGCCATCTTCCCCGAGACACTCACACACACACACAGTGAACTGTGCATGCAAACTTACTGCAAACCCAAACCCAGAATTTTCTCTGGACACCCAGACTCAACCCTGCCACTCTCGACCCCACTGCAACCAGCTTCGTGCTGGTGAGCCTCACCACACCCAAACCCAAACAGAACCAGAAATTTGCAGAAAAACCAAACACCCAAATGTCTTTAGATACCCGAGCCACAACCACGACTCTCATCAGCCTCACCTCAGTCCAGCACCCCATTGGTGTGCATCACCATCATCCTCGAGCCAGAAAACCCAGAACCCGAGCAACCTTTATCCCAGAAAATCACAAATTTTCCGACGAGGTCTTCTCGGCCAAACGCCTCGACCCAAGCCTCGATCACACTTCAAATTATCACAAAATCATCTCTGGAAGCCTTGGGAACTAAGCCCAAGGCCTGCATGTGAAGATTTCTTCGAGATCGACGAGTTTCACAATTGGCCGATTCTTTCGAGGCCATTTCTGGCCATTTCCAGCCACATTCCGAGGTTCTAGTAGGTAAATTCGAACTCTACTCATCACTAGCTTCAATTTGACACCTTTTGGGTGAAAAATGGTTGAAATTTGAAGAAGTTTGAAATTTTCCAAATTCCGGCGCCGGCGAGCGGCGCACGGCTGTCGGGAGTTGCAGCGGTCACCGGAGGAGGTGACGTCATCGAACCGGTCCTGACGTCAGCAACCTGGTTTGTGACGTCAGCAGACCCGGTCCAACCGGTGGAATATTCCAAAGGTATATTCCGTTTAACTTTAACGCCGTCAAGGAATATTCCCTAACGGTGATGAAATATTCCGTAATGCCGTTAGAGAATATTCCGTCAGTCAAACAGCATTTTCCGTTAAAGTTAACGGCACGCCGTTAACTTTAACGGCAAGTGAACAGTAGGCGCGTGGAGCGCGTGTGAGCGCGTGAGCGCGCGTGTGGGCGCGTGAGGGCTCATGTGGGCGCGTGAGGGCGCGTGCTGCCTTGTGGCTGCGCGCGGCGGCGCGTGGCAGCGAGTGAACCACTTTTCCTACGATTTTAAGTCCCGAAACGAGCAAACAAGGGAGATTTCGAGTCTTTCCTTACTTTAAATTGGAATAGGCTTGTTTAATGATTAGTTTAGTAAATTCCCATATAGGTGAGACCTATCCCGAGGAGCTACAAGCTCAAGCGAGGTACGGAGGCTACGATCCGACTACTTACCAGTGAGTGGGCCTTTCTTTACTCTAAATATTATATTAGTATGTGTTTTAAATGTGATTTCCTTGACTATGTATAGCATGCCATGTTTTATAAACCGACATATGTTTTATGTGACACTTTATGACTTAGTATTCATGTTTACTTGGCTTAATCGAATAAATGTTGGCATGTCTATACGTTTTGGCAAATTATTACTCATCACGCATATTGCACTGTGTTAGCACTGTCCGGGCCAGAACCAGCTTCACGTGTATGTTCACACGCACCGACATGCTCACTTTGGATCCATCGTAGGTGCCAGCCTGTTCTAGGTCGCCTCGGCGACTAGACTTGTTGTGACGCGCTTAGCGCCAGCTTCACGTGCATGTAGTGCTAGAGCGTAATTTATTAGACACCCAGCGTAATTTATTAGACACCCAACCTGTCATGTAGCTACTTTCAGCATGACTTGTGTGCATTGATTATGCGATGAGTATTGTGATATTTTACTGCTGTTGATAGCTTTTTACCCGTATCCTTGTGGGCGTAGGCCCGTTTATCTCGTTATTACTTTTACTGTTAGTAAAACTTATATTCTCAGTATACTACGGGTTTTACAGCGAGTGGTTATTCCAAACTTTTGAAAAGGTTTTATAAAACTGTACTTGGCCCACTCACCTTTGTTTTTTCGCCCCTCCAGGACTTAGATTTTAGTTGGCTGACGAGACCGCGTGGCTGTTGCTGATAGTACCGTTTTTACCTGTGAGGAAGTATGTTAAATTTACTTTCAGTTGTGTTCTATATCCATCCTACGGGATGGGAATAATCTTATAATTTCTGCACCTAGCTCTGATATTTGTGTATTCATGGGTCTTAACCCACACCATACACTTCCGCTCTGTATTTCTTTAAATTTTATCATAACTCTGATATAATTTCCTTCGTTAATTCTTTATCAATTTCCTATGACTTCGTCACTCCTCCGGAGTGATGGTCAGCACGCCTCGATATCCGGTGTCCACCTGGATATTCGGGTCGGAGTGTGTCATAACACGTGAGAGAGCGCTTCAAAAGTATAATGAAAAACAAAAGTCTTGCATTAATAGTTTAGAAGATTTTAGGCATCTCTATATTTTGCTAAGTGACTTTGGATTGTACACAGATTATTCTATCAAATGATTTGATATCAAAACTTCTAATCTGTTTTAGTGCCACAATTACTCTAGTTGCATAATTTAAAGGAAAATGCAAAGCACTTTTATTATTTTCCTGTTTTTCTAATACAAATAAAATAATTGCTGTTAAATTTTGAAAACAATTATTCGTGTTTGGTAGCGAACCTTCTTTCATTGAAGAAACGCACTTGCACTTGCATTCCAGTTCCTAGTTTCCTAATTTTTGTTTTGTAAAAACTATTGCCTACCAATCGTTTATTGTAAAACATTTTTTTACTTTAGATTATATATATTTTGGACAATGGATAATGGTTGTATTTTCCCACTTACTTTTAACGTCTTTTCACCGTAAAATTAACGATTCATCATGAATATTTTACTTGATATCTACACTTTTGATTTATTTGATATATTTTGATAACTAAACGTTATATGGTTTGAATGATTTTTAGTATGAATGGTCTTCAAATGTAGATTAAAAAATTAAACGGCTCCGATTATGAAACTTCTATGGTGAAGATACGATATTTGCAAGTAGAGGATGAAATCATCTCCTTAAGGGAAAAATGAGGTATTATCCATTTATTTTTTAATTTATTACCCTTTCAAAAAAATAAAAAATGAAAAACTGTTTTTAAATCTTATCTTTTCCCTGCGTACAGCTTTCGTGCTTTTTGGCCATTCATGCATACCATAATCCAACGAACCAAGAAACAAAATTTCATAAAGGGTTAATTTTGTAATTGCACCCTAAACTTTTGATTTCTTTCACTTTGATCTTTTAACTTCTTTCAGTCTCATGTTGGTCCCTAAACTTTTGAACGTGTGATTAACAAAGAGGTCAAACTTCAATGGTACGTATTATTCAATGGTACGTCTGTTGAATGGTTTAAGATTCATTTGGGATCCACCACAAATTAATCTGGGACCATTTAATGGTCGTACCATTAAATGGTACGTATCACCCAAGATTTTTCCTTAATAAAAGTGGAAAGCAACTTTTGTTAAAAAAAGTTGAGAGAATGGCACACGACAATTTTTGAAAGGCATTTCAGTGTTCCACTTACTTTTAATCAAAACGTCATCCATATACTCAATGTAAACACTTGTGTCTAATGATAGGTATTTATATTCTAATATGGACAAAATCAAACAAATCGAATCATTTTATTCAGTTCGAAATTATTTTAATCGGTAGTAAAATTGTCTAAAGTGAAAGAACTTGTTTTCACTTTTGTTGGTAAATTACTTTGTACATGTCTTAATTTAAGTGGTACTTCGCTTTTGTATTGATTTGGCTTCAACTCAAAAGTTTTCTTGTTGACATCTTCGAATTTAGAGTTTGTTCCTACCAAAAAACTAATCCTATTAGATTTTGTAATGATCATCGCTGTTGATCTCGTTGAACAACTTGGGACGAAAAAATTGAAGACGAAAGTGAAACCACCACTAAAGTTCAAGGACCAAATTTGCAATTAGCTCTTTCATAACTAAAACAATAAAAAGTAAAATAGAATAAAGAAAAGCTTATCCAAAAATCCTTACCGCCAATATCAGCGTCTGAACGGCGCGCGTGAATCTCGCGCCTAAATTGCCCCGCCCCGACCCGACTCAATGACCCCACTGGCCCAAACCTTACTGCTTCCCCGTCCCTCTCTCTCTCTCCCTCTCATAAATTGAACGACTCTGTCTTCGTGATCCGATTTCCTGAGATTCAATCCTTCCCCTTCCTTTCTTCCTCCATTCTTCATCTTTTCCTCCAAAATTCACAACCCATTTCGTCTCTTTTCCGGAAATTCAAATACGCAATTCAAAATCCAAAAAAATTCAAATTCCATTGTTTTTCAAAATGTGCTGGCACCTTCTTCCTGGTCCGTGCGATTGATTTCAGTAACCAAAAATCAATCCAATTCCTTGAATTCAATCCACATTTTTAAATATTAATCATAGTATTTTGAAAATTCGTTCAAATTTCAATCCAATCGCATTTGGGTCTCTGTTTTTTTTTTTTTGAAAATTACCCAGAACAGAAACAGAGCAATCCAACAAAATGGCGCAGCAACCGCCAATTAAGCCGGTTCTCCAGAAACCGCCGGGCTACCGAGACCCACACCAACCCGGCCGACCCGTACCCAGCCCACCACCCCGAAAACCCAACCTCCCCCCTTCCTTCCGCCCAAAGCACAGCCGAGGGAGCAGCTGCTGCCGCATATGCTGCTGCGTCTTCTGCGCATTCCTCCTCATCGTCATCATCATCGTTGCCCTCGCTGGCGGCATCTTCTACCTCCTCTTCGACCCTCGCCTCCCAGCCTTCTACCTCCTCTCCTTCCAGATCCCCAAATTCGACCCCGTCCCCAAGCCTGACGGGACCCACCTCGACATCCAGGCTGTCACCAGCGTCGAGGTGAGGAACCCCAACCCGAAACTCGACATCTTCTACAGCGAGGGGATCGAGATGTACGTGATCCTCGGGGACCAGAACGACGTTGGGTTGGGGCTGGGGTCGAAGCAGCTCAAAGGGTTCACGCATAGGCACCGGAACACGACGAATTTCAAGATGGATATGAGGGTGAGGAATAAAGTGGTGGATCAGACGGTGGGGCGGAGGCTGGAGGCGCAGCTGAAGAGTAAGGAGATAAAGGTGGCGGTGGAGGGAAAGACGAAGATTGGGTACGTGATAAAAGGGTGGAGGGTTGGGACGGTGCAGATCAATGTCCTCTGCGGTGGCGTGAAGTTGAAGGTTGTCGATGCAGGGGAGATGCCCAAGTGCACCATCAATACATTCAGATGGTATGGATTTTTTGAATTTTGCATGTCCTTCATGTTTTGGATTTTAATAATTCGTTTTTTTAATTGGATATTTCATGTTTTACCCGTCGTAAAACAAAAACTTTACCACATGAATGAATGCCTTTTTAGCCGTTAAGTTGACGAGTTCACTTTTTCTTAGTATTATTTACGCTCATGAATCACGTAAATTAGATATGATTTTCTATTACTTTTGGTAACATTCTCAAAATCATTTTTATGCACTGTCTTGTAATATCACATTATGTGAAAAGTAATGTAACATATAATATACTAGCATTCAATGAGATCAAATATCAAATAATATGGCATAAACACCAATTACATCATGTGGTACAAAAATATGTTATCTACGACGTTATTGAGATCCAATTGTTACTTGAAAAATAAGGGTTCAAGACAATGGTATGTGAAATTTAATGAGGACAAGAGGAGGGCAATAGGTGTTTTCTGATTAAGAGTGATATTATACACTAATCCGCATTAAGAGAAGATGAAAAGTTTGAATCCGAAACGCACTAGATTGAAAAAGAAATTAAGGTCCATAATTGTTAGCAATCACATTGAAATATATGCTTCAGAAAGTTGTTTTTACACCATTAAAAAAATCTATCATCATTCCTCACAATTTACATGCTCAATACATGTAATTGAAGTGTGTACTAATTAATGATCTCAATTTCTGGGTTTGCAGGATCAACATTCGTTGATGTGGTCTTTCGCAAAACATGTCAAGGGTGAGAGAAGAATAGAGAGAGAGTTTAATTTGGTCAGATCATCATCAGCTGGATGCTGCAATTTTCAAGCAGGCATTTGTTACCAACAGAAGAGTAAAGAATATGGATTTCTCCCCAATCTATATATGTTTATAATATTTTATAAAAATCATGAGCCTTTACAACATATATTATTCTTTGGTGTTTCAGAAAAAGAAAAAAGAATTGGAGGGAGCATTATCTATGTATATGTTCATCTAAATTCCAAAACACAGGCTGTGTCCCCTCTTTAAGCTTTGGATCCTTCTGATGCAATTGGAATATATCAGTTTAGAAGGAGCAAGGGTTGACATTTTTATTTATTTATTTGTTTATTTATGGTGACTGGTTTGGAGGCTTGGTTAAATTAAATATTTATCAGTTTCATATATGTATTTTTTATTTTCATATATATATTTATCAGCTTCTTTGGATTCCTGACATTTTGCCATATGTATTTATTTGTAAATTAAAAGGAATGTAATCATGTAATTAAGGTGTAACATCTTCTTTTCTTTTCCCCTTTTGTAAAATAATAAGGTGTGACATCTTTTTATTACTTTGGTAAAAGTGGGAGACAAGACTACTTATGGATGACTACAAAGTACAAAGGGTGGCTGCTCATAAAAAGGGAAGGAAGCAAAGGCCATAAGACAGTGATATACGATTTCTCTGCTTTCTTAAAAATGTAATATGTATGGTATTTGCCTTGCTTTGTGTGTTTTGCAATGGGTGAGTCCTCCTACAAAATGCGACTAAAAAAAATTAGTACAATCATATATGAATGCGTGGTCTACCTTTGTTGTGGGGATTTGGCCTCGTTTTCACATATGGTGTCAAATGTTGATGCATAAATTTTGATCAATTAAAGTAGTGGGCGTGAGCCCGTCCAAGCCTAAGCAAGTTTGTACTTGGAGGACTTAGAGCTTTAGATCTTATGGACTGAAGTAGCATTAAGCCTCGCCTCAAAGCGATATATATATTGTGCTGCTGACAATTATTCTTCGATGCCTAAGTCATGTTAGATGTTTGCTCAATTGGTGAAAGAGTACATACTGTTTGGGCCGCTCCAAATTTTGTCAAGATCAAACACTCCCGAAACCAATACGATCGGGGTTACCGATCCGGGTCTCATTTAGCATGAACCTTTTTGTGGCCAACTCTTATTGGTCCATCTTTTTGGGACCAACCTTTGTTGGTCCATCTTTTTGGGACCAACTCGTATTGGTCCATCTTTTTGGGACCAACTCTTATTGGTCCATCTTTTTGGGGCCAACCTTTGTTGGTCCATCTTTTTGGGACCAACTCTTAGTGGTTCCATCTTTGAGTGGCCAAGCTTTGTTGGTCATCTTTTGGGGCCGACTCTTGGGTGGTTCCCGTGCAGGTGACGAGCTTTTGTTGGTGTGTTTTTGGGCAAACTCTTGTTAGTCAAATGCTTTTTAAGGACAGTGCTTAGGTGGTTCCTCTTTTGATGTGCTTTGTTGGTAAATGCTTTTTGGGGCCGACTCTTGTTGGTGTCCGTCTTTTTGGAATGCTGCGTGGTTCCCTCTTTTTGTGGCCAAGCTTTGTTGGTGTTACGAGCTAGCTAGAATTTTCTCTTGAGACCAACCGTAATATGAGTTTTGGCATGGCAAGGCACAGACCAACTTCGGGATTGATATCGTTTTGGTTGCTCGAATTATTTGGGCCGAGGGCGACCTTGGATAATGAGGATATTCATTATAGCGTTTGGTTTTATGGAGGCTCCCGACATTATTCAAAGGTGATAATCTCAAAACCAGAATTTGGTAGCACCTGTGATTTTCTACCCAAGAAATGGACCCGAGCTTAAATGTCCAAGTTTAATGCATGGAAAGCCGAATCAAGATCACGTAGTAAATCCATGATCAAAGTCGGCCTTTTTTGATAGAAAGCAGGAAGGTCTGTCAGATCATATATTGTATGATCCCAATCCCATAAATCAAGGAGGCCCGATAAGGAAATTTGGAGGTAGCGGAAGGAGGAGTGAATGAGGTTGTGGTTTGCCTATCTAAATTCCTCAATACAAGAAGAGAAAAAGGACAAGCAAAAACACACAAGACTTCTTCCATATTACTACGCACTTTTCATTCTCTAGCATAGGTTTTAAAGTTCTAGCAATTTACTTTAGTTCATCGTCCTTTCGAGCAACTTTTTAATTGTAAGTTTATTTTAGTCGTTTCTTCAAGTACTTTTTTCAATTACGTTGTTATTTTGATTCTGGTTTTAATCAACGTTATTTGTTTTTAATGTCGTTTTCATTGGTTTAATTTTGTTCTTAGTTCTTATTTCACTTATCTTTAATTATAGTCATTTACTTTCTCGCCTTTAATTATCTTGCATATTTACGTTCATTTTATTATATCCATATAAACTGCAAAAAACTTAAAAATAAAGATCAAGAAGCCTAACCTGACCTTGGGTCGGTAGTGATCGACCGGACGAGTTCACGCTTACTTGGTCGCTCCCGGTCACTTGGTTAAGTCGAGCTCGAGCGCAACATTTCGATTTATTTCGACCCTTGATTTTGGCTCGGTTGGTGGCACGCCACGCGCCCCGGTCCCGGAAGAAGGACGAAAGATCCTTCTCGGTCCAGCAGACCCGAAAAAGAGGGAAACATTTTTGGCACGCCCGGTGGGACCACTAGGCTTTGATTGTGTAGTCGTATGCAGGAGCTCGTCGAATCGAGACCGTGAGTACGGGGCGACCCCGAACATCCAAAATCAAGGCAGGAAGAAACAAAGCCATCAAATGAGTAGTTCGGCCCAAATGAATACTCAAACTACTAATGTCGCTGACCTTTCAGTTGGCAGAGCCAGGACATGGCACCCAGTGCACGTCGTCACTACGAAGTACATTACTTGTTGAAACCATACAAGATAATGGCCCATTAGTGCAAGCAACCCGCCTACACTGCTTGATATCAACGTTGATCTATTCGATCGAAGCTATGTCACAAGCCTTGACCCGAAGCAATCTGATCAAGGTCGGGATATTCGGACTCAAATGAGACGATGAGATTGATCGTGCGAACTAAATGTGGTGAATATGTTGGGCCAACAACTTGGTCTCAATGGAAACCGATGGGACAAGCCATCAATGGCGGATTGGGAATAGATGGTGTAGGGGGCAACAGTGGTAGTTGGGTCAGCCATGAAACCCGGCCAATGCGGCAGCAAAATCCGTTGGGTCCGGGATCATGCGGCCACCAAACCAATAATGCCGTTGGTTTGGACCCATTTGAGGTTTTCAACCACCTAACCGGTTCCAGGACCTCACGCCAGCCAAGGGAATAGGGGGTAACTTTGGTGGCACTCCCACCTCAAACCAATTTGTTAGTGCTTGGGGAACAACCTGGGTTGGCCTGCTGCTCTTTCTGTGAGTTGAGTCCAACCATTGAATAATCAAGTATTTGATAGAGGGGCGATCGAGCAATTGGTCGAAGAAATGGTACCGATGGCCGGAGAACGGCCGGGCACACATATAATAGACGTACCGAGGCATTTCGACCAAGGAATTCCCCAGTTGAAACAGCAGGACTTCATGCTTTTACGGGCTTGGAAATGTCGACTGAGTGGAACACATTTGGCGATTCACGGCTAAATGTGCGGAGATTACACATCGAGATGGTTTGAAATTGAGATTATTTCCAGCCGTTACGAGATGTAGCTTTTAGTTGGTATTTGAATTTGCCTCAATTGATCAGGGTGGCCAAACTATGGAGCGACTCTTCCATGAGCAATTTTATCGGCTGAGCCGAGAGGTCTCTATGGGTGACCTAGCTAAGATGAAGCAAACATATAGCGAATCCCAGCTCAGAATTTTGGCTAGGTTTAAGGTGGCTCGGACAAAGTGCAAAGTGAACATGCTGAGCATGAGGACCGTGAAAATGACCGAGAGGCTCCTTGACTTAAGAAAGAAGTTTGAAGGAATGGACTTTAGGGACACTTACGATCTCTCTTTTCGGGTGGGCAGATATGAAGCCTACTCAAAAGGGCGGCAAAATTGGCGAACTTAGAGACGACTTTATAGAGAGTCGCCAGAGACTTGACATCAGAGACTCTGTTTGTTCTAAATGCAGAGTGGAAATAGAGGAACCGAGAAGAAATGGGCGAGGATGAAGAGGCTCCATTACATGTCAGTATGATGAGGGATCGGTGGTGTGAATTTAGGTGAGATTGTAGTAAATGGTCGCTATGTGAGTCAAGCCTTGACCAAACCCTCAGACCAACAATAAAATCAGCGGTCAGTGCATAAGTTTAATGGGAATGTCCAAGGGGATTGGGACCAAGATTTACACCTTTGACATGTCAATAGAACTAATTTTTGACCAATTGTTAAAAAAAAATAATCGGATTGCCTAATGGTCATGATATACCTCCGGTTGATGAACTTAAAAAATAAGTCTTATTGTAAATGGCATAACACATGGAAACATGGGACTAACAATTGCGTTGTTTTGGAATGCTTTGCGGGGGCACAAATCGGCCAGAAAAGTTCTCGAGTTTCTAGGATAGCCGACTATGGGTGTTGACAAGAATCCATTTCCTTCGGTTTAGGCCAATATGGTGAATGCTAATTTTTCAAGGCAAGGCAGGCCGTAGATTGGACCTTGGGGGTTCAAGCAAGGCGGTGAAAAGGAGAGCCCAGGGCAAATCATTGAGAGTCAAAGAAGCAAACAAAAAAGGGAAGGTGGATCCGGAGTCGGTGCCACCAGGCTGAAGCACCCGGGCAGAAGTGAGGAAGAGAATGAGAGCCATTGTATTGTGTGGCCGATGCCATTGTGAGAGGTCATCTTGGAAGTGGCTAAGTGGAAAAGCCAAAGGTAGATCCCAAAGTGGAGGTGGAAGTGGAAGTCAAGGCAACGGTGACAGTAGAAGATAGAGAGGGTCCAAATGGGAGAAGCCAAGAAACTGTTCCTAATAACAATGTTGTTGATAGGCCGAATACTGACCCCACGTAGTCGAAGGGTAGGACTAATCTTGGTAGGACAAGCGGCCATTCGGGGAACATCGTAGCGAGACGAATATCCTCGGAGGTCCCGGCTTCGAAAAGTCGCCATACAGCACAAGTACGAGGATTACTCGGAAGACCCATATCGAGCGAGGTGGGAACGAAAAAAAGCTTATGGAGTGGGGTTGGGGAAAGAGGCAAGAATAGAAGTGGCCTATGTGGAAAGGCCTCGACCAATGAAAATATTTCCACCTTTAGGGTTCCGAACACCGAGGAGCGTGGTTCGGGAGTAGGGGGCATGGACTACCACGAACCAATGTCCGAGGACTCGAATAAGAAGGCCCAAAGAAGGCAAGTATGCATCTGCGTGAAGTGAAGAAAGATGGGCATCGGGCGTGAGCTCAATTGAAAAAAAAAATTCTTCATCGAAGAGAACAATTGAAGGTTGAAGAGCTCGAAGCTAACCAAGGCGATGGGCGCATGCGCTTGGGGGCTGCGGTGGGGGAAGATGTTAGGTACGAAAATGGGCAGGTGGCAAAGTTATAGTTTACGTTCCCGAAAAGAACGGTCTTGAGTTGGAGTCTCGTCTACGAGGTGCTTTTAGTACAGAGAATGCGGGCGGGCGATCATTCGATACCACGGGTGGGTTGGATCATTCTAGGGTCGAGAACCACACCGTGTGAGTCGAGCCAAAGAAAGTAAAGATAGATGAAAATCGAGTCATGGTTAGAAAGAGGACAGATGATGGTCGAAGATCAAATCATGGTCGAAAAGAGGACAGTTAGTGGTCCAAGAAGAGACAAGTCATGATTGAGAAACATAGTCAAGACGAGGTTGAAATAGAGAAAGTCAGGGAAGTGAGTGGTCAAGGACCCGGCCATGAGTAATGTGAGTCGAAACTACTATTGAAGAAGCAAGTTTGCAGAATGGAACCACATCTATTGAAAATGAGGCTAAACCCACGACCATTGTTGAAGAGAGCAAAGATGAAAACTTGGGGAAGATGATGATATGTACGGTGATGAGGAGGATTGTGGCGAGGATGAGTACGTTGGTTGCCGGATAGTTTGGTTGAAACGGTGAAGAAGACTGACGAAGTTAGTTTGGTCGAGGTGAAGCAAAGACGGCGGCGGCTGAAAAATCCAATTTGGGTCTATTGACAACGCAAACATAAAATGTAGTCACCTTACGAGTTCTTTGAGGCACTTGAGGGCAGGCTAATAGCATGGAAGGCGATGTCTTTTCGGAAGAGGAGTCTAGGTTGCAAATTGAGGAGCCAAAGATGGTGAAGATGATCTAGACCTTAGTTTGGGCTGCTCCCGGTCACAGACTAAAACGGCCCGGCGGAAGATTTGTGGGCATGCCCGACAAAGTGGATGTCATCTCATCTCGAGCCATTGTATGTGTGTGCCCACTTTGATGGGATTCCAATGTAGTGCGAGGAGGAGTAGATACGGGGGCAGTGAATATTCTTTGGAAACTGTGTCATGCGAAGAGTTGAAGAAAGGGTCGGGGAAGGGCGATCCGGGCAAGGGACGGCCAGTTGAGTGGGTTTGTGGAGATCTGGTGTTACCAAGGCATCATTCCTCTCGAAGTCGAGTTGGGGGAAGATAAGAATGAGGCGGTTTCTTTGTAGTAGAGACCAAATCCCATTTTAATGCCTTACTGGGGCCGAGATTGGATTCATGGGAGCATGTGTGTACCTTCGTACATGCATCGAAGCTCTTTGGTTTTGGCATGAGGATGGGGCCCCATTGAGAAAGTTGAGGCGGAGCTCACGGCCATTGTAAAGCCTGCCCATGGCTGACAGGCCCAGTGCTACGTGGAGGACATCGGACCTCTTGTTTTCACGGGGGTCGAGGCAGGAAGCAGTAGACCAAGCTGGAGTTTCGGCGAAGTTGATCGACACAGGGCGCCCACGATGCCCAGGCGGACGGTGAACGCCCCACTCTCGGCGAAATATTCCCTTTAAATGGGCCAACTTAACTAGAGGGAGAGAGAGAAAGGGGCGCGGTGGAAGACAACTTTGGGGACGGCTTTATGGATATTGTGGGTAGAAAGAGCGGGTGAAATGGTTCTTACCAACAGTGGAATTCTACACGAGAGGTCTAATGATGATGCCTTAGAGGTTGAAGAAATGGACCTAGCCTAGGCATGAAGATGGATGACTCCTAAGGCGAAGTTCAAGACCCTTTGTTGGAGACAACTTGGGAGCAGAGCAGACCAAAGGCCAATTTACATGGAGTGGCTTTGTTGGATCCGGATCTCCGAGGTTAAGATGGAGGTTCTTTTGAGAGAGAGTACAAGGAGTTTGCTTTGCTTGGAGTTATGAGGAGATGCCTGGACTCGATAGAGATTTGGTTGAACATCGTCTTAGATCATAGAGAACTTGAGCAACTGACAACCGCCCGTAGGATGTCGAAAGAAGTAGAGTTGCGGTCGAAAGGAATTGTGAGGGCTTATTAAAGCCAAGTTCATTAGGCCGGACTAGATATGTGGAATGGCTATCAAATATTGTACTGTAAAGAAAAAGAGTGGACTGATAAGAGTTTGTGGTATTTTCGTAATTTTGAATTTGCTACTCTAAAGATGAATATCCCATGCCGTGGTGACTTTTTCCTTTGTAGATAAGCGCTGACCAAGCATGAGATTTTATCATTCATGGACGGACATTAGGTTACAATCAAATTTTCATAGCCGAAGAGGATGTCCATAAAGCGACCTTTCGATGCGGGTCTTGGCACCTTTGGTATGTGGTAATGCCTTTTGGCTTGAAAATCTTTGAGACCCACGTATCGAGGGCCGTGAACTGTATTTTTTCATGATATGATAAGGTGAAATTTGGAGAGTACATATTGATGATGTAGTCATCAAATGCGAGTCTAGGCCGAGGTCAACAGATGACCTTAAAATGGCCTTTGAACGAATGCGGAGCTCATCGACTAAGGATGAATCAAAAAAATGTGCTTTTGGGGTCTCGGTAGGAAACTTTCTCGGTTTCTTGGTCCGTCGAGTTGAAATTGATAAAAACAAGGCTAAGGCCATTATTGATGCACCACCTCAAAAGACAAAAAACAATTACAAAGTCTTTTGGGCCGAATAAATTTCTAGGACATATCAAATTAAATGGGGAGAATTGAACCATTCTCATCTTTGCTCAGGATGAAGAGGGAGAAAGAAGAGTTCAAATGGGAATGTCACCAAAAGGCACTACTTATTAAGGAGTACCTTATCAAACCACCCGGTTTTGATTCCACCCCGAAAAGGGTCGACCACTCAGGCTTCATATTTATTGAAGGCTCCATTAGAAGTGCGCAGCTGGGCAACGTGATAAGAAAAGCGGTGTGTATTATTTGAGCCGGGTGTTAACGAGTACGGAAAAATTATTCTCAATCGAAAAGCTTTGTTTGGCGTTGTTCTTCACGGCCAAACTGGGCGTTACATCTTTGCCTTACGTAGTGTATATCAGCGATTTAATCAAGTATATGCTTTCTGACCATTATCGCGAGTTGAATTGGAAAATGGACCTTGGCCTTAGCCGAATTCACTTTTTCGCTATGTGCTGACAAGCTATCCAGGGTCAGGGGAGGTATGGCAGAACTGTGACGATCACCACGAAGCATTGAAATCGAAGATATGGAGAACCGCAATCAACGGGTCACTTTGATTCCTTGGAGATTGTATTTCGATGGATCACGGACAAATCAAATAATAGAGATTTTGGGAGTGTCGTGAGAACCCGAAGGTTTTAAAATTAGGTATGCTTTCCAATTAGATTTGAAGTGTTCCAACAATGTAGGGTATGAGGCCTTGATCATCGGCCTTGAGATTTTATTAGAGCTTAAGGTGACCAACGTGTTAGTCCTAGGGATTCAATGTTGGTTTTAAAACAAGCTATCGGGGAATATCAATGCTCAAGTTTGCGTTGGCGCCTACCCTCGCAAATTCTTTCTGGAGCTAGTGATGGGAGAGTTTGAGAAATCACTCTTAGAAAGCATCTACCTAGGGACCTGCATGTCCTGAAGCTTGATGCAATGGCTGATTAGCATGCGGGGTCCAACTATCGGACGATGTGAGCTGAAAGAATGTTCAAGGTTGAAACGGTCCCTTGCCCTCCATTAGCAGCTAGGGAATGCGAGAGCCGAAGTGTTGGTTTTGACGATCAATTTGGATGATTGGAGGTATAAAATCGTGAGTACCTTAAGAGGCCAAATGGTCCTTAACCGCAATTCGACAAATGGCCGAGAGAAATTATGTCATTAGAAATGAGCTTTTCGGATTAGGTTTTGATGACTACTTTTAAGATGTTTGGGGAAAAGAAGACTACGTGAAGGCCGTAGTAGAAGTACATGAAGAAGGGTTATGTGGTGCTCGTAGAAGGCGGACACAACATGAGGTGGTTCTTGAGGGAACCACGGGTATTATTGACTATACTAAAAGATTGCATTGAGTATGCAAAGGGTTGTCGATCATGTCGGGAAGCATGGTCGATTGACATGTCCCAGGCCCGTTAGATGAACACCTTAAAAGCTTGGCCTTTTAGGGTTGGGCTATGGACGTTATTGGAGAGATCGACCAACGGAAGTCCTCAAAAGGGCTTCAAATACACATTCTTGTGGCCAGCTGATTTCTTTACCAAAGTGGGTTGAGGCTATTCCTTTGAAGAGTTAGTCAAGAGGAAGTGAAGGAATTCATAGAAAAATGATCATTCACCGTTTCGGCTTGCAGAGTCTATTATCTGGTCAGGGGAAGCCTTTCACGGGAGCGGATGTGAGCCTTTGCTACCAATTATGGTATCAAGCTTTGCCCATCCATACTTAGTATAATCCTCGATCTAATGGCCAATAGAGGCCTTATGAGAGTATTGAAGGGGATCTTGGGAAAAATGATGAGGATAACCACTAGAGAATGGCATTACTCTTTATCGATTCTTTGTGGGCATATCGGACTTAGAGGTCCTTGTGGGAACTACCAGTTCGCTTTGACATATGGTCATGATGCGAGTGTTACCACTTGAAGTATTTGTTCGATCATTAGGGTAGGGCCTTAAGCGGATTAAGTCGGCTTATTTATACTCGAGCCGTAGCTCGAAGGGCTTTTGAGGAGCTAGATGAAGTTCGGCTTAATACTTGGCAAGGTTGAAAGCTCGAAGGAAAGCGAGTGGCAGGGACCTATGACAAAAGGACTAGGGCCCAAAGTTTTAAGGAGGGTGACTTGAGTATGGAGAACCATTCTACTGTAGGTACCAAGATCGAAAGGTTTGGCAAGTGGTCCTGACGTGGGAAGGCCTTTCTAGTTCATCAGGAGTGTTAGGAAAGGGGCTTATCAATTGAGCAATTTAAATGGCCATACTCATGATTTGCCTATTAATGGTCGATATTTAAGAAATATTGACGGCTTGGGAGATGAGGGAGATTCGTCAATTTGTTTGGCCCAAAGTCACATGATTGGTAGTGTACAAAGACGTTTGATCATTTAAGCATGTTGGGTCATCTAAAAGTCAGCAAAATTGAAATAAATAATAAACAAAGATAGGCGGTCCTTTAGGGACCGAACTGCCGGACCAAAGACGGGCATGGATTTGAGTCAAATACATAATAGGTTCAAATTCATGAGACGTAGTGATCCAATTTTACAAAATGGAGAAATAGGCAACAGTTCCCTGACTTCTGACTTGTACAAAATGCAAGTTAACTTATACAAAAGATATGCCATATATGGCGAGTAGTGAGGAACTAAGCTACCTAGAAAGGAAGGGATTAATGAAGTGTGTTCTTGACATAGTTCGAAAATTATCACCCAGTACCTAAAGATTGGTGGAGGGATAGTTTTTTGTTGAAGTGGAGCAAGCTTCTCGAGTTAGTCTTGAGCTCGCTTTGCATGGCGTGGTTTCAAGAGAATGAGGTCAATCTCACTAACTAGGGATTTCCTTTTGGAGTCAAACTCATAAACTCCTTTGGAACTCTTTCATTTTTCACCAATGACGTTAATCTCTTGGTCTTTCTCCATGCAAACTTACGCTCTCCAACTCAAAATTTGCCTTAACACCGAAATTTGTTGGGAAGGCTGCTTAGGTGTTGGGAATTAGTTTTGGCCTCGATATAGCGCCCCACACTTTGCCTTCCGCTTGATCAAGGAGATTTTGGCAACCTTAATGGAGTTGGAAGTTGGAAATGAGGCCATTAGTTGTTCGACCGCCATCTCTTAAATTTAGAGCTCTTATTCGTGTCGGCTAGACAATGCGTATTCTTCTTCAGAGCCGGATTGTGTCCCCAAGCCTCGGGTCACATGCGTTGGTGGCCCAGGGCCGAAGAGGTGGGCGAACGAGGTGGGCCGGAATCGGCTTGGGCTACTAGCCCCGTCAAGCATTAAGGCGGAAACATAAGAGAATGGGCCACTTGCAATGGCTACAAAAAAATAGATGTATAAAGTAAATGAGTAAGGTGAAGTAAGTAACAAGAGCAGAGGATTTTTTTTTATAATCCATTGTTGGAGGATGGAAAGACTTACTTGAAAGAGCCTACCAAGCGAGTTGTCGGGCCGTCGAAGTAGGGTGAGGAGTAGTAGTGTGAATTTCTTCCAACTACAACCAGAAGATACAAGTAAGGGTTTGTGCTTACTTAGTAACAATAAAGATAAAATGAAGCTTACTTACATTAGCGGCTTGTTGAGCCGAATTATGGAGAGTCATGGACGACACGGAGTTTGAAGCGGCGAACTCAATTCGTCATGAAATTCCATTAGTCATTTGTGGAGTCGATTCGGGACATTTGTGAGAAGGAGAGGGAGACTTACGGTCATGTTCTTCAAGCTCGGATCCAACCAAGTCGGGTTCTTCATGACTGGGATCCCTGAGGCTAACCTGGGAACCGTACATTTCGGTCAGGTATGTACTTGATTGGAGGACTCACGAGCATTCTTGTTCCTTTTCTCTCTGAGCTCTCCGTTGGGCTATAATTTGATGAATGGTGTTGCCTGCGTTCTTCGGAATCTGCAAGTCTTCGTAAGTGAGTACAACGTGATGGCTTAGAGGTTGCCATTTCAAGTAGTTAGGGAGACACTTACTCAAGCCAAATGGCGCGTTTTCGTCACAGTAGGAATCAGAGTCGATCGATGTAGTAGAATATGATCCGTCAACGGCTAACAAGTAAACGCAATGTGAGGAAAATATATGCGCATATATATAGAAAAAGTATGTAAAGAAAAGAAAACTTAAAAAGTCGTACCTTTGGCGGGATTAGAGGAATCCTGACGGTTGAGCATTCACCAAAGAGTTTTGATAGCGTGATCATACTTAGAGCCGCAAACCAATCTTTTGCTCACCTTAGCCCACCATTCATCATAAACGAGGAGAGTGCTAAAATCGGGTTCCTAGTGGGCACTCAAGAAGTGGCTAAGATGTTTACCATTTCTCACCAAGAATTCCACATCTTCTTCTTTAAAGTTCATCCTCCATGATGAAAAAAGGTTTAAGAAGGGGTGGGGCAGTATCGCTTAGGTAAACCCCGGTTGACAGACCCCTTCTTTGTTGGAAAGTAAAGCTCACAACCACATAAGGATAGGCGCTGCCTTTGGTAATTGCGAGGCCATAGTGGAGATCTCGGGTGATCCAAGATACGGCTCCAAGAGAATGCTCCCGAGGTCTTCATCATTTGGACTAGAGGGACCATCAATAGTCATGGTCCAAATAATCCAGGGTACCTCTATTCAAGCACGTGGAAAAGTGGGCCGGAGAACGGCTAGTGAACTCGTATAAAGCCACCAAAACACGCACATGCAGCCATGATTAGGAATGGGAGGAGGGCTAGCAATGAGCGCCCGAAGGACCTTGTCGGGTGGGAACTCGGAAATGGATGGGCCCAACTCGGGAAAGTAACTTGGAGCCATAATTGAAATATGAGATGGGCCCAGAAATGTTCACATTAGAAGAGGGTGGCTCTGTTATTTTCCTCGAAACTCTATAGAGATTGGCTAAAACTTGAAGCCCCAGAAAGCTATACGCACGCCCTTAGCCAACTTCGGCAAGTGGTTGAGCATCATGAGTAATTGGCTAGGGCTGAGCAGAGTATGAATTTGCATGGCAAAGATGAAGGAATGCTACATGTTCTTCTAAAGGAAACCCTGACGTTAATTCGAAAGAGAGGGATCAGTTTTAAAGTGAACCGATCCGTTGGGCATGCTTCTTAGCGGTATTATCACAAATTTTGGAGAGCTTGGTTTGCATAATACTCTTGACCATGAGGACTTAGGCCAGCGATAGCGGCCAAATCTAGAAGAGTGGGAGTCATCATCCCAAACTTTAAGCTTCATGCAATTACTTGAAGAGCACAGCATAACCCGGCTATTATGGCTTAGATCACATGGGAAGTTCGGCATACACAATTCCAAGTATATCATAAATCCCAACATCATCCATGTTTTCCCTAATGTGAGGTTTAAGGGCCTATGCCAATCTTACATGTGCCCCTTCCTCGCATTTGGCATTCTTGGGGTTAGGGCGAGATTCTTAGGTTTCGGAGCAATGAGGCCAATTTAAAATCTTCCTATCAATACTCCACATTGGACCAGAAAACGCTTCTCAAGAATGGGGGGTGTAATATCCGGGTTCTTCATATAAATTTTAAAGATTGAATCCATTGAATCAAAAGAAGTAAGGACCGAGAATTTTGTGCAGGATGGTAGAAACTCCCAGGCGAAATGATCGTGGTATTCTTCGTTGCGCCATAGCGCTTTGGATCTTGTCTCCATATTTCTCGCTTGTTAGTGGGCTCATTTTGTGTCTTCATATTGGTTTCAACGAGAACAATATCCAATAGGTTAATAAAATTGGGGGTATTGAGAGGCCAAACATGGCCATGCTAAGTTGGAAATCCAGTGGTCAATAAATGGCCTGGTGGCCTCATGCCATATAAAAGGGGAGGTCCGGCCTCCATGGCCTGATAGTTTCCTTAAAATTCTTTCTTTTAAAAAACGGCAGAATCTGGAAGACCAGGTTCATGGGCCAATATATATATATATATACAAATATATATATATATATGTTTATTCAAGTTTAAATTCTATAACAATAAATTCACATCAACAAAATCGAGGAAAAGTATTCTCACTTACCTTGGTAGAGATTTGAAATTTGGTAAATTCAAAGGAGATCCAAATGTGTGGAGCTTCCAACAATGGAGGTCTATTCTCTTGAAGTTGGGGTTTAGATGGAGAGAAGATTGAGAAGAAAATCCACCATTTTTAGTAAATATGGTGAGGAGGATTGTGATTTATGGAATGTGGATGGCTATAGAATTTAATTTTGAGAATTAAAGAAATTTGAGGAAGAAATTTGGAAATGGTGGTAAATAGGGGAAAGAAGTGAAGTGAGGGGGAAGATAAATTTTTGTGGTAAAAATGGTGGTAGGTAGAAAATGGTGAAAGAGGAATCTTTTGGGTCGTTTTTTTAAAAAAAATAAAATAAATAAATAATGTATATATATATATATATATATTTCATGGATTAGCCACCAGATGTATTGACGATACATGGCTGATGGCACTTTTAGACTTATAAAGGGAGAGGGGTTTTAGCAAGGACTCAAGTTTTACGCGACTTTATCGTAAATCGATTGTCACCCCTTGTACAAGGTCGGACAGCAGGGGGCAATGTTTGGGCGCTCCAGAATTTTGTCAAGATCAAGCACTCAGAAACCAATACGATCGGGGTGCCGTCAGGGTCTCATTGTATGAACTTGCTTTTGGCCAACTCTTATTGAGTCGCAATGCTTTTTTTGGGACCAACACTTTGTTAGTCCATCTTTTTTTTTGGGACCAGCTCGTGGTGTCTTTGGGGCCAAACTCTTGTGGTCCATCTTTTTAGAGACCCGACCTTTGTTGAGTCGTAGCTAGGACCAACTCTTAGTGGTTCACGTCTTTTGAGTGGCCAAAGACTTTGTTGAGGTGTCTTTTTAGGACTGTGTAGTGGTTCCATCTTTTGAGTAGCCTTGACTTTGTTGGTCAAATGCTGGTGGAAACTCTTGTTGGTCATCTTTTCAGAATCAGCTTCTTGTTGGTCGTCTTTTTGGGACCAGCTTCTTGTTGGTCCATCTTTGCAAGGACCAACTCTTAGTGGTTATGGCACAGTGTGGCAAGCTTTGTTGGTCCGTCTTTTTTGGGACCAACTCTTGTTGGTCCATCTTTTTGGGACCAACTCTTAGTGGTTCCTCTTTTTGTGGCCAAGCTTTGTTGGTGTTCTGAGCTAGCTAGAATTTTTCTCTTGAGACCAACCCGTAATATGAGTTTGGCATGGCAAGCTTGCTAGACCAACTCAGGATTGATATAGTTTTGGTTGCTCAGATTATTTGGGCCGAGGACGACCTTGGATAATGAGGACCCAATATTCATTATAGCCGAGCTGGTTTTAGCATGGAAGAACTCCCAACATTATTCAAAGGTGATAATCTCCAAAACCAAATTTGGTAGCACACAACAGGATTTTCCTACCCAAAATGGACCAAGGCTTAAATGTCCAAGTTTAATGCATGGAAAGCTGAATCAAGGTCACGTGATAAATCCATGATCAAAATTCAGCCTTTTTTGACCCGAAACAGGAAGGAATCACAATCAAATCATATATTGTATGATCCCAATCCCATAAATCAAGGAGGCCCAATAAGGAAATTTGGAGGTAGCAGAAGGAGGAGTGAATGAGGGTTGTGGTTTGCCCTATAAATTCCTCAATACAAGAAGAAGAAAAAGGACAAGCAAAAACACACAAGACTTCTTCATATTACTCTGCACTTTTCATTCTCTAGCATAGGTTTTAAAGTTCTAGCAATTTACTTTCCGTTCATCGTCCTTTCGAGCACTTTTAATTGTAAGTTTATTTTCAGTCGTTTCTTCAAGTACTTTTTTTTTCAATTACGTTGTTATTTTGATTCTAGTTTTAATCAACGTTATTTGTTTTAATCGTTTTTCATTGGTTTAATTTTGTTCTTCGTTCTTATTTCACTTATCTTTAATTACTCGTCATTTACTTTCTCGCACTTTAATTATCTTGCATATTTACGTTCATTTATTATATCATATAAACCCTAAAAAACTTAAAAATAAAGATCCAAAGCCTAACCAGCCTTGAATTCGAGGTAGTGATCGGACCCGGACCAGGAAAAGGTTCCTTGCTTGGTCACTCAGTCACTTGGTTAGAAGTCAGGCTCGAGCGCAACATTTCGATTTATTTCCAACCCCGCCAATTTTTGGCTCGGTTGGTGGCACGCCCCGCACCAGATCAGAAGAAGGACCAAAAGATCCTTCTCTCGGTCCAACCCGACCGAAAAGAGGGAAACACATACTATCTTTAACATGAAAGTGTGATGATACATAATAACATATGTAAAATCAACAAGATATTCATATTAAAGAACGATAACAAATATGTGGGATGATACATAATAACATATGTAAACACTATAAACATGGCGCATATAAAAAAAAAAATTAAACTTAAAAAAAGAGTTTGATTTTGTTCAAATAATTTTCAAACATTAGTTCTGCGTTTTGGTTAAACTACAGGAGGATATTCGAGTTTAAGTGAAAAATGATAAGCACACTGTTTTAACCAAAATATCTACGTCCAAATCTGCTCCATAATCATGGATGAACGATGCTTATGCTCTCTACTTGACCCGACCCATTTCAAGGACCAACCCAAATGGTCAAGTACTAGTCCGGCTTTTGAAGGTTCAGTGGGTCCCCTCAGAACCACTAATTAGAGGTCGAATAAACCATCCAAACCCCAATCACAGCCGTCCAAAATCCACTAATCAAAACAAAGTCGTCAAAACGAACGGTCAGAAATCAATCTCAGCCCTATAGAATCAGATTCACATAAAAAGCAAGAACCTCTTTGGAATCTCTCTCTCCTCTCTCCTCTCTCCTCTCTCCTCAGGCACATACTGACAAGAATACATTATTATTATTATTATTCCGTCTCCTTTTGTTGTACACTTCGTCGAGTTCCTTCCTCTCTTTCTTTCTCTTCTCCTCTCTGTCAAAGCAACGCCCCTTCCTTCCTTCCTTAGATCCGTTACGATCTGCGAGGTCCATCCATGGCTTCCAAACGGATCTTGAAGGAGCTCAAAGATCTCCAGAAGGACCCCCCGACCTCTTGCAGCGCAGGTACAGTCTCCTTCTTTTTCGACCCCTGTTCTTATTTACCTGTTTTTTGTTTAGTTTTACCGTTTACTTTCGTTTTTCATGGCCCTCAGCCGATTTCGAAGCTCGATCTGTGAAATTTGAGCCTTTTGCGGATATGGGTTGTTTGTAAAATGGTTGATTCTGCTATGTGGGCTTGTTTGGTTTTGTGTTTGTTGTAGCTGAAGTTACTTTTCTGTATAAAGAATTTTGGGTTTTGTGGAAATATGTATTGGATTGCATGTCCATGAACTTGCTACAGTGTTTGCGTTATTGAGGCAATGAAATATTGGATCTTTGGGAGGCATTTTTTGTTTTGTTTTGGTTCGAATGCAATTTTATGATAGAACAATTGTTGAAAGCATGCGAGTTTTTTAGTGTTGCGAATGCAAATTTGTATTGAGCTATTCGGATAGCTTTGTGTCAATGAAATATAGGATCTTTTCTTCATCACGGGGTTGGGAGGCATTTTGGATATGTTTTGCTTCATATGCAATCGTGTGAATTTTTAGTGTTGTAGTGTGCTAACCGAAATTTGACTTGAGCTATTCGGATAGTTTTGTGTCACTGATTAGAGTTTATACTGTTATATGGAGGGAATTTGCATCCGGTAGCGAATTTGTCATGGCTGATCATCATTGATTTTATATTGAGATGTTGCCTGACCAAAACACAATCAAAGATAAATACTTTTTCAGAAAGGTATTTTTTTTCTTTGTAAAATTTACTGAACTGTGGAATTAATAAGTAAAAATTGTCCTCAAACTTTGTATTTCTCATAATTTTGATTTCTTACTGAAGAAGGCATGCATTTAGTTGTTTGTGTGATAAATTTATTTGTAATATGTATTTTAAAAATGGTTTGCTATGAAACGATTATGAGGTTACTTGTGTTCGATGTCAGGGCCTGTTGCTGAGGACATGTTCCATTGGCAAGCAACGATAATGGGTCCCCCAGATAGTCCTTATGCAGGGGGTGTTTTTCTAGTTACTATTCATTTCCCTCCAGATTATCCATTCAAACCACCTAAGGTATGACATCAGTTTAATTTTCATTGTAGAAGTTCTTACTTCATGTCAGTTGTATTATTCTAACTCTTGGCCTCTTCCCCACGGTTGTTTTTTGATGTCCCTTTGGTTTTGGTTTGGGGTAGTATTCAGGTTCAGGCAATAGGCATTGTCAAGAGATCCAATAAATGGTGTGGTTTTATAATCACAATATTAGAGAAACTTTTCCAATAATTTGATTTTTCCGTGGTTGAAACTTGTAATTAAAATGGTTGAAAATTTCTGAAATATTCAAGATAATATTGATTTTTTCTTATTTATTAGTCTGTCCAATGTTGAATTGAATCCCAAATCCACAATTCACTGGCTACTAAATTAGAATAGAAAAGGGAACCAAAAACCATTAAGTTAGTGATATTAAAAACAATAATAGACCAAGTAAATTTGGAAACCGTAGCTAGTGTATAGGTGAGTTTTCAAAAAGGATGACAACAGATGTCCAGACATAGGCATGGTGACCTCTGAGAAGAACCACTAGATCAAGTGGTGGTTTTCTATACTCTAGTTTTTTGGGAGTTCTTTAGTGTGCCTTAAACGGTTGGGTATGATTTAGTCATCCAACAACTTTTTAATTTTTTTCTATTTGATTCTGGCACGAGACAAAGTTGTTGCTCTTTGACAGGGAGGAAAAATGTTGTTTGCTTTGGTTGGTGGTCATGATCAAGTCCTGTTAACCCTTACTTTCTTTGACTTTCATCCACTTATATGATATGCCTTGTTAAACTACTTAATAGTATGATTATACGTTTAAACATTCTTGATGCTGTAAGTATATAGGGCCAAACCTTAGGTGCTCAAATCAAACATATTGGCTTGGGTCTGGGACTGAGTCAGGGAACCTTAGTCCTAGGTCCGAGCCATCACCCATTGTATCGGCAGGTTCAGTTCAGTGTATGATTTGGGGCTCGGCTGGTTATGGACTGAGAATATGTGTTTGAGCCTGGCTGGCACATCGGTTCTTGGATGAAATTGACCCTTTTTGACGAATTATCAAATATTATATCACGTTTTGAATTGTCTCCAATGCTTTTCCTCGAAAACTCTATAAACGACTAGATGAAATTTAATTTCTTAATATTCTTTCATCAAATTGTTTTTGCAGGTTGCCTTTAGGACCAAGGTCTTTCATCCAAATATCAACAGCAATGGAAGTATCTGCCTTGACATTTTGAAAGAGCAGTGGAGCCCTGCTCTCACCATATCTAAGGTTCTGCTCTCTTAGTGACCTCGTTATGATTTAATAAGTGAATGTGTTTTCGATTTCCATAGTCCAATATAAACGTAGACATGGGATGGTGATTACAATGAATAACCCCACATCTTGCATATTTTCCATGCTGAAGTCCAGATGGCGGTGTGTCCGATTAAGTATTTTAGTTACTAAGAAAATCATGTGGGCACAAATTATTTAAATTTAATCTTCACCATGTACCCCTCATCTGGATTTCCATCAAGGAGCATATGCCACTGGCTCTCTTTCCATTGTTGCAGGAAACATTTTGAGAGTGGGTGCACTGTGGATGGCTGTCATTTGTTAATGCATGGTTGCTTTGCACCCTTTTCACTCTTTCATGTCTGCCGGTTTTTAAGTGGGTGGGAAAGGTTCTTGTTTCCTATTTCAGGTGTTGCTATCCATCTGTTCCCTGTTGACGGACCCAAACCCAGATGATCCCTTGGTGCCAGAAATTGCTCATATGTACAAGACAGACCGGTCAAAGTACGAGACAACCGCAAGGAGCTGGACCCAGAAGTATGCTATGGGCTAGTGTGCTTTGTCGCGGGGGCATGTAGGACGTGGGTTTGTATTCCTTCTTGTTATGTATAAAAGAAGCGTGGTTCTGACTTTTGTAATAGACATTGAAGAATAGATCTACATGTTCACCCCTCGTAAGTCATGGTGGTTTAATGGATATTTATCGTTGCAACTATGAAATATCAGCAGTTAAATATGTGGAGTGTAAGTATTGTTGTCATTAATACCTTCGTCGCGTTGATTTGATTCATGATAATTCATAAAATGTAACATTGCGAAATTTGTTCTCGGGGCAGTTGTATACGGCATCACAGTGCCGCTAGCATAACGGGGTGATTGTGAAAGGCGGCCGTATATGATTTGCCCCATTTGGGAAATTATTGACAAACCCTAATAGTGTTTGACTAGCTGCAGTGGTTTTTTTTGTTATATTTTGAGAGTTTCTCATGTGGGAGAAGTTTAAGCAGCACATCTAAATTTTTACCATTTTTTATAGTACAAAACAAACCTAAAAGAACAACCTTCCATGTGGAACTTAGATTTCATGCAGCTTTTCTTCATTAATCAAGTCGAAAAATTTGTTCCCTATCATGAACTCAGATTTTCCTTATTGACCAATCTGAAAGGGAAATATTTTTGCTGATCACCCTTAAAGTGTGATTGCCGTTTAGATGAGTTTATATTTTGAAATTTGTGTAGTAGATCTGTAGATACATTAAATGAAATTATCTTCGGTTGTTACCAAAAGTTAAAAAAAAATTATTCAATTAGTGCATGATTGGGGCCATGGACTCGACTGAAAGATTCAAAGGTGATTATTATCTGGCTCAATCCTCGGAAATGTCAGATGAATGTTTGATAAATTTTCACCATACTGGTTAATCAAAAATGTTTCTATTGGTAATTTGGTGATCAAGTAATGTACTGTCACTGGTGTTTGGATTTGACTCATTCAAGTCAACCAAGTGGTTTTTCATTTTATCTCCTCATCCAATTTTGGGTTAAATACCTTATTTTATACCTATGTTCTACTAGAATTGTTAATGCTCGAAAAAACGATCAAACGTCATCATAGTCTCAAGAATCTCAACCATAAACTGTGTCAACAAAATTTGAGGATGTTACTTTAAAACTCTGCTGGAACCTTAGGAGACACCCTCAATTCTTTCTGTCACTCAAAACCGTGCATGAGACTTTCATCTCATGCGGCTCCCAACTTCCTAAGTGTTAAAAAGAAAGAAGAACCCAAACCCGAAGACCCAAAGATAACATGACGAAATATTTTTATATTATTTTGTGCCAAAAAAAAGAGTGAAGGATTATGTTTCATTTACTTTTTTTCTGGGTTTTTTGCATCATCACCCCCTTCTTTTTACACTCGTACAAATAAGTTGTCCTCTGAATTTGGATTCCTCTAGCTGGGTTAAGTGCTGGAAAAAAAAAATTGTATTCCTTTTTCTAAAGAGATTTTTCTTTAATTTTTTTTGAAATTTGAAGTGGATAGGTGAGACAACTTTTCCACTCTTTGTTCAGAAAAAGATTGCTTATAAAAAAGCTTAATTTGAACACGGATTGAAATAAGTGCTTCTAGGTAAGCCAAAGATTTTGCATGAAATAACTTCGGTTTCTGCTGCATGCTGAAAACACACTTTTTTTGCCGGAGCTTTCTTTTTCCAAGCTAAAACATCATTTTCGCTTGTCCATTCCCTTGCTTTTCATGTAAATAGAAGTGTTTCTGTCGGATTATCTCCAAAACTGACGTAGCAAAACCCCCAAATACAAACACTTTCAAGTTTCAAATTAAATTGAAAAGAAATATATGATATTAGATAGGAAAAAAGTATAACGACTTATATGACATTTAGTACACTATCAGACATTTTATGTTAATAAAAGAAAAATATGTATAAACTTTTATTCATATGTGCTTGTTTTATGACAATGGACGTTATGTGGCGGTGTAGCCCATATAAGTTGTTCTCCTAAAAAAAAAAAATTTCTAGTGTGATCGTGAATCTTTGATTTATAAATTTTGATAGCATATCTAACACTTCATTCATATCGTATGCACTATCCGATAATAAAATAATTTATACTAATTCATCTAAACTATGAGATCAATCCACTTGCTTTGTAGAAGAAGGAAACTTCTTAGCAATCCACCCCTTGATTTAGAGGACGGAAATTGGAAGGAGTTAATTTTGGTGACGTGAGCAATTGATGAATAGTGACAAGATGGAAAAAAACAAATGTGAGAAGAGAAAGTCCTTGCAGTTTCCTTGACCCCAATTCCCAAGCCATGATATCCGTCCGCTTACACCCCAATTTCTCATATTTCTTTTTCGAATTTTTTTTTCCTTAAATATAATTTTGAGTGACAGAAAAAAAAAATGAAAATGATATATTTTATCAAATAAGGTAATAGTTGACGACATAGGATAGCTATATGTTGTGCTTTGGGAACTGGTAACTTGGAGCGCAAGCATCAACAAGGACCACTATATTTATTTGTCTTTTAATAAATATGTCGCAAATGAATTAATATTTCATGTGACACTTGATTTTTACTTGATTCGAGAGTATACCCTCTATTGTGACTTATTATGAGTGAATGAATAACAACTTTATATAGATATCTTTATAAATATCTTATTGATTGTAAAAGTTATTGATAAGAATTCATAAAAATAAATATTGAGGCGGTTGACTTGGTTAATACAATAAAAGGAAAGTAGAACACTGGATACTTGGCCCCCAAGCAAAAATAACTATGGGTTGCTATATCCGGTTAACTAAATTAAAATGTCTAAGCAAAAAATACTTTCTCACATGTTTAACATGATTTTATGGGTCAAATGTTTATGTTTTTCGTTGTATTGGAAAGGATCTATCCGCTTACACAAATTCTTTGTGTTACAGTCACACCGTTACGTAGTGTTATTAATTCACTTATATTAAAACATATGTATTTATTTATTAATACTATACTTTATGATCATTTGAAATATCATTCACTCGTATCGTAACATGTACATGAGGAACATTGTATGACATACTCTAATTATATAAACAAAAAATACTCCAAATAATGAATCCCAAATTGGGGAATTTGACAATGAGTTTTTAATGAAAACCTTATTAGGAAGGAATTTCAAAATTATTAGTAACCCAAAAAAAAAAAACGAATATTTTTTTTGAACTGGTAAGACAAAAACATTGTTAATACTTATCTAACAAATATACTATAATTAAAGGAAAAACACGAAAATGTTGGAGACTGATAAGATCCTCCTATAAAAAAGCGATCCTTAGTATTTTGACTCCTCCTCTGCTCCCTCCTCTTCCTCCTCTCTCTCTCTCTCTCTCTAAATTCTCTCTTATTTATTCCAGGCTTTTACTTTCTCTTAATGCTCCATCTCATTTTCTTCTGCCATTAACATTTGCCCTCCAAATCTCTCATTTTCTTCTTCCCACCATTTCGTCTCAGTATTTTGTCGTTTAGCCTGTGAGCTACAGCCATGTATCGAGCCAAGCAGCACACGCATCATCGTACGGTTACAAACAAGCTCGTCAAGACGTTCACCACCCACTTCCGCGAAACCAATGCCGGCGGGGCCCCAAAAATCGTACGGATTTCCGTCACCGACGACAACGCCACCGACTCTTCCGGCGACGAAGCCGAAGCCTCGCCGAGCCGAAAACACCGGGTCCTCGTGAAGCGCGTCATCAACGAGGTCAGAATAGAGGACTCTTCTCCTTCTCAGACGCTCGTCGCAAAACCAACAAAGCCTTCGAGGTGCAGAGCGGCGGAGGAGAGTAACGAGATTTCGCCCAACGGGAAGAAATACCGAGGCGTACGGCAGAGACCGTGGGGCAAATGGGCGGCGGAGATCCGAGACCCGAATCGTGGAGTCCGGGTCTGGCTCGGAACGTTCGAGACGGCGGAGGAGGCTGGTATGGCTTACGATAGGGCCGCCATTGCGTTTAAAGGACCTCTGGCTTTGACCAATTTCCTCAAGCCTCCAGAAATTGCCGTTCCGGACAGCTCGGAAGACGACTGCAACCCAAATGCTCAGTCTCCGCACAATTCGGATTGCGGTCACAGTGTTCGGTCGCCGACCTCTGTTCTCAGTGGTCGGGAAGCCGAAATCGACTGGAAACAGGTTGTTGGGGCTTCGGAGCGACAAAATTTCGGGTCTTTCGATACGGAGTTTTGGTTGAATGATTGTTTCGAACCGCCAATATTTTTCGACGAAATGAGAGTCTTACCCGAAACGCTGCTGAAAGACGAGGATTTCTCCGATTTATCGCTTGATTTCCGGTCGTGTAATTGGGATGACGTGGAGGATTATTTTCAAGGTGCTTATGAGTTAAAATGATGATCATCGAAAGTGTGATCTTGTGATTTTGAATAATGCTTCAAAAGATTTTGAGTGCCAAAGAGTGGTTGAGAGTTGTGATATAGTAATTAATTTATATAAATTAATCTAAATTATTAGTATTATTATTACTAGTAAACTATGACTTTGTAAATTCTTTTATATAAGTTTAGGGTATTGGAGTTGATTTTGATCTTAAATTTTGGGATGTATATCTTGATTTTTCATTAAGTGGCATATTTGTTTGTTATGTTATCAAGCGTTTCTGGTGGGGCTCTCAAAAGATTGCCAAGTTGCTTACCTTAATTTCCTTATTGATTTAAAAATTTACATTAGCAATTTACTATCAGTTATTTAAAAACGTCTGAGTTTAGAAGTGTACTCATACTTATTCCCCTTAACAATTTAAACATATGAATTTACTGTCAGTCTCATACTTACGGTTAGGCGTTTAGGTATTTCAAGTTTAAAATATCTGAGTTTACAACTCGTTTCATACTTTGAACGTTTGTTGCAATTCAAGTTAAGACGTTTCATACCTACTCGTTGAACGTTTATGCAATTCAAATTAAGACGTTTTCAAACTTACCAACATTCAATGTTGGTGCAATTCAAACTAAAACGTCTGAATTTACAGCATCATGTCTCACAGATATTTAAGTTTACAACTCGTCTCATACTTAACTTTAACAGTTAAACCAACCCAAATTCAACATAGCTGTTTCTACATTTTGTTTTGTGCATCAAATCCCAACTTGACGTTGTAAAAATAATAACGATTGGGGTGAAAGTGATTTAAATGAAACATTAGTACCACGGCAGCATAAAGTCATTGACCCAAATGGGGTTCTCTGTCTCGGTCTGTGTCTCTGGAAGACAACACGTACGACTGGACGGACTGTAAAAAATCAATGGTGTTCTTGCTCCAAAACCTAGAAAATTAACCATTATTTGTTTATATTATTAATAAGCCTACCTGTCTAGTACTAGAAATCTTGGAAAGGGTGAAATTATAGGGTGATTGATACAAACACACATTAGGACTAGGGGCCCTCGCTTTTTCAGAAATTCCCAGACAATGTCAGCCTGCTTTTCTGGTGAAATCTCCGGCATGCTTCTTGAATCTCCGGCCAACTGAAGGAAGCTGTGCGCGTTGTTGTATCTTTTCGTGGTCAAAATTTGCACAAAAGCCACGGATTTGGTGGTAAATGTGAACATTAAACACCTTTTTACTGTTTGGTAAGTCGGTGTATTGTTGTGGAATACGAGGTTTCAAGGTTCATGTCGAATCAGACCCACACTTCCAATGTGGCAAGTTGCAAAGTCTGGGACTAATGAATGACTAGACTATCTCTCAAATTTTGGTCGTTAGATCTTCTTGCGAAACATGTATTTGGGTCCCCCCTGTGTACTCTTTTTGTCCATTAGATCTCAATTCTCAGCCTTTATGTTAATCAAAAAACACTTTTTGTTTAATTAGGGGGTTAGAGTCTTTTTTAATATTCTAAACTATAAATTTCATTGTCCACTCATATTATAACATATAAATTAATAACACTACTTGACAATATGTTGTAGTTGTACTTAAAAAACTTTTTCTATCAAATGCGATTGGTAAATTTTTCTCATTGTGTGTCATGTTACTATTATGTGTATTAGTAACGACAGCTAGCAGTGAGACTGCTACACACAAAATTTTCTGGAGCAAGCAAAGGTTATGGAATAATATGTATACAATTGTGACATGCAAGTTGATGGTCTTCTATAAAACTTGGTCCTACGGGTGAATATCAAGACACTCGTAGGGTTGGTTTGCTTCGATCAAAACTAAAAAACTATAGTATTAGACCAAATTAAATTAAACCGTATTTAGTTTGGTTTGGCTCATATGAAAAACACCTAAATTTTCTTATGATTTATGACCATTTTTCTATTATGTTTCATAACACACATCTTTCAACATTTAATATATTTAAGTTGTATGTTTTTTTTTTGGTCAAATATGTTATATGTTTGTTACTTTGATAGCATGCTAAATGTTAAAATGATGATAGGGATTCAGAAACTAGAATGTTGGATGAAATACTAGTTTTATATGTGTTTGAAATTATTAAGATTGGTAATGACACACCCCGATCCGGATATCCCGAATGGTACCTAAATCGAGGCATGCTGGCCGATATCCTGGAGGGTGACGAAAGCCATGTCATGCAGACTAAGTGAAATTTCTGAATAAAATAAAACCAAAGTCTGGAATTATTTAAAATCATGCAGCAGAGTACGCAGAAGTACGGGTAGAACCCTTGATACATATCATGAGATGTTCAGAGCAAAGATAAATTACAGTAAAGAAAGTATGAATTATTCTCATCCTGAATAGGATGGATAAAACATACTAGTGGAAGGAAGTAATCCTACATTTATCTGGTGCGGAAGTCGTAAACACCAGAATGGTCGCGTTCACCACTAGTCCAGCTGCTACGTCCGCAAAACAGAAGGTGTGAGTGGGCAAAAATAAACATTTCTAAAGCCTTTGTTTTTCATAACAAAATAACCCCTATTTTAAAATTCAGGTATAGTTTCCCAAAGTCATACTACGTATAGTATGAAAACTATCTAAGATATGGTTAAACACCTTTATCTCAACATAATATAAAATTCGTCGTCAAAACAGTATAAAGGCAACAAGGCCAAATGTATGAGTAAATACCAAAAACTTCTCAACACATAATATGCTCAACAACATAGAAAATATATAATATGATATGCTCATTAACATATGCAATCACACAAGTCCATGCAGAAAGTAGCTACATGGAACAAGCTGGGTGTAATGGATATATGCTCAGTACTACGATCATGTGAAGCTGACGATAATTGCGTCACATACGAGTCCTAACTGCCTAATGCAGATTAGTACAGGCTGTCACCTACAATGGATCCAAAGTGAGCATAACGGTGCGGATGTGAACATACAAGTGAAGGCTGGTCCTGGCCCGGACGAGTACTAGACACCGGTGAGTGCATGTATGATGAGCAGATAATAACACATGATCATGCTATTGCAGTTTCACAAGTCTCAACATAATATAATTTCTTTACACTTAACTCAAAAGTAAACACATGGCATGATAGAAAATAAGTCATGAAATCACAGTGAGAAATAATATAAATAATATTAGTTTCTCAAAATAAAACCCACTCACTGATATGTAGTTGGGTCGTAGCCTCCTTGCCTTGCTTGACCCCTGTACTCTTCGTGGTAAGTTTCACCTATATGAGATATCACTATAGTAATGATTAAACTCATAAAGGTTACTAATTAATTTAATAAACGACACTTATCCTTGGTTTGCCCAACACGGAGGTCCAAAACGCTCCGAAAAATACCATACGTACTGCCCTGAGGTAGTATGCGTTGCCATGAGTCGCCTCACGTCGACGGAAGTCGAAAAACCCACACGCGCGGTCAAACTGAGCCGGTCAAACTAATGGCGTTAGTTGACGCTATTAGATTTAACGGAAGATTTCGGTATTTCCGTTAAATCTAATGGAATATTTCTAATGGCGTTAAAGGAATATACCTAGGGAATATTCTCGGTTTGGATCGAGTTTAAACCGATTTGCTGACGTCACGATATGGTATGGACCACGTTCAGGCCAGTCTGAATTGGTCACGGCTACAACTTACTTCAATCGCCGGTGCTGCCGCCTGCCGCTAGTCGCCATCGTCTGCTGCCGGTCGCCGCAGGTCGCTGCTAGCCAAAACTCGCTGGTTTCTGGAAAAATTTTAAAAGTTCGTAACTTTTTCATTTCTCAACCATTTTACACGATCCACATGTCAAAATGAAGCTAGAGAGAAAGGGAACAAGATTATACCGGTTTGGAGTTCAAAAAGTGGTCGGAAATGGCCAGAAATTGGCTCAAAAGTCTCGGTTTACACCCGAGGTCCGATCTACTTCAAAACACAACCAAAATGACACATCCCGATCCCGGACACGCCAGGTGTCGGGAAGTGCTGGCCGACACGTGTTAGGTGACGAAAGCCAATTATGCAAGAAACGGTGAAAAGTAAGAATATTAAGAGTAGAGTGCGGAAGTAGAAGTGTGGTGAGGGTTAGAAATCCATAATACAGGATGCATAACAGTCAGAGCAAAGTAAATAGTGCATGAATATAAAAACATTCACATCCCCGAGAGGATGGATAATTAAAAGTTAGCTACAAGTAGGAGTAAATCCTACATAGTCTGAGGATATGTCAGAACCGCCGACCACCGCCGAAGAGAGCCCTCGAATCACCGCTAAGTGAACCGTCACTAGGTCCTGGAGGGGCGCAAAACATAAAACGGTGAGTGGGTCAAAAAGCAAAGTTTGATAAAACTGTTGTTTTCAAGAGTTTACTAACCCCTCACTGTAAAACAAGTATAGTTTGAGAAAATACGTCATACCCTTAGGCATGAACCTCAAATACTATAATAAAAATATACGGGTACTCCCCGATAATGATGTACTGACATGCTCACCCATATGTAAACACACAAGTCCAAGTGGCTAAACCACAAGGAACAGGCTAGGTATAAAAGTAATACGTTGAGTACTACAATGACGCGAGTCTAACGCTAAGCGCTGGTGCACAAAGTGCAGTCACACAAGTTCGAGTTGCCTAGTGCAACCTAGAACATGCTAGTACCTACAATGGATCCAAAGCTGCGTAACGGTACTGGTAGTGACTACTCCAAACGTCAAGGCTAGTCCTGCCCACAAGACTGAGTAGTAATACCTGGGGTGTATACATCTACTGATGAGCAACAGTATAAAACATGTATGGCAATATAATACGAATGTTCTACCTCCAACAATCGTATATGATATGAATTATGCTAACAGTTTGAAGAAAGCATTAAAACCCATACGTACATATACATTTATCAAAACAAAGACCCACTCACTCACCTGTAGGTAGCCGGGTCGTAGCCCCCCGGTCCTGGGTAGCCCCGGTAGTCCTCTGGATAGGTCTCACCTATATGAGATATCACTGTAATAATAATTAAACTCATAAAGGTTACTAAATAACTAATTAATTGAACCTATCCCTTGTTTGCTCAACCAGGAGGTTCAAAACACCTCGAAAAATATCATACGTACTGCCCCTAGTTAGTACGCGTCGTCACGAGTCGCCTCGAAGACGGAATCGAAAAAAGAGTCCCCACGCGCCCCCACGCGTGGCTCAAACGCGCCAAGCCGCGGCTCAACTCGCTGTCTCACGCGCTCTCACGCGCGGCTCAGCCTAGCCGGTCAGCGCTGGTCTGAACCCGTTCGCTGACGTCAGCAAGGCCGGTCTGACCTGGTTTGCTGACGTCATCACCGGTCACCTCTGGTCTTTTTTCGGTCGCCGGCGCCGGCCGCCGTCGCCGGAATTTTGGCCGGTTTCTGGGTAATTTTAAAGCTCTATATCTTCTTCATTTCAAGGCCAAATTTTACGTGCCATATATCAAAATGAAGCTGGAGAAGAGTAGAATCACGGTGTACCTTTGGATTGGTCGTACAAGCTCGGGAAAAGGCCTGTAATTGCCTCGAAGGTTGCGGTTCACTGTAGCAAAGTCGATCTACGTCAAAACTCAACCAAATAAGGCAAACGACCTATGAAAATTCATCTACTCAACGATAGGAACACAATGGTGGTAGTTAGAAACCTCACCTCGGTCTAGATTGGCCGGAAAATGGCCGAGAAGGTCTGGTTCTTCCGGTTGCGTTTTCCGTCAAACGGTTGAGAGTTTGGACGAACGGTTTGCACCGTTGAGTCCACGGCGTCGAGACGAAGGAGGTGGTGATTTTTGTTCGCTTCGATTCGACGGGTTTCCGTCGGTGTGCACTGTGCACCCACAGAGAGAAAAGGGAGAAAAAGTCAAAAAAAATCTGGGGAAAAGAAAGTGACGGGGAAGAAGGAAGGGAAAGAAAGAATAAGGAAAAATTGGGTTTTGGGGGTATTTTGCACCCACCAAAACAGTAAACTTACACGCTCACGTGTACGAAATAAACACGCACGTGTAGAGAATATTCCACATAAATTATTTTATAACAAACTTTTTTTTACGGGATGTTACACAAAACACACGATTTTAGGATGAAAATCCATCTACTCAACATGAGGATGCTAATGGCTGCCGCCCGCCACCAGTCGCCATCGTCTGCTGCCGGTCACCGCCTTCCGCCGCCGGTCGCCGCTAGCCAGAACTCACTGGTTTATGGAAAAATTTTAAAAATTCGTAACTTTTTCATTTCTCAACCATTTTACACGATCCACATGTCAAAATGAAGCTAGAGAGAAAGGGAACAAGATTATACCGGTTTGGAGTTCAAAAAGTGGTCGGAAATGGCTAAAAATTGGCTCAAAAGTCTCGGTTTACACCCGAGGTCCGATCTACTTCAAAACACAACCAAAACACACGATTTTAGGATGAAAATCCATCTACTCAACACGAGGATGCTAATGGTTGTCGTTAGAAGTCTCACCTTGGTCAGTATTTTCAAGAAGCTTGCCGGAAAAGTCTGGTTCTTCCGTGTGCGATGTTTGTCAAACGGTAAAGAGTTTGGGCAATCGGTTTGCACCGTTGAACTCAGTGAGTTACAACGAACAAGATGGTGGTGATGGTTTGGCTCGATTTGAAGGAATTGGTGCGGCCACTGTGCACTGTGCACTTTTCAGAGGTGAAGAGAGAAGAAGGCAGAAAAGAGAATAGTGAGGGGAAAAAAAGAGATTAGGGGGAAAAAGAGAAGGAAGATATCCTTTTCCAATTAAGCCGGGCAACTGGATCCCGCTTGGTACACGCACCACCATATTTCCATAACAGGAAGTAATATTTAAACGTACGTAACGTTTCTGTTACACGTCGGATTTTTGTCCCGTTCATGCTTACGCGCACGTAGGAAAGAGTACTACAAGAATACAACAAGTAAGAATTTAAAATTTATAAAGAGTTCAAACGTCCACGTAGGACTTCCACTTAACCCGTGCAAGGGCATGTTGGTAAATTTACATGTTCAGGAAATAAAATACAATAAAATTAGGGACGGGTCGTTACAGGTAACTTCATATGATCTAAATATTTGAAAAGGGTTTGTATAAAAAAAAAAATTCTTAACTTTCAAGAATATAATTGATGTGCTTCATTTCACATGACAAAATAAAAACTGAAACACTAAAGAACGATCTAATTAACTTGTTTTGTAATTGAGCTAAATTACTAAAAAAAACATGAAAAAACTATTGAGAGCTTAATTAGATCAAAACCACACAATAGTAATTTGACTTAGTTTGATTTCTCTACACATTTTAGCAGGTAAGTAGTTTGACCGCAATCCAAGGATGAACAATCCAAACCAGACCACACATCTCCTCTAACTTGGTCCAGTAAACCCAGTAAAAGATAGTAGTTGGGTAAGAATTTTATTTTATATTATTTTCTAATGTTTTTAAATGAGTTACTTGGGACTCAAGTCTCAACAGGCTTGTCATTTTCAATAAAACATGACAGAATTCATGATACCATTGAAAACAATAGAGACATAAAAAAATTTAATTTATAGGGATATAACTATATTTTACATCTTTAAAGTTTGAGATGATTTTTAAAATCGGCCATGAGGTTTTAATTTTCTCGCATTGCTCTCTAAGGTTTTAAAATTGTGTCATTTTACACATTTTGTATATTTGAATGTCTAATTATTCATTAAATTGATGAGTTTTTTAGTTAGTGTGGTGTAAATGTGACTTACATATCAAACAAGTTACGGATTTTATATTCACCATGTCATCAATTTAAAGAAAATTCAAATAATTTATTAGACAAAATGTGTAAATTGATACAATTTCAAATTTTTAAAGAATAATGTGGAAAAATTAAAACCTCATAGCTTATTTTAAAATTCACCTCAAAGATAAAGTGTGAAATATTATTAGCCCTAATTTATATATGTAGCCAGCCTCCCTCTAATATATTATGTTAAACTTTTATGCGGTATGGCCTGGTGTAGGTCCACCCTACAGTACAGAGGCAACAGTGCCTGAGCATATTACCCTTTAAAGCAAAACACTGAACCAGAACCTAGTACGTTGATTTAATAACCAGCCCAAAATTTTTTTTGAACTCTTTGAAATTCAACTCAAATAGTACAATAATAAATCAGTAGATCTTCCTTCTTCTTCCTATTAGTCTAGTCTAGTACTCCTGGTCAATGTGGTCCTTCCTATACTATACCAGTTTAAATTTTTAGAATTTAAGTCAGAAAAAAGGTGAATCAGCAGTTGAATGTACAGTCAAAGATTTAATAAGACTCTCTAGTACATACAATACCCCGATCCATACAAAAAAAAAAAAAGCATATGTGGTTGCAAATTGAAATGTAAACTAAAAGTATCCGGGAGAACAAAATCTTGAAATCATATGCTTTGTATGAATCTTGAATCTAAAACAAATCAAATATCGTCTTTTATGAATCATATCTTATCATTTGGTGGAGGTTATAACTTATAACTTAACTATCAATATGTATTATACATTCATATATACAAGAATTCACTTACCAATAACTTAAAGTCTTGATTTGACAATATAATAACATAATATGATAAACTATTCGTCAAATATACAGCCTTTCATATTCACGATCATGTAGAGCTTCAAATCATTTTCAAGGTGACATTAGCAAATAGATTAAGGCCTAAAAGTATGCAAAAAAAAAAAAAAAAGGATATGGAACATTCCCCTACCTAAATAGCAAAGGAAGACAAAGAGAGGACAGAATTTCATCAAAGTGAAAACTAAAACAGGTAAAAACAACATCTTTATTCCAAATACCTTAAAATACAAGGCGTATTAATCTTTTTTGACCCCAAAGTTGGTGAATATAACAAAATGGGGGAGTAGGCTACAATGCTCGCAAGCATTGAATGCTCACACCGATTTCACCATTAAAATGAAGTAGGAGGGAGGAGAGAGGAAGGAGAGGAGAGTGAGATCGGTGTGAGCATTCAATACTTGCGAGCACTGTAGCCAGTCCCCAAAATGGGATGTAAAGCCCTCACCTTAAAGTTTACTTAGCATGAAACCATAGAATTCCATGCTTAATTACTGTAATATTTTTTTAAGTTTAAAGTGGGCCACAAAATCTGAGGCATCATGGGGAAGAGAGCCCAAGGAAAAGGTATACTTCATTTGCAGAGGAACGTAGAGATCATATCAAATGTATCAGAAGAACAGGTGGGATCAATAGTCCCACTCACACCTACCACTAGAACAAGGATAGAGATTTGCATGAGATCTTTGGGTCCATAAATCCATTGATGACCTTTTTAGTTTTATTCTTCTTTAAAAAATCACAGTTTGATATGTTTTTATAACGCATTTCTCCTGCTTTTGGTGCTTTCTTTTTAGTATTTGTGGCAAATTTGTACTGTTTGCACTCTGTTTTTGTGGTAGCCGAATATGAGTTTTAATTTATTTGTTGGTTGTGCAAATTAATCTCCAGATCAAGAAATTGGTCACTAGAGAAGATGTACCCATATGACACCTTCGTGTATTTGTTCGATTCTTATTAATGAATTTTACACAGAGTTCCACTCTGGTCCATGTAGTTTCAATTTCATCGTATTTGGTTATTGTAGTTTCTAATACATTCAAGGACATTCGCCAAACCTAAGCAACGTTGAATGTCTTCGAACTGCAACAAATTCAAAACTACAGGGATCAAATTTGATACAAATGAAACTACAAGGACTAAGAACGTGTTTTAGCCATTGGTCACATTTTTTCTAACTCCCATTGAAAACAAAAATTCATTGTAAATATGTGGTTTTAAATCGTCTGATTACATATATACATTGTTGAGTGGGTGAATGGTGATGCAGTACAGGAACAGCACGGTCAATGGTGTATAACTAACTAAAATGGCCAATTTCAGAATTCTTGGGTGCTTCGTACTCTGAGTGTTTTAACTGTTAAATTTTTATTTAAAATACAAAAATTAAGATCTAACGGTTAAAACAGTAGGAGCACCGGATACTCCGGAACACACAAGAAATTTTGGAAGCAGAAGAGCTTCTGTTGTATTTGACTTTTCATTTTTATGGTACATGCAGAACCAGTCTAAGGAAGGCCCATTGTGCTTCATGCTGCGAGTGCTCTCATGTGATTTAATTCAAAGTTTTGGGTCCATCCTGCTTTTGTGAAGTGAAAGAAAATCCTTCTGAGCACTTGGGCTGGCCCCAAATTTGTCACTCCCACCGCTAATAACTAATGGGCAGTAGATGTGATTTATGTTAAGCTTGTCAACATGATTTAAATTAAATCATAGTTTTTTAAGAATAATGAAAATAAACACAAATAGAATCGCTTTTAAATTTAAAAAATAAAATAAAATTGGAGGACACAAGCAATGTTTGGGGTGAGGGATTTTCAAGTCTCAAGAGATTGATGCAAGTTAGTAAAAAATGTATCACAAAATGTTAGATAATAGTGATTAGAAATGTCTTTCATGAGTATTACAAAGGTATGCAGAAGAGATTTATAAATGACTCATTCTAAATAGGGATTTGTCAATCTCTCTCACTTGTTTTGTCTTTGTAATGCTTAAGAAAGGGTGCGCATTTCAAATCCTTCTTATCTAACATTTTGTGATTCATTACTTACTAACTTGACATCAATTTCTCACCTCCAAACATAGCCTAGAGATTATAAGCAGCAACCAAGTTTATGCTGACGCATCATGGTTTCATTTTTTATTAAAAGTTTATAACTAGTTCCGTGTATTTTTACAAAAACTAATATACAAGCTGTGCATGTCATAATATGAATATACATGGTGAGATTTTTTATTTAAAAAAGAAAGAAAAGAAGATGGAGTAGGAGAAGAACGTGATGAGAGTGAGGGTGTGGGGGCACGAACAGCTAAAGCCGGTAAGCCACTGAGTTTCTGTAAACACATCTTCCCTTTAAAGAAAAGAATAAACAAACTAGAAAAGAAGAAAGAAAAAGTGACCAAACAAAATGATTGTGTAGAAACACCTTAATTTAATTTAATGCAGAAGAGGAGCCCTACTTCTTCATAATATTCCAACCAAACCACAGGCAAAAGAAAAAGAAAACCTGATAAATTTGAACGTGGCCAGTTAAGAATATTATTAAAGAAAAAAGGCCATTGAAAATTACAAATATTAGTGGGTTTTTGATTGATGGGAAATGCATTTGTTTGAGGGAGTTTAAAAAGAAAGACCTGCAATTTTTTTCGAATCGAGACAGCATGGGATGTCATGGTAGGCTCAGCAGCAATGAAGCGAGGGCAAACAGCAGGTTCTGTAGTTTCTGTTCAGAAAAATGGGTGTTACTGTGACATTGCAGAGGCCCCATTTGAGGAGAGGAAGAGATTGATTTCAATTAGAGATCAAGTGAAGGAAGTTGAGAACAAACTTATGTTTTTACAGGTAATTACTTGCCCTCCTCACAATTATATTTTGTTCATCTTTTTTCTTTGTGGGTTGTCCAATTTGTATATTTCTCTTTTATGACAAACGCTAGGATAATTTACACTAAGTTTTTTTAAACTACGGAAAGCGGAATTCGAACTTGGGTGCAGAGGTAGAAACACATTCCTATAGCCAACTAGATTAAGCCTAAGTTTGCAAAAGTTGTCCAATTTTTATCTAATACTTGGCCGTGTTCAGTCAATAAACTTAGGTTTTATCAATTCCTGGTGAATTCTAGATTGGTAGTGCATCCTAGTTTAGGGTATTTCGTTCGATTTCCCTGTTACTATCACGGGGCGTCAAGAACTAATAAATTGGAATGATAGTGAAATATTGCACCTTGACCAACTATTAGACTCTTGTATGATCTTTTATTTATTTTTCGCACTTTTGGGAATCGATATACGCAGAGAATGAGTTCTTGGCAGCAGATGGATAGGCAAGCAGCATTCAACAGTTTGGAAGAAAGCAGGCGAAATCTAGTTGCAAAGGTGACAGAATATAAAGGAAGAAGGGAACTTGATGTGGTAACAGAACTGAATGCATGTTTTGGCAGTGAAAACAATGTCCCTTTCAATTGGGATTTTAGAGAGAGATTGAAGAAAAAGGCCGATGAACCTGCAGATGAAGTTCACAGCAGAAGGTTTCTCACTAACTGCATAAGAAAACTGATCATCTCATGGAAGTGGCAAAAGGTTTATGGTATTGCAGTGAAATTGGCTATGGTTTCTGTGAGCATTTCTTCTGTAATGGCTGCTTATAAAACCAGGCAATTGTTGCACACCAGCTCAAGAAAAATGATTCCATTTTTGGTCTCCAAAGAAGAAGGAAAAAGTGGTAGTCTATTAACCTTCTCAAAGAGCCCTCTTAATGTCTTTTTTGGTAGGGGATGATTGTTAATTCTTTTTTTGTTTTTTTATGTCACTCATACTCGTAGTTTGTCAAGAAAAGTTTAGATATTTATTTTTTGATTAAATTTACAACTGTAATTCTCGTGAGAGTTGAACTTTTTACGTGAAATCAAGTAAAGACTGAGTGTCACTAGACCAAAAGATCATTGGTGAAATGTTTTGAGATCGGACCTCTTTCTCTTTTTCATGTACCATTTTTTTGATGTAGCATGTGCTATATATGCACTTGTAAGAGTAGGTAATCATCAAATGTCTTGTATGATATTTTCAACTAGTTCTGCCCTTGTAATTTAAATCAAAATTTGATAGTTGGAAGGACTTGATAATTACAACTTTTGTATACATCTTGTATTCTTTTGGGCACTTTTAGTTTGAAAATGGATACAAATTCAACAGTTCTTTGGAACAAGAATAGAAAAAACAAAATCATATAAAACATGCACAAAAAATCTGAAAATTATGGTCATGCATGTGTGACGACTAATGTTTTCTTTTTGGTCAAATTATGAATTTTAACAATACATTCAACGAGAATCAACTTAATCACAATCATTAATGTTCGACTTAATCACTAACCAAGTCTAAACAGCCTACAACCACCAAAACGCTAAAACAACCCATAAACCAAAATGACACAACCAAAATGCCGATAACAAACTCACTAGGAAGAATTTGTAGAACAAAGTGCGAATGCGAAGAAAACTCAGTTTTTAACGATCCAACTGTGCATAAAAAACAGACACAGGTCCTCATCATACGTCAATAGCCAAAAAACTAAGTAGATTAGCATGAATAAAAACTTTTAGATGGAGGGTTTCGAAGAATGATTACATTGAAGAAGCAGAATAAATGTGACGAGCTACAAAGATCAGATTATTCACCACGAGGGAGTAACTTCGGGATCAGTTTTAGCCCATATGCCATAAAAGCCCATTCAAATTTCTCACATATCCACAGCCATTAGGCCCAATTTGTTTGGCCCCTTCAGCCAACTTCGGCCGCAAATCATCAATTTTGCAAAAATTTCTTCCATACTACGGACTATTCAATACTACAGAATGTTACAACGGATTAGCTTCTCGGACTAAGCTGAACTAGATTGGCATAGACTAAGCATGATAAGAATAGTGAAGCATTTGGTGCAGTGCCGGACTAACAAGCTGGATAATGAAAATAATACTGTCCTATGCTTGGTGTTTGCTCGGACTGTACTATAATATTTTTAAATTGTAAATAAATTAGACATTTTTTATTATAACTATTTTGTATTATAGTTGCAAGTCAAAGATTATAAACATTATGATAACACATCAATGAAGTATAATTAGGTTACTTTCTTAAAACTTGATGGTAAATGTATGTTTACAATGAGAATATATAATTTTGATAGGATAACCAAATTATAGCTTTGTTACCCATATCTATTGACTTGAACAAAATTGTATCAAAATTTGTCATGTATCATGATTTATAGGAGCAAAACCAACACCAACAACATATGAATTAAAGTTGAATCACGTCCAAGATCAAAACACATAAATTAATGAACCAGTACTACATAATTTTGAGTCACAATTACCATAACAAGGGCTACATATATCCTTCAATAGTTAATAACATGATCACAAAACAAATATCCCACAGGATTCCCAAAAAACTAGTAGCCATCAAAAGATACAATCGACATCAAGGTTAAGTTAGACGCCACAATTTAAAACTACGATTGCCAAAATACAGTCGACGTTCAAAGACACCACATAATTACATCATCTTCTTGCAAAATACAGTCGACATCTAAATACAAGACATAATCACATCATCCTCTTGCATTGTCGCTTAGCAGCTTCTAAACAAACACTTCTTTGACTTCAGCATCTAAAGACTTGAAAACTGCTACATTGTGTGACTTTTCTAATATAAGTGTGGGCACAGTAATTTGATCCAAAGGAGAAAGCCCCATCTCCTTAAGTTCTTTGGCAATGTCAGTATGATCTTCTTTACCTTGAATAGCATCTGTTACCAATTGCATCCTTTTCCCACTTTCAGCAAATAATTCTTTCATTGCACTTGCTATGGCGTCGGTTCCATCATTTGAATTTCCATTAACTTTTTTCCTCTTTCTTTGACTACTCTCCGATTGGCTACTTTGTTGGTTCACAGGAGATACATCATTTTCTGCTCCAACACCACTTGCATCAACCTCATTTTGGCTTTGTTCCTCTATCATTTCACTAGGGACTCCAACTACTTTTCCCGTTACACGATCCTTTCCAAAGATATATGTAAGTTTGTCATATATGGGGAAACTTTTGCCTTTCCAGCTCTCTGCCTCCTTATTTTTCTGTTATGAATCCAGTAAGCACACAAACAAAAACAAAGCCACACATGATTATCAGCACAAATTAAGACGCTTATAGAACGACACAAAAAAATATTGGAACCAAAAATTCATTTCCCTTTTTGAAAACAATTACTTTGTGCCAACCAACAGTATTCATTCAGTCAGCAAAAACTAGTCAGAGGCTCAGAAGAATAAGGAGCACAAAGAATCAAAGTCTATTTTTAGTACTACTTTCTCTTATACCTATTTTGTCACTTAACTTTATCCAAAAAAATAAAAAATAATGGTTAATCTTAACGTACGGTCTGTACTAAAAGTATATATTTTAGTTAATCATAATGCAGACATTGTTGTGCTGACTTAATTGTTTAAACTAATTGCCAATAAGATAGGACTAGAATCTGCACATAAGATGCCCATGCTTCATCACTGTCGACTTCAATGCACTTCTTGACATCATTCCATGCAAATCCACTTGTGGTCATCATGTCATACACTAAGCTATATGTTTTTTCTAGTACTTCAGCTTCGACTCAATATGAGAAGTTGCTTTTAAGTTCGAAGAGAGCCAAAGATTTCTCAATTAATAACAGAGTACCAGATTTGAAAGCACTGGTATCACACCACTGGCCTCGAGAAACATAATCTTCAAGCACCGTTAACAATGCTTCTTCTTCATATGTCTCCCATTTACGCCTCGTTCCCTTCGGCACTTGTTCAGAATTGCTTCCACTTTCCATTCCTAATATCAAGCAAATGCCAAAACCAAAACCAATTGAATAATACATTCATGGTACCACCAATTAAAAAAATTGTACCCATTTCTAATATCATTCATAGTTCCATCATACAATAAGATTGTCATAAATAATGCAAATAGTGCCAAATTCATTCAAATATCTAAATAACTACAATCAAATCTGTCAAATACTAAATTCATGATACCAAATAAAACAAATGGAATTGAAAAACAAGCTAAAATGTTAACTTTAGCACACATGGCTATGTCGGCTAGTAGTTCCTATTTGCTCTCCACTCATTGTACATCTCCAAGGCCATGACATTCCTCTTTGCAGTCCACTGGTCAGATGCTCCAACACTACTAAGAATTTCGCCTTTCTCTTCTGGTTCAATCGTCATATGTTCTAGTGGATCTATAGACATCTCTCGCCTAATAAGGTTATGTAATAGATAACCAGCGGTAATTATCTGACCTTGTGTCTTTATCCGATAGAAAGATGGACTCCTAAGTATGGCCCACCTATGTTTTAGCAACCCAAAACAACGCTCAATTACATTCCTTGCCTTCAAATGCTTCATATTAAAAAATTGTTCCTTATTGGCAGGTGTTCGTCCCCCCCATTAGGATAAGTGATATGGAACTCCTTTATATGGTGCAAGGAATCCTTCACCGTTTGTGTAGCCACCATCTACAAGGTAATAACATCCTAATAGACAAAAGAAAAAAGCTATTAGTATTTCGATGTTTATAAGCATTATTATACCTATATAAAGTTGACTATAGCTAAAAATCTTACCAGGGGGTACTTTTAATCCATTAGGCCTAGGTATTGCATCACGTAGCACTCTAGAGTCCGATGCAGAACCCACTCAACCCGGTAACACAAATATGAATTGCATGTCCCTTGAACACACAGCCAACACATTAGTTGCAACTCGACCCTTTCTTGTTTGGTATCTGGGTTTGTCAGTTTCAGCTACATGCACGTCAATGTACGTTCCATCTAATGCTCCCAAGCAATTCTTAAAAAATAAATAAGCTTCTGTTAATTTATAAAGGAAAGGAATCACTAGTTAGAGTTTGGAAAATATACAAAAAGTTATGAAGATACATTAAAAGATCTCCACCTATGATCCGTACAATCATTAGGAACAGGCTCAGGGACTTCTAGTAGGATACCTTGTAACCGCAAAATTCCTTGCAACACTGAATTGAAATACCTACTAATTGTCTCTCCCGACCTATAGAATCTACCACCAATACTTCGATTCTTAACATGATGTGCAAGTACTTGTAAAAACATACATACTTGCTCCTCTAAAGACACCAAACCATTATTCTTCGCCCTCCCATCTTGGTGAAGTAAGTCACATAATAAACTAAAAGTTCTTCTATCCATTCTCAGTTCGTTGACACACTCCTTATCACGATTCCCTATTATACCATCCAGATAACGCATAAGAGTTTCTTGTCTAACAAGTGCACGATTATTTAAAGCACGGGTTTCACTATGTTTTTGTTTGGCCTTTAGCATCATCAACACAAGCATTATGCAAGCACAAATTGTCTCTAAATTCCACAACTCTAACTATAAGATCAACAAAATTCTTCTCCGGTCCATATCTATTCAAACTAAAAAAAACAAAAAATCATAAATACCAAAAGATAGATATCACACAGACAATTATGTATCCAAATCAAGAGATATATAAAAGAACTTTCTTGAATCTACCAATACTTGTAAAATCCAAATCAAGATATCATACATAATTAAAATGAAGATATCATACGTTCACCCTATATATTTTACTATGAAGGTTTCAACCACATTCGCCCTATATATTTTACTAGGCAGTAGGCACCATATTCTATTTGATAGACCATATTGTATTGAGTTTTTCGGGTGGGGCAATGCCTTTGGGAATTTGGAGTCTTGAACCAAACTACACTGTTTAGACTGCTGGCCAGGCTCAAAGAAACCTTCCTTCCAGATGACCCTCTCTACCAATTCAAAGGTCAGCCACTGAAGGAAAAATAGATTCTTGGAGCTCAGTATGTGTTTCCAATACTTGAGTGGGGCCCTAATTATAGCTTCAATCTCCTTAAATCAAACATCGTTTCTAGTGTCACCATTGCCAGTTTAGTCATCCCTCACGTACTTCAATTTTTAAAGTCATCGACCTAGAAGACGAAGAAGAAAGAATCGCCCTCTGGTATACTTTTTCTCTCTCGTCTCTTCAGCCACCACTGAGAAAAACCCCCAACCCTCCTCGATGGCTCTCGTTCTCCTCGAACTATCTATCATCGCGATTGAAATTGACAATTCTAGGGTTTGGGTGGATTGAAGGTCGGTACCTAATAATCCAAAAATCCAAAATAGAGAGGAAATGAACCTGTCTTTTCGCTAGGCAGCAGCAGCAAGAAGAAGTTCATGCGAAGAGGAAGAACCATGAGGCAGCCGCGGAAGAGGAAGAAGCAATTTTCATGTGAAGGGCTGCGTACCAAGTTAGCGAGCTCTTTAGTAAATCCCAAGCTTCTGAGTCGGACTGGATTTGACGACCTAAGGAGGGCCATAGTGTACACGAGTCCAAGTTAGTCCTATTTAGGTTAGTACATGGGCAAAACAAACATGAGATTATAATCCCACTTAAGCTAAGCCCTCCTTAGTATTCATTTCCATATTATGATTTAGTTTTCTACATACAAGAAAATTTGAAGTCCTTAGCATTCAAGGCAAAAAAGAAATTAAAGTTTACCCCCCCCTCACTTTTTTCTCACAGTACATCAGAAGCAGTTTTGAAAAAAAGCACAACAATTTCAAACTAGCCCTTAATAGCACAATCTTTTAGTTAGAGTCAAATAAGTGTGATTTTCCATTGCCCAAAATCCTTCTGCTAATGCCCTTTAGTAGTGGCACGCCTGTATTTTCTGCAATCCATACCTTAATGTTCATTTTCGGGGTTGAACAATTATAGTTTTCATAAGCTTTGTGCCATCCCATGCACGATGACTCACTCTCATGAAAGTCGACGATTTTAAAATAAGACAAGGTTCTGCAATTTCTCTTCCTTTTTTGTTTTTGGATTCTTTGTACTAAAAATTTGTTCTTTGGAGTTTTTAGATGCCCATTTATTCATTTCTTCAATTTTTTTGTAGTGAAATTCCCCTTTTCCCATATTTCTTCTTAGAACCCTATTGAGGGGATCATGTATGGTTGTTGATTTGAATTAGTAAAAGGGTAATTTTATTGATTTAGAAGTTACCCTTTTGAACTGATTGGTGTTTGCCTGAAAATCTTAGTGATTTGTGAAGATTGCATGTTTAGAAGGTACTCTACTTTGTGGTTTGTGTTATGGAAATTGATTGGTGTTATGCATTTTTTGTTGCATTGTCTTCGGACAAGGTCGCAAGCACATGCTGCTGGAGTTCCTTATCAAGGGCTATGTGATGTGGCTTGTTCGGAATCAAATGCGGTATGTATGCAACTGGTTTTCGAGTACTTAATAGTAATCTTTTATTGAGTTCATGTTAAATTGTTAATTACTTTGCAATAAGCTTGGATCATAGTTAGCTACTTTCATGTATGGATATTTCCTTGGATCGTAGTTCTGTGTACAGTTAGATAGAGAGTATCTGGGTAAATTTCATGTCGGCTCTGTCCATTTGCGTAATATTCCCTATTAGGGACTATCTGTTTATTTAGGTCATCAACATTGAGTTTGTAGGAATTTTTTTTAATATTAGAGGGGTTTAACATGAATAAATTGGTGCAGGAAGGATTTTGGCAACTCTGGAGAAGCTACCCTATAATCTGCAAGAGCGTTCACCATTCTACCCGATGTTTGAAACACCTCATCTCTCAAACTGAAAAAAAATGTTCCATTAAGGCAAAGTTATGTTCAATCAAGGTAAACAACAAGTTACTTTATAATTTGCAAGGGCGTTTATCCTTTTAACTAATGATAGAATTCATTGTCCGCTAATTTAGCGTGTCTAAAAGCTAAAGTTACCTTATAATTTGATCATATTTCTTAGACCCTTCCCTTTAAAGTTATTAGACAATGTAAACTTACTTTGGCCCAAACAACTCCCAACCTAACCTTTCAAAAGAACATGAGGAGAACACAAACTATAATTTTAGTGGTTGAAACTACGGCCACAAATACAATCATCCAAACAATAACACTTAAACTTTCACAAACTTTTCTTTATTTAATCAATATGGTTAAAACGATTTTAACAATCAAAACGCGAAGAGAGAAACAACTTGACACTGGTATCAATTCAAATTTCGAAATTAAGAATTGCCATTTATGAGGAGAGAGAAAGTTGTTTGGCAAATTGGCCCCACTCCTATTGTGGAACGAAGAGAGAAAAATATAGTATTAGTCGTTATACCTTCATCTTCAAAGAAATTACATTTGCTCTCTCTCTTCTCTCACTTTCACATTGCCCATTACACCTTCATGTTAAAAAAAATTAACATTTGTTCTCTCTCTCTCCTCTCACTTGCCAATTACCCATTACACCCTCATCTTCAAATAAATTGCGTTCGCTCTCTCACTCCTCTCACTTACCCATTACCCATTACAACTTTATCATCAAGAAATTACAAACTCTCTCCCTCTATATCTCTCTCTCTTCCCGTTTGCCATTTTAACACCTTCATCTTCAAAGAAATTACAACCAATACCCTGCAAAAGTTACCATTAAAAGCCTTGAGAAAAATGACTCGAACTTGTGTTGAAGCTCCCAAAAACCTATTTGAAATCCATGACATTCTCCTTCAGATTTTGCAACGACTGCCAGTGAAGGCTCTGTCAAGATTTAAAACAGTCTCTGATGAATAGAAGGAGCTTATTTTGCTCGAATGGTCAAGATAAATGAGATCTTTTGAGCCATGCAATTGCAAGATGTGGGCTTCCACGAGCTCTTCAGGCAAAATGAGCTCCTTCGATTCATAGGAGACTGTTTTCAATCTTGACAAAGTCATCGCCAGCAACTGTTGCAGAATATGAAGGAGAATGTCGTGGACTTCGGCTGGATTTTTGGGCGCTTCAGCATGAGTTTGAGTAATTTTTCTCAAGGCTTTTGATGATAACTTTTGCAGGGTATTGGTTGTAATTTATTTGAAGATAAATGTGTTTTCTTTGAGGATGAAGGTGTAAAAATGGCAAACGAGAAGAGAGAGAGTATGTAATTTCTTTGAAGATGAAGGTGTAAAAATAGCAAACGGGAGGAGCGAGAAATAGAGAGGGAGAGAGTTTGTAATTTCCTTGAATATGAAGATGTAAAGGGTAATGGGTAAGTGAGAGGAGTGAGAGAGCGAATGCAATTTCTTTGAAGATGAGGGTGTAATGGGTAATGTGTAGGTGAGAGGAGAGAGAGAACAAATATTAATTTGATTGAAGATGAAGTTGTAACGGGAAGTGTGAGAGAAGAGAGAGAGCAAATGTAATTTATTTCAAGATGAAGGTGTAACAACTAATACTATCTTTTTCTCTTTCTTCGTTCCATAGTAGGAGTGAGGCCAATTTGCCAAACAACTTTATCTCTCCTCATAAATGACAATTCCTAATTTCGAAATTTGAATTGATAGTAGTGCCAAGTTGTTTTTCTGTTCGCGTTTTGATTTTAAAAATCATTTAATTATATTGATTAAATAAAGAAACATTTGTAAAAGTTTGAGCGTTATTGTTTGGATGATTGTACTTGTGGTCGTAGTTTCAACCACTAAAATTAGAGTTTGTGTTTTGTTCATGTTCTTTTTAAGGGTTAGGTTGAAAGTTGTTTGGGCCAAAACAAGTTTATATTGTCCAAAAACTTTAAGGCAAAGGTCCAAAATTTCTGATCAAATTATACAGTAACTTTAGCTTTTAGACACGCTATATTAGTGGACAGGGAATTCTAACATTAGTTGAAATGATAAACGCTCTTGCAGATTATAAAGTAACTTGTTGCTTACCTTGTTTGAACACAGATTTGTTTTAACTGAATACCGTTTTGCAATTTGAGGGAGGAGGTGTTTCAAACATTGGGTAGAATGGTAAACACTCTTACATATTATAAGATAACTTCAAGATTTTGCCTTAATCATACAAGTTCTATCATCTCTCAAAAAGGGGGTCAAACTTCAATGGTACGTACCATTCAATGATACGTATTGTTGAATGATTTAAGATTCATTTAGGGCTCATCGCAAATTAATATGGAACCATTCAATGACTGTACCATTAAATGGTATGTACCACCCAAGATTTTTCCTTAAAAAAGGTACAAATTAAGATTTGCTTGTTGTATGCATGTGAAGGCATATGGTGTCTTATGGTCAATTGGGGCTCTTCATATTTAATTACAACTATTTGTTGGGGGAGGATATTTTTTGATTTCCACGCCAATAAGAGAGTTCTTTTTCGAGGGTTGTGAGACCCTTTCGAAGTGGGAGGGGTAAACTGCCGTTTGACTCCCTGAACTATCACCCTAGTTGAAATTGACCCCCTGAACTATTTTTTTGGTAAATTAACCCCTTAAACTTTCCTAAATTAGTAGATTTACCCCCTACCGCTAGATTCCATCCAATTTGCTGTTAATTCGTTAGAATGTCAGCTAGATCTACCAATTAAAATACGATACGTGTTAGTATTTGACAGCACAATGGATGAAATTTCGTTGAATCTGACGGTGAGGGGTTAATTGGCTGATTTCAAATAGTTCAAGGGGACAATTTACCAAAAAAATAGTTCAGTGGGTCAATTTCAACTGGAGTAATAGTTCAGGGGGTTAAACGTCACTTTACCCAAGTGGGAGACCCCTCTACCGTCAGTGTCTAACTGAATTTTATTCCAAAGATGTGATCTTACAGCTCGCTTACACTAAGTATACCATCAATGGGAACTTTGCTTTCTGGTTGGGAAGTGTCTATGTCCTTTTCACTTCTCTCTATTACTATAAGGAAAATCTCATATATAACAAGTGGAGTTCTTTCTTTCTCCCATAATCTTCTTTTTCTCAATCGCCCAAAAGAGTGAAAACCCGTTTAAATTTGTTTACTTCGTTCATTGATGTGAAAATTAACTTGACACACAAATTAAACCCTATTGTTGACAATTGTAGTAAAGATGTAAGTAGGGATCGTTCTAGGCCGGGGATTAACTAGGGATGCTAATCTACACTAACTAGACTCAAAAACATGAAACTAAGTTAAATTGACTCAAAACAGGTACTATAAAGGAATTTGGACGAAAATTCAATTAAAAAGACTCAAAATACTAAACAGGGATTGGTTCGAACGAATTTAACTTAAACAAATAAATTAACAAAAACGAATGAAAGGGTGATTAACAAAGATGAAAAGCTAGCTAGAAGGTCCTTCTCCACACATGACATATATATGCATACAAATCGATCTCCAGTTATTCTTTCAATAAACCATGAATTCTCAACACCCCAGATTAATTAGGTACGCTTAAATTAACCCTCAGATTTTCCTCATGTCATTGAATTGGATGGAAAGAGCGCACCACAATCAAATCATTCTTCAAAAGTTCCCTACATGAAAGCGCATAATAGAGATACAATCAAAGATCATTACATTCCATGAAAATCACAAGTATTGACAAGGCACTAGTAACTATGAAAGCGCATGATACTTATGCCAAGAATTTACTTAACGCAATCGATGTCCCTTCGATTTTTACTACTTGTGAATATAAGTTTCTAACGATTAGGTGAAAGTCCCTTATATTCTAGCTCCAAACCCTAACATGCAAACTAAGTAGGCCTCCTTAATCAACACACAAGGATAAGTTTTCTGTAAAACAGTTAAGCAAATTGCACTCACGATTTATGAAACAATAACTGGATGTAATCAATTCATATCACATATATGTTCATGGCTTTGAATTCGCCTCTAACTAAAAAGGAATTAGTTACTCATAATTACAATGAAACAAAAACAAATAAAATTAAACATAGATAGAATACACCTAAAACCCTCCAAGGTTGCTGCACAATCTGGATTTCTGACTTTATTGGCTCTTGTGTGCTCCCCCAGTAATTACATCATCAAGGAACTCTAAAGCACGGTTTTCTATAGAGTTTATACCTCATGAAAACTCCTACATCCATCTGAATTAAGTCCCAGAACTTGCACAAACAGATATCACGTTATTTTCCTTGAAACCAAATCCGACTAGGACTCTTTTTCCTGTTTCGACCTTCAGTCACTAAAACAGCGACAAAATCTGCAATACGTATCAGAATGACAATCTGTAAAATCCTATGGAAACTAGACTTCCAGAGCTTTCCAACCATATATGGCACGACACTTAATTCTTTCTAACGAAATCTGGGTGCTCTGTCGAAGTTGGCAGTTATGCGCAGCACTGTCCAATTTTCACTCGGATTCTGCTTTTGCAATGTACTTGTCTTCCAAACTTCTATAGTCACTCTTTAGGATGAATTGAAGTCCTCAAACAGTCAGATTATCCAATATCTTCATATGAAAATAAATCTCCCTTTGCAGATGGAATTAGGTAGAAAATGGATGGTGATAAGGTTAGGATAAGATAATATAAGATAAGGATAATGTTCCAGATAATGTTCAATGTTTTCTGCTCTTCCCTTATCTTCTTTGTCTTAAACTTATTTCTTCATCTTCAAAACAGATTCCTAGCCTCATTTAAGCTCCCAATTCGTCCATTCCTTGGGCTCCATATACATGCACTCCATTTAAGCTCCATTTTGCTCTAAAATGCACTAAAATGCACTTTCTTGCTTCACTTGCCATTTGAACCTACAAACACACGAAAATAGCTTAAATCACTATAATAAACAATAACTAACTACGTAAATGCAAGAAAACAAACTAACTAAGTCGCATAAATATGCTCCTATCATTCATGTCTATCTCTATCTATGAAGGAATCCGTTCATAGTACGCTCGGGATCCTTCCCTCCCTAGGTACTCAAATAAGAATGGAAAACGGGAACACACGAAACAAAGATATGAACTAGGTAAATAGAAATGTAAAAGGGAAGGCTGTAAAGCAACCGACTACAACAAGAAGCCAACACCATGTGGAATCACTTGCTCATCTGAAACTAGTGGTACCGCCTTTCGTGAGGCGCGAACTCGTTTATTGTTAGTCTAGACAACACCAAATATGGGATTTTAATCCACTAAGACCTTTGTTTGTTACACCTTCTTAAAGAGGGATTGACTTAACTAAGATTATAGTACTATATTTGGTATGATCAAGGACTCTAATGAATGAGACTAGCTTGGACCAAGAGAGAGTCTGTGTCACTAACTCCTTATCTAATCCCGAGTAAAAAAGCTCGGTATTAAGCGGTCTTAGAAAATGCAAGCGGAGCGGTCTAGGTGCTGGGTTTTAATAGGAAAAGGCAAGTCATGGTTCATATATTTCAATGGCCAAAATCAACTGTAGATAGCATGAATGGAGTAACATTAGATTTAGAGAAAATGAAATTATTAGAGTGAAGGTTTCGAAGAATGATTGAACTAAAAGAAGCACAACTATAATACATGCATTTACTTAACACATAAACTATCTAACAGTCAAATATGCAATAAAAAAAAATCATATTTAACCGTTAAATAATGAATGTATTACATAAATGTATTTACCGGAGTCACTCTAAAAAATGTGATGAGGTACTCAAATTTGAGCATGAGTGAGATCAATTATTAACCTACGAAAGAGTGAATTTGGTCTCAGTTTTAGCCCAAATACAATAAGACCTAAAAGCCCACTCAAATTTCTCCCACATGGAATCCACATCCACAGCCAGCACAGCAGCCCCAATTTGTTTGGCGCCCTCAGCTCCACGCCTACTTTGGCCACGAATCATTCATCAAAGTGCCACACACATGCGCAATGACGCACTCTCTCGCGTCTTCCCCATGGAAATTTCACAATCTTCTTTCAAATATTCAATAAATCTCCAGCCTTTCTGCTAGACAGACCGACAAAGACCAGGAGGAGGAGGAGGAAATGGTGGGTTCAAGGCACGGCCTGCCTTCGTGGATGAGCACGGTGGCGGCCAGCAGAGTTGATTTCGAAGGAAACGTGGATACCATGTTCAGAGAATCCAAAGAGCAGCAGAAACAGTTCCATTCCATGCGCGTTTCCGACGCCAATTTGGGTTTTGGCCAGCGGGCTTTATCCGCCGCTGGCGCCGCCTTCGTCTCTGCGATTCTCGTTAACCCTCTTGACGTTGCCAAGGTTCTGCAAATTCTGTTCCTCTTTTTTGGATTCTTTCTGTTAAAATTTGTTCATTTCTTCATCTTTTGGACAATTTGTGTTGTGAAATTACCATTTTTCCATATGCTGTGATTGAGATTCTGTATTCTTCTTAGAACCCTTTTGAGGAAATCATATATTTTTGCTGTTGTGAATTAATAAAAGGGTAATTTATTGATTTAGAAGTTACCCTTTTGAACTGATTGGTGTTTGCCTGAAAATCTTAGTCATTTGTGAAGATTGCATGTTTAGAAGGTTCTCTACTTTGAGGTTTGTGTTATGGAAATTGATTGGTGTTATGCATTTTTTATTGCATTGCTTTTCAGACAAGGTTGCAGGCACAAGCTGCTGGAGTTCCTTATCAGGGGCTATGTGATGTGGCTTGTCCGGAATCAAACGTGGTATGTGCGCAGCTGGCTTTCGATTACTTAGTTTAGTAGTACTCTTTTATTGAGTTCATCTTCGATTCTTAATTACTTTGCAATAAGCTTGAATCATAGCTAGCTGGTTTCATGTAAGGATATTTCCTTGTACAGAAGCACCTTTAATTTTGGCTTTGGGATTGTCTGTAGATGCTTTCAGATTTGAGATCTTCCACGCCACGCACAAGTTCAATACTTGGAACAAAGACTGTCTGCCCTTCAGAGTGTAACCAGTATAAAGGAACACTGGATGTGCTGTACAAAGTCATACGTCAGGTTAGTGGATATATAGACTCATTTCTGTATAGCATATTCATCTCCCAAAAAGGAGCAACTTATCTTCCTTTGTGTTTATATTTCAAGTATCTATCCTTAAACAACTTTTTTCAATCCAATAGAGTGCTCCAGTCATATTGTGTGGTAAAGCTTCAACCTTAAGTATTTGTTTTCATAGATTAAAGCAGGCATAGGTTTTTCTAATTAGCTTTTTAATATTAATCTACTCGTTTTCTCTCTCATTAACTGTGGACAGCTTGAAAGTGCTGTGTAACGTTTTAGATAGAGAGAAACTGGGTAAATTTCATGTTAAGACACTTTTTGTTGCCCTGTCCATATGCGTAGTATCCCCATTTAGGGACTATCTGTTTATTTAGGCCATCAGCTTTGAGTTAGTAGGAAATTTTTTAATAATATTAGAGGGTTTCACAGGAATGAATTGGTGCAGGAAGGATTTTGGAGACTCTGGAGAGGCACTACTGCAAGCTTAGCATTGGCCATGCCAACTGTAAGTCTTTCTCTTTCCAAATCTTTCATCCAAATGGTTCCTTGCCGCGTTAGATCCCATGCACTTTGTTCTGGAAGTTATGTTGCTAGTAGTTATTTTTTCTATTTGTCAATCAGGTGGGAATCTACATGCCTTGTTATGACATTTTCCGCAATTGGATGGAAGATTTCACAACTCAGAATGCTCCAAGTCTGACACCATATGTGCCATTAGTTGCAGGGTCAATAGCACGATCATTAGCTTGCGTTTCTTGTTACCCTGTTGAGCTGGCAAGGACACGCATGCAGGTATCTTATATGTGGATTTGATGTCCTCATTTATCTTTTATGCATCACCTCTCGACCAATCTCATGAGTGTGATGTCAGTAACTCTACCTCAAATTATCTTAGTTTCTGGCTTGAGTACAAATTATAATGTGATTTGAAATTGAAAAAGAATTAACAATTGTTATTGAGGATCTGCGACCTATTTCAGCATAAAAATACAATTAGCATCAGACAAGAAGATGACCATTGACTAAAGTTTACTAATTAATTTTTATAACTATATAATTTGCCTAAACGATACCATATTTTCCAAATCTTTGATAAACTGTCCTTCATGTACTGACTACTTATCTTGATGATTATGTAAGGAGAACTACTCTATGTGGATGATAACCTTTTTATTGAAATTTCTCATTTTCCCTTCTTTAAATGTAGGCATTCAGGGAAACCCATGCTGGTGTGAAGCCTCCAGGAGTTTGGGGGACGCTGAATAGGGTCATCGATCCTGTCAAGAACAAAACCCCCCTTCAAAACTGTATGTAAACTCCCTACTTCTAGTTTCGATTCATTTCTCTACTGTTCCATCTGTCGTAAGTAATTGGATTTGCAGCTGATTTTGAACAAGAGGAAGTGATGATGTATATGTACTTTTTGCTGAGAATAGTTCTAAGGTCGCCTTTTAGTTAAAATAGATTGTTGATGGCATTCCTTTTTTCTTTTGTAACAGTACAAAACTATCGCCTCTTGTGGACTGGCCTTGGGGCTCAACTTTCTCGCGATGTTCCTTTTTCTGCAATCTGTTGGTCAACCCTTGAGCCAGTGAGTCACATTATTTCCAGAAAATTCAAAACCTACCTACTGATTTTCTTTTATGCCTTACACCAGCAGGTGTAGACAACTTGATTCAACTTCTACTTTTGCCCCTTCTGTGCAGATCAGGCAAAGAATTCTTGGTCTGGTGGGTGATGAACCCAGTGCAGCCAGTGTCCTTGGGGCAAATTTCTGTGCTGGATTTGTTGCAGGAAGCCTTGCAGCTGCTGCTACATGTCCACTAGATGTGGCAAAAACCCGGCGACAAATAGAGGTTATATCTCTAAAATAAGCTTCACCATGATTTTGTTGCCTTTCCTTTCTTGTCGTTGTACTGAAAGAAACAGTGAAGCAATCCTAAATATGCTACAGAATTTATTCACGAGATTCAAGCGCACCAAAAATTAAAAAGATGATCTGTTTGAATTTTAACATATTTCTTTTTGCAGAAGGATCCTACAAGAGCATTAATGATGACAACAAGAAAAACGTTGCTTGAAATTTGGAGGTATGTGAGACTTCAACTGCAATATAAGCCATCAATCACATGATTTGCATTCAATTCCCTAAATTAATGTTCATTTTTCTATGTTTTTAACCAACCATGGCCTCGTACCTTTTGTGTTGAATAGGGACGGAGGGATGAAGGGGTTGTTCATGGGAGTTGTTCCCCGTGTTGGTCGTGCCGGCCCTTCTGTTGGGATAGTCGTCTCCTCATATGAAGTCGTCAAGTATTTTTTAGATCACAGACATCTGACCACTCAATGATCAAAACTGACACATTCATTGATCGTGCTTGCGCTTTGGTTGGTTTCGGGATTCTGGTATACTTGTACAAAGCTTACCGGGTTTTCAATCGGACATAACTACTTTGGGAAATCACTTAGATATGTGATTTCTTCTGTGCGAATCACAATGTTCATGTCATGATGGTGGGGAAGGTTGCAAAAGCGACAGAAGATTACTGCAATTTTTGGAGAATAATTGTTCCTGGGAACGCCAGGAATATATTTTTATTTTTCCTTTTAAGACTTTCAGTCTTTGATTGCAGCATAACAGTGCAAATATTTTCTTCGTTGCAACAAAAATTGTATTTTTTTAATTTTTGTAACAAAACAACAAAAATTGTCAATTTCAATTCTTTACAGTTTACACTTTTTAAGTTTGGGTCGAAAATTCGGAATCCATATATTTTTATTATTATATTATTTTTGATACAAGCGAGACTGAGGAAGGAGGGATTTAACCTCAAGTGGAGACAATTTAATAAAAAAAAATCTTATAAATTCTAAATACTTGTTGCAAACAGCAATCTTTATTTATTAAATTGTTAAAAGTTTTGACATTAGCAAAGTGCCAAACTAATACTCAAACCAACTAGAAATCTTAAAAGCTGAAAATCAATAGAGCATTGGAGTCTTCATGCCATCATGGATAGGAGTTGCTCTGGGGTCTCTCATCGGAGTCCCCGTATACGAATGGAGAGGAGTTGCTCTGGGATCTCTCATCGGAGTCTCAGCCCCTCCCATGCCATTGCCATAGCGATACGGTGTTCCAACTGAGGCAAAGTTATCGGAATCAGAAACACAACTCCAACGATCAACTGTGACAATCTTCATTTGGGACTCTAATTCAACCAGCAGATTTTGTCCTTTAACCTCTACAACACTCCCGCGGTAGCCCTTATAGACACCTTGCCGAATTTTCACCCTAGTACCCGCACCCAAACCATTAGCATCAGGCCCTCTTCTTAAACCTCCAGAAAACATGCTCGGAGTTCTGTGATGACCAAATCTTGAGAAATTGGAAACACCATTTGCATCATCACCATTAGTACCAGAACTGTCCACAACATCGTCAGCGAACGCGCAGACATGTTGCTTGGTTGTATCAGTTATAATGGTGATCTGCCCATGCTGCTGATCAACCTTCACAACCATGCCAGCAGCACCTTTCTGACTACCAGATGTGACCTTCACATGATTCCCAATTTTAAAGTACTTGCAAAGATTGTTCTTGTTTATCACAAGAGTTTCTGGAAGGCCTTTCATGTCGGGCCGGATATGAACATTCCCTTCCTCAACCTTCTCAACCCTCCCCGCCAAATTTATCAGATCTCCCTTCACCACCACAACTGCATCACCCTTCATAAACTCTCCTTTCTTTCGGTTCGAAAACATATCATCGCCATGATCGGCATTCTGATCCCCTGCAGGTTTTCTGAAATTTTCAAGTTCACCGAAAGTAGGATTTACATTATGCCAGCCGATCGAACTCATTGCCACGGTCTTATACAAGAACCCATCTTTAAACTTCATGTCACCAATCTTATCAAAGTATTCACCCGTCGCCCGATCTCTTGTCTCCTTTACCTGAATTCCCAGTACTCTTTCAGCTTCATCAATGTTCATCAACCGTGCAGGAGGAGGAAGACATCTCTTCTTTTGTAGGCCTAGTCCCTCCAATTTCCTCGCAAGTTCCTGCAAATCAATCCTCGGAATCAATTTCACTGTGACCCTCTTCCTCACATCATCCACATCCACAACCCTACCAAGGTCCCCTTCATACATCTTTACCCTCTTCATCCTCACCCAGCTATCCACCGAAACATCAGCGGCGAGTTTTTTCTCCACAGAAACGACACCCACCATCTCCTTAATAGGAACAAGAACAATTTTCTGGGCAGCAAACACATAGCGCAGGCCTTTGCAAGCCTCTCTCACATGGGCTTCTTTGTCTGCCTCAACATATATGTAATTTTTCAGATTATCAAGAGCAATTGCAGACCTAATCATCTGAGACGGATTCGGTTTTCGATCGATACACTTCTGCATCAAGTAAAGAGCAACCTCTCTCTCGTGCCCGATCGCGCATTTGACCATCCACAATTTCGGGTCCCTTACGCAAGGCAACCGAGCTTGCTGCCCAATTTCATTATCATCATCATCATCAAACTGAATTTGGCGAGATTCGAAATGCCCCTGAACTCTTCTCTCTAATTCTTCAATATCTTCCTCCTCCGACTCCAAGTCCTCGGGCAACAACGGCCGACCGCGATCTGCCCTGCTCCCGCCATCATCGTATTCTCCTTCACTAGGGTTTGGATCGGTGTCTATGAAGCCGTCGTCCTCGGGCTCAGATTCAACTTCTTCCTCATCGCTATCGACCTCGGCTTCAATATCCAAAAACTTCGATGCGAAATCTTCTCTACGATCCGATCTCCTCCTTTTCCGATCAGACCCTCCTCCTCGTCGCTCCTCCTCCTCTTCTCCATCTTCGTCGTCGAAAACGGCGTCTTCTGGATCTTCTTCCTGTTCGTAGAACGCGTTTTCTCTTCCTCGGCGCTTCATTGCCTTCGTCTAGGGTTTCGTACGTCTCGGCTCTTCGTAGGGTTTGTGTGATTTGGCTATTCCTCACGAAACCCTACGATGTATGCCTAGTATATATAAAGGCACGAGGGTACAGGGTACCTTATGGTAAACATCCGTTCCCTCTTCCTCTTTCTCTTCCTCTTCCATTGGCTGCTTCTCATCGCCGTCGTCGCCCCCTCTGTTCTACGCGCCATCGATTTCCTCTGTGTGCGCGAGGGTCTACGTGAATGTGATACTGAATGAGTTAGGGTTCGCAAAATAAGGCTTATTTGTACGTGCGAATTTTATGTTTTTGTTTTTGGGCCCCAAACGGTTATAAGAATCTGCTAAATAGGCCCTTTATTTTATTAGAACCCAATAAATTTTGATTTTCCCCCTTTATTCTCATTTGACGGTTAATATAATAAGGAATTTTATGTTTTTTGGCAAAAATAAAGTGGTTTTTTTTTTAAAATTTTATTTTATTACAAGTGATCTATTGGATTCTAATTTTGATAAAAAGATCTATTGGATTCTAATAAAAAAATTGTTAAGTTCGTTAATTTTGTTTTTGTTGGAATAGTTGTTTTATTAAAACTATCATAGGATAATATAATTGTTGGAGATGAGAAGGCTTTGCTAGGCTTGTTGATCGTTGGACCACAGTGAAGGGATAAAAATGAAGCCCTCATGTCCCCCGTTTTTAATTTGGTTAGAACTAGGTCTAAAGTGACACATTCTGATCCTGACACGCTAAGTGTCGGGAAGTGTTGGCCGACATGTGTTAAGTGATGAAAGCCAATTATGCATGTATATGAGAAAAAGTGAATAGATTTAGAGTTGGAAGCGGAAGTAAGAGTGCAGTGATGGGTAAAACCCATTATTGCAAGTGCATAACAGTCAGAGCATAATAAATAGTGTAAGGAATATAAATATTCACATCCTTGTGAGGATGGATAAGTAGAAGTTAACTAAAAGTAGGAGCAAATCCTACATAATATGGAGAAACTGTCAGAACCGCCAACCACAGCAAGCTCACGTCTCACTGGAAATCGAATCCGCCACTAAGTCCTGAAGGGGCGCAAAACATAAAAATGTGAGTGGGTCAAAAAGCAAAGTTTGATAAAACCTTTATTTTCAAGAGCATACTATCCCCTCGCTGGAAAACATGTATAGTTTTTTAAAATATGTCATACTCCCCGGTATGATCCTTAAAATACTATAATAGTAATACGGGTACTCCTCAAAAATCAGACTGACTGCTTAAAACACGGGTACTCCCCAAAATTCAGACTGATTGCTCAAAACACGGGTACTTCTCGAAATTCAGACTGACTGCTCATCCATATGTAAACACACAAACCCAAGTATATAAGTAACGAGGAACATGCTAGGTATATGAGTAATACGCTAAGTACTATAATGACGTGAGTCTAACGCTAATTGTTATGCACAAAGTGAGTCACACAAGTTCGAGTTGCCTAGTGCAACCTAGAACAGGCTAGTATCTACAATGGATCCAAAGTTGCGTAGCGGTATTGGGAGTGACATCTCCAAACGTTAAGGCTAGTCCTGGCCATAGGACTAAGTACTGAGACCCGGGGTGTTCTACGTCTACTGATGGGCAACAATATAGAAACATGTATGGCAAATATAATACGAATGTTCTACTTCCAACAATCACATACGATATGAGTCATGTTAACAATTTAAAGAAAGCAGTGAAAATCATACATAATAATATATTTATCAAAACAAAGACCCACTCACTCACTTGTAAGTAGCCAGGTCGTAGCCCCCTATCCTGGGTAGCCCCGGTAGTCCTCTGAATAAGTCTCACCTATATGAGATATCACTATAATAATGGTTAAACTCATAAAGGTTACTAATTAAACTAATTAATGACACTTATCCCTTGTTTGCTCAACACGGAGGTCTGAAACACTCCGAAAAATACCATACATGAAATTTGCTCAACGCGTTGTCACGAGTCGCCTTGTGTTGACGGAAGTCGAAAATAATGTCCCACGCGCCCCCACGCGCGGCTCACGAGCTGGGTCAACGCGCCAGTCAACTGACGGCGTTAGATCTAACGGAATATTCCAGCATCTTTGTTAAATCTAACGGAATATTCCTAACAGCGTTAAAAGGAATATTCTTGATTTAGACCGGTTGCTGATGTCACTGGCCGGTGGCCGCTGCAACTAGCTCCGGTCGCCGTCGTCGGAATTTTGGCCAGTTTTTGGAAAATTTTCAAATCTCCATAACTTCTTCATTTCTTGGCCAAATTTCACGTTCTTTATACCAAAATGAAGCTAGAGAGGAGTAGAATGATGGTGTACCTTTGGTTTGTCTGTACAAGCTCGAGAAATGGCCTGTATTTGCCTCGAAAGGCTGCGGCTACTGTAGCTTCGCCGGGAAGGTCCGGTTATTCCTTGTGCTTTTCCCATCAAACGGTCAGGAGTTTGGACAAACGGTTTGCACTGTTGAGTCCAGGGCGTTGAGACGAAGATGGTGGTGATTTTAGTTCGCCTCGGTTTGACGGGTTTTCGTCGACGTGCACTGTGCACATACGGTGAGAATGAGAGAGAGAGAAAAAGAGAGAAATGAAAATGAGGAAAATAAGGAAAAAGTGACGGGGAAGAAGAGAGGGAAAAGAGATATTTTAGGGGTATTGTGCACCCACCAAAGCAGTAAAATTACACGGTCCCGTGCACAAAATAATCACACACATGTCCAAAATATCCCCCGAAAATTATTTATAACAAACTTTTTACGGGATGTTTCATAAAGTATCCTGAAGTAGTGTCCGCGAGGAATACTTTGTTTTCCTAGAAGCTCGTAAGTGTCTGGTTTGATGGTTTTTTTGAAATGCGTCTATTGTCCGTTTAAGTACTTTCCTATAATTTTATTTTATAAGATCCCAAAAATTCCCTTGTTCTTTTCTTTTTTTGGGTCCAACAAATTATTCTTCTTTGTTTCTTATTTATTTTCAACTAAAATTGTGTTTTGGCCAAGTGGTTCTTTTATGTTTTTTTTGGGTGGCTAAATGAGAAGCCAAGCCAAATACCATGGTATTCAAACTCGAATATTTTACGTGCTCAAGCTCAAAAGCTTGTAAACGTATGATGAAGCTCGGCTTGCATGATTTTTCCAAGCTCAAGTTCGACTCGACTTAATAAAAATTCAAAATAAAGGAAATAAAACATTAATATTAATATTTAAAGAGTACGAGTGATGGATACATCATAAAGATAAATGTCGAGTTACTTGCAAGGAGAGCAGTGTCGAGTTGTTAGACGCACGTGTAGAGAGCACAATATAGGATTTTGGGAAAGCAATTAAACATTTTTTCCATTCTTCTGTGCTCTCCACACAAATCCTATACTGGGAAGAGAAAATTGGCATTATATATCTTTTATCCAAGAGGAATTCATGAAAGAATATATATAATAAAATGTGTGTCAAAGCGTTGGTTGCCTTTTTGCTGCATAAACTTCGTTGTTTTTAGCTCAAAATGCTTGTGTCAAAGCCTTGAAGTTCACTTTTTTTTTTTAAATGGAAAATGTTAGGGAGACTATCTTTTTAGATTATATTTTATAAACTATATGATGTGACGGTTGATGGTTGAATTCCATTTTTAATAATTTAAAGAAGGTATCCAACTATCAACCGCCACATCATGTGGTCTATAAAATATGGTTTAAAAATATGTTCTCTCTAACATCACCCTTTCAAAATAAAATGTGATTGCCACACCTGTTTTATAGCAGGAATGATTGTGGTTTGGTGTAAATTGCCAAAATTGAAACCTAGTTATCCTTTTTAAAAACCACGCCAAACTCTAAGAGGGAAAAATGTAATAGTAAATCCTAAAACGGAATGATTATCTATATATTTTTCTATCCTTAAACACGTACGATTGTGTTTTCCCTCTTGAATCCTACAGCCCCCAGCTTGTGGTCACAATTGGTCTAACAGTAACTGCTTCTCTAATAGACATTTTGTTGCAGGAGGTGTTATAAAATGTCTTTCCCTATCACCAATATTTCTAACAATTCTCTATAAATAAGCACTTTTCTTTTGAACTATGCTTAAATTTCAACTCTCGTTGATATTTTAATTGTCTAAGTATCAGTGTAGTTTGGCTCGATACAAGTCATGAAGTGTAAGTTTCACAGAAGCATCTTTTCAACAGTAAATTCTTATACTTTTTTGATGTGGAACTTACACGGTTTGTATCAATCGAGCCAAACTACACCAACATAAGGATTTTTTATAGTGCCTCGGTGTATGGAATACTGTGATTTTTCTAATCTTTAAATCTTTATTAAAAAAATACAAAAATTAAGATGTAACGGTTAAAAGATTCGAAGGATCTTATACTGGAAACATCATAGAATTTTTGCACTGACGTAAGAATCTTGTAAATAATGGATTTGCAGAAAAGGAAAAAAGAGAAGAGAGAATAAGGGAAAAGATTGTCCTTCACAATCCAAACCAGTGATTTCAGTCTTCCAAGTGACCAAGTCTATATAAAGTATATCACAACAAACTACAAATTTCGTCTTTCAAATTTGTACTTTAATTCAAGTCGAAATTTAATTTATAATTATAGTAAAAATTTATAGTGTAAAATGTGCCAAATCAAATGAATTTGGTGCACAAATGTAGTGTATGTAGCACCATGGCCCTTGTGAGATTAGCTACAATAACCTTCTCCGATTCTAACCCTAGCCGCCGCTGCTGGTGTTTACACTAAAAAATATCAACTGGGCCAGAACTTAGTTTTTGGTAATAGGTTGGGCCTAAAAGAGGAATGGCCCAACCCAGATCGGTAAACAAAAGAAGAAAGCATGTATCTCTCTCTCCACTGACAGCATTAAATGCAAAGCACTCGGCATTTTGGAGGGAAATAAAAAACTCTCTCAGTGGGAGTAGACTGATCAGAGATATTATTCATACCTTCCTGATTAAGCCTTACTTCACAGGGTCTTCAAAGACGGTCGCAGAGGGATTTGACAGCTACGGTATAGACTCCCACCGGTCTATATAAATGAAGGAAGGATTCAAAGATGAGGATACTCAAACAACCAAAAATCAGAACATACATGTTCTAAGGAAAACCAACCTTTCAAACAACCTCTGAGGAAATCCCTCAACCCACTTTCAAATTTAGATTTTATCTCTATCTGTTGTCGTCTCATTCACACTACCTGTGTAGTTCGTGACTTTGAGAATCAAAGACTAGAATCCTAGGATCATACTACCCAACTCCTTTGAGGAGTAGTGAATTAAGCTCTGCCATCAAATCAACCCCATTTGATAGTATCGATTACCAATCTTAGGCCAAAGTGTCTTTGATTATTTTCCTTTACAAGGAAGCAGCTTACAGACCATCCCGATGGATCAATATCAAATCCAATGGGTGTTTTGTCAATCTAAAATGACCATTACATGTAATATTGTTGTACTTTTATCTACATAAAGTTTTTCAATATCAATTCTTACTTTATGTATTTACATTCAAGTACTTCAATTCCTGTCTTTACATTCTGTCTTTAATTACAGTCTTTACTTTTCTTATGTATGCACAAGAGTGGCGCGCTTTGCTATAACCAGTTTATAACAAACCCCATCTTAGCAATCTCTGGTATAAACATCGAGAGATATTAAAAGTCCTTAACAAGCAAGGCAATAAAAAGAACCTAACTGAGAACTTATCTAATAAAGTCACAATCATGTGAAAGGAAGTTATATTACTTGTGGCGCGAGTATCTAACATAATTTAACTGAATCTAACAAATACATCATTCTATTGGCAGAAGCCAATAGTAGCACGCCTGACGAATACAATAACACCAAAGACCTCATAAATATTCCTCCAAATGAATAGAAGTGAAGCCTGTAGAAATTACCAAACTAGCAGAAAGGTGAAATTCAGCGGTTAGCCAACGCATATGCTCCTTGCCTACATCTTGCAAAAAGGCCGCAAACAGCTGGTATTATTGCTACGATGTGTTCTTGAGCTTCAGAGGTGAAGACACTCGCAAGAATTTTAGCGACCACCTCAACACAGCCTTGAAATATGCTGAGTTTCGCACATGCCAATACGACGATGATCCTCGAGATAGGAGAAGGTATCAACCCAAAACTGCAGCAAGCAATCCGACTGTTGCGAAATTCTATCATTGTATTTTCAAAAGAGTACACGTCTTAGTGTGGTGAAAAATCATGTGGTTGTGAGGGGCCACATAAAGGAAGATATTTTGTTGAGGAAGAAAGAAGGCTAGGGTGTGTGGTGAAGCACTATATATAAATAGAAGAGTAAGAGGAAAGAGGAAAGGACACTTAAACAATCAAACAATCTACACTTCTACATAAACCAACGGAGATTAGCTCCTTTTATTTCAAAGCTTTATTCAATATTGCAAGCTCTTTCATTTCTTTCAAATTCAAAGCCCTCTTTCAATTCATCATAGTTTTGTTCTCTTTATAAGTATTCCTCTTTAAATCTCTCTCTTGTAATAGTTACTAGCATTTCAATACAAGATCTCTCTTTGAATTATTATATTGTCATTTCAATACAAAGCACTTAAGCAATTTCTCTTTCTCATTGAATCATTGCTTGAACTCTTTGTGTCAAGGCTTTAGTCCACCATTTACATGTTGTAATTTAATTTAAAGTCCTTAATAAGCAAGGCAAAGAAAGAACCTAAAGTTGAGCCACTCCCACTCAATGGCACAACCTTTTGGTTAGAAGTCAATTAAGCACAATCTCCATCACTCAAATCCTGTCTACTTGCGGTAACTAGTGGTGGCACGCTTGCAATCTCCAATCTCATGTTCATGTAAATTCCCAGCCTACTCGAAAGGCCCATGGTGAATTTAGGGGCCGAACACCTTGACGAGCTTGTCACGATCCTTGACCACAAGAGGATTACCTCGGACCATGTCGTTATACCTGTCTTCTACGATGTCCAGCCGTCCGATGTGAGGACGCAGAGGGGAAGCTTTGTTGAGGCATTTGCTAGACACCGGAAAACTCAAACGTCTGACAGGGTGAACAAATGGAGGGAGGCACTTGCAGAGGTTGCATATCTATCCGGGAAGGTTTTACAAAATCAAGCTTATGGGTACGTAACTTTCATTTCCTCAGTTTTTTTATATCTATTTATATTTATTTTACTTCAGCAGTTTATTTCATATTTCGGCATGGATTAGCTGTTAAGTCAAAATTATTATTTGTTTTAAAATATTTCAGCCATTCTACGATTTTAGTCTTATATATGTTCCTTTTCTGTATATATAGTTTAGTTTGTATAGATACTGTGCTATTTTCCTTTCTTTCATGTTGTCAACATAATTTCCTTTTATCTTTACCTCTTTTATATATAAGAAATGCAGTCAGAATTATTGATCGAACCTTAATATAACTTTCTCATGTGAATTCCATGATGACCAGACTTCATATAATTGATTGATATCGAGTGCACGACATGTTTGATTCATCTTCCATTTTGCTTGAAAATTCTTATTGGGTAGGAGTCAAAGTTTATCAAAGATATTGTCAAAGTGATTAGCGACAAGCTAAGGCGCACACCCTTGAGTGTTGAATCAAACTTGATTGGAATCCATTCTCGAGTCCATGGCATCAATTTATGGTTTACAAGATCCATCACCTGATATTGGTATACTAGTAGTTTCTGGGATTCCAGGAATGGGGAAGACAACCATTGCGAAGCATGTTTACAATCCAAACTTCGAAAGCTTTGAAGGAAGCAGCTTTGTTAAAAATATCAGAGAAACTGCAAGTCAACCGAACAGCTTAATTCAATTATAAAAGCAATTTCTTTCTGCTATTTTGAAGGGAAAACAAGAGAAAATACATAATGTTAGTGAGGGAATAATTAAGATTGAAAGAGCCATAAGCTCTAGAGAGTTCTTCTTGTTCTTGATGATGCGGACCATATGGACCAATTAGATGCAGTACTAAGGATGAAAGATGGTTTTATCCTGGAAGTAAAATAATCTTAACAACTAGGCGTGAAAGGTTGCTAAAGGTGCATGAAGTTGGACCTTTGCGTTTCGATGAATCATTGGAGCTCTTCAGCAAGGACTGCCTGCAATAACTGCGCTCACGGAGGCTGGAAGGGGCTCGTCATTGCCATCATCTTCCTTTTCACCCTTGCTCTAATCGTTCGGTCCTCCATCTCTCAGAAAAAGAAGCGACTGTAGTCCATGAAGTTGTTGCACTCTTCTTCTTCCTCTTCTCGTTAGCCTTTCCCTCCCTTTCTGTGCTTGAACTTCAACGGCGAGAATCAAACACACCGCCAAAAGAAAAGACAAGAAATCTACTCGCTCTACTCGCACACAGACTGGTCTCTCTCTCTCTGATGTATGGATGGATCTGTGTGTGTTGAGGATTGTGATTTTTTTTCGTTTTGACAAACCCTAAAGCCCGATGGATGAATAGGGTTGATGCGGTTTTAGTGTGCACTGAACTTGCCTGCCTTATATCCGTCTATCCCGTTGTGGCAATGAGTTCACCAATGCCATATCTGTTTAAATTCCGGAAGGGCAGTTCCTGTGCCTGGTTCGTGTTCAAGCAGTCGTAATCTTCTTACGCAGATGTCATGTGATTTTTCTTTAGTCTTCCTCCTTTTTCTTTCTGTACTTTCCATCCCAATAGCAGATCTCGAAATGTGAATATTTAGGTGGTAAGGGATGAATTTATGACCTTTTAGTATGGGTTTTATGTGTATTGCATACCGGAAATTGGTATCCTATTCATGTGATTAGAGCTATAAGATTTTGATTCATTTGGTAAAGAATTGAAAAAGGGAAGGTCGGAATCGACCTTCGTCAACTAGTACCTGCAGCAAGGTAGCTTGTTGTGCGCTCCTGAACATTTTATCTGAAAAATTCTATTATACTTAAGGGTATACTCTTAAGTTTCTAACCGTTAAATCTTAATCATTATATGTCTGTCCCAAAATCTAAAAACCAAAAATTCATGAATATAAGATAACCAGAGCATACTAGACAATGCCCATCTTATCTATTTGTTTCTCTTTTTGTATGTCCAAGACCAAGTTTATCAGATAGTGATAAGACTCAAGTGTATTACAACTGCTTGTTTCTTGTTGGGATCCGAATCCTCTGCTTGTATTTTCTCGACTTTTAATCTTAGCCGCCTATTGTAAACATAAAGGCGTGCGAGCAAGTAAAAGAGAAGATGAATTCGTAGTACTTTTCAGGTGTGGGTCACATCCATGGATTCGAAACCCTGAATTTGAGTAAGACCAATAACGTGTTTGTGTCCATGGGAATGTAGTAAAAGCAAGGAATGAAACAGAAACGAAGAAGGGAACAATAATTTGACAACAATTATCTAACAGAAGCTTAATCAGCCTCAAATATTACCATTCATCAATTTCTCTAAATATGCACAAACAACCACAGAGTCAAATAAATCATAGAGGAAAAAGGGAAAAACCACCACCATTTTTTCTCATATTTTTTTTACTAATTCATCTAAAAAGAATCCAACTCAAAAGAAATTGTAGGATGATGAAGCGTCCAGAGGATGAATGAGGTATGTCAGCACCAGAGCCACTAGCATCAGCACATATGCAATCCCTTGGTCTATTGAAGTCCCTGCACAATTTAAAACCAAAATCCATATCAATCACATTATATTTTTTTTTAAAATAAACCTAAATCCTTATAGTTTCGTTCTGTTTTCACTTTAGTCCAATCGTCAACTAAGTTGATTTTTCCATCCATTTTTGTGCGCGTCATCTCGTTTGATAGACCAAACTTAGGAATGAATTTTGCCTCATTTGACGGATTGGACTAATGGTGTTAACAAAAAGAAACTACAAGTACGAAAATGCACCAAAGTGAAAATTCCAGTAAACTACGGGTACTATTAGTGCAATTTACCCCAAATAAAAAATCCAATGCTCATTGCTCAACCAAGAAAGGAAAGCAAAACTCAAGTGCCAAAAAAGAGAGAGAAGATTTTCCAAAACAAAAATCAACAAAATGCCTTCAGATCTAATTATAAACAAAGAAATCAAAATAAAAAATGGAAATTAAGAAAATGGAAATTACCATCACTTGAAGGGCCAGGGGCAGGGGCGGCGGCGACGGGAGAAGGGGCGGAGGAAGGAGTTGCTGCAGCAGCTGAGGGTTTGGGAGTGGCAGCGGCAGATGGGGATAGAAGGGCGAACAAGACAATTGCAGCGATAAGAACAACTCTAAAAAATGCTTTAGAAAAACCAAAGCAAAGTGCCATTTTTTCTTCTCTCTATTAAAACTCTCAAAAGAAGAAATAAGTAATTAGTAAATTAAAAGCAACAGATTTGAATGAAAGAACAGAGAAAATTGAGCAGAACTCAAATCTTAGAGACAGAGAGAGAATGTGAGGGAGGAGAGAGAGAGTTTAGGGTTGTTATATAAAGGGTTTAGGTTGAGAGTGGTGACTGGTGAGGAAAGGCCAGCAAGAGAAGAATAAGGCAGGCCTCCCTGTATGGTGGTAATGTCATTTTTTATTTATTTAATTTTTTTTGCTTTTATCTTTTTTACTCTCAATTTGGTGACGTGGCCCATGTGTGTTTTTTTGTTTTTTATTTCTTTTTAGGTAGAGAGAGGGAGAGGAGAGTGGACAGTCTGTAAGCTAGGTTGTCGCTGAGTCATGTGTATGTTTTTGGGTGGAAATTATTCAAACAAGTCTCGGATTCTACAATTCGGGCGGGGCCTACAACGGGATAAACGGCTAATTAACGGCTATTATTGTGTGAGGGGTGAGGACTATGTGAGATTGGAGTAAATTTTTGTTGATGCATTCTTGTGGAGAATGAAGAAGTGAATAGATCATCTTTTGAATATGAAATTTTAGTTACACTGTCCAATAGTCCACTTATATTCTAAAACATAGCAATCGAAGCATTTTTTTTCTTTTGAGCTTATGCTTCGAAGATTTGTTGATGCATTCTTGTTGAAAATTGAGAGGAAGAGAGATCATCTTTTGAATATGAAAATTTGGTCACGCATTTCTTTTTTATTTGTTTATTAATATTATCTATATAGATTCATAAAATATAAGTGATGTTATTTGTTCATATTATAACGCATGAATTAATAACATTATGTAATGATATGACATTCCCATCGAGAAGTTTCTCATAAGGTTGTGCTTTGTTATCCACTTATATTTGTAATACATGAATTACAAAACTCATTCGCAGTATGACACTGATATTGAAATTTTTTCATGATATGTTATTATTCTGGATGAAATGTTTGAACATTAAACTTGGAAACAATGCAACTGTGGATTCAGAGTACTAGTTATTCATGTAATGAAGTAGAATTTAATTTAAGGTTTTCTTTTATATTTTCGTTTCTAATGGAAGTACAAATATGGGTAAATTAGATTTAGAACTTTCTTTTGGTTATATTTGCATTTAATCATGAGTTAGATTAATATTAAACAATATCATCAATGCAATATTTTTTTTGTAGTGGCTGCAAAATTATATTGCCTTTAGAGTCTGGCATTGACAATTGTCAAAGGAAAGAAGTTTATATTATATAATTCTAAGTGACAGTTGATTTTGTATTAAATAAAGTGTGCAACCTACTAAAAAAAATTTGTTAATCATTATTTTTCCTTTTAAGCTGGTGATTAGTGTTTCTTTCAACAATGGTTGGTAGTACTACAGCTTTTAGGTTTCTTTTCATTCTGCTATTGACGAATTATTGTTTTATCTATCATCTGTATGCAATTGGATGATATTCAAATTCAAAATTCAAATAATTCCTCTGGTCAATTTCGAAGGATAGAGAGAGGGTGAGGCGAGATACGATCATGTTAATATTTAGGAGTTGTTATTGGCACTTAAAAAAATTATTACACACTCAAAATTTATGTTCTAAAAATTGCTAAGTAGTAGTCGGGTACCAAGGCAATTTTAGTTTTTTAGTTTTTATTAAATTTATTATATAACATATAAATAAGTGTCTACTTATACTTTAAAGAAAAGCTATACTTATTGTGACAACCTGTCTCTAATTTTATAGTATTTTATTCTCCGAAAGTGTAAATTGATCAAAATGCTTCTGAAAGGGCTAAGTGGAAATTCTACGTGGACTTTTGAGCTCATCTCATATTTTGTCTCCTTTCTTACCATATTCTTGTAGTTCTGTTCACTCCAAACGCGTGAGTACAAACATGACGTAAATTGGACTTGTAACAAAAATGTTACATGCGTTTAAATTCATGGGCAAAATGGTAAATTGCACCCACATATATTTTGTGAAGCTTCTCGAGTCTTCCCAATTACACGGGAAGATTTTTCTTTCCTATTTGAGTGTTGGGTTATTTATAGCAAGTTTCCATTTAGGAAAACTCACTCCCATCGACACTCCTCTCATCTCTTTCCCTCTCGACTCACACTCTCTCGTCTCCCTCACTCTCCCTGCTGCACATAGAAACAACGATGGCTTTGTTCTTCGTCAAACTTAGATCACACCACCACCATCGTCATCCTCCTTGCAAAACCAAATCAGCCTTGCCATCTTTTCTCCAAACTCATAGCCAACATCGTGAACTCACAAACCCAGTCGAGTTTGTTTTTCCTGGTGTGTTGTAGAGCACATCGAGCCCATCCATACCTGAATCTCGTAGAGTTAGACAAGATCGAGGTCACCAAGAAACTCCCCAATGTCTTTAGGCCAAGATTCAAGCGTTTCACACTCGGATCTACACATAATCGAGAGTTTGACTTTCGAGCCTAGGTTCTTTGGCCTGTTTCAGGCCATTTCCGGCCACCTTTTGGTCTTAAATTAGGTAAAATCTTGTTCCTCATCTCTCTAGCTTCATTTTGACACATAAATTTCAATAACAAAATTCCAGTTGGCGACCGGCAAGAAGAAGACGAAGAATATCCCATAACTATGACATAATATTCTCTAATGGCATCATCATATTTCGTTAAAATCGAGGTATATTACTTACAAGTATAAGTTATATTTGTTATTAAGATCTATGAAATTATGGTGGCATGATCATACATATTTTATTTCCTCATCATACATGCTTACACTCGGTGTCTAGTACTTGTCCGTGGCCAGGACCAGCTTCACATGTATGTTCACATTAGCACCGTTACGCTCACCTTAAATTCATTGTAGGTGTCAGCCTGTACTAGTTTGCATTAGGCAGCTAGGAGTCGTATGTGACGTGCTTAGCGCCAGCTTCACGTGATTGTTGTACTCGAGCGTAGATTTATTACACCCAGCCTGTTATATGTTGCTACTTTTTGCATGAGCTTGTGTGTCTGCATAACTACCTTTATATTGTTATTGTGATTTTCATACTATACGTAGTATGATTTTTGGATTGTAAGGGTTGTTGGAAATGTGCCCTAAAACCAATCATATGATGATACTTTACAGACATTTCAACTGTTAAACTAATTTAGTTTAATATAAAGGGCAAAGGTTATTGTTTAAAGTAGTCTCATATAAATGTTATATGCTTAAACAATAAGTCCAAGGAATATGTGCTTAGTAGAATGTAATCTAAACAAGTTAGGTTCATGAGACCATTCTCATTCATGAGACATATCTTAAACGTTCCTAATCATAGGATTGCCAATTGGGCATTGACAGTCCGTTAAGATCAGTACGTGTTATATCTTCTCTCAGAGAGAGTGACTAGTCTCGAGTCATTGGTGTAACTGACACCAAGATAAGCATGTAGGTGCTCAATATAGAATGAGTCCACTGAACACGATCAACGAGGAGTTCTCATACTCATGTCACATGAGAACTCATGGTTGGGATAATGCAAAGTAGTCCTTTGACCTGAGGCATCATAGTTGTCTTGTGGTTAGGTCCTTGATCTTTGACTATGTCAAAGTCACCCCATCAGAGGGTGTCGATGGCATAGTTGGGGTTAAGCCACTTAGCCATGGAGGCAAGTGAATGCGCAACAAGGGATCTCTAACCTTCAAACCGTTTGAGAGAGAATACTCTATGATATGATTAAGAATCTCTGGCCAGAGTATGATTGAGATTTAGGAAGTCGTTCCAAATCATATTCAATGTAATCATATAAGTAATGGAATCACATTGGATAGTAGACAAGAATAAACTATCAAACCAAACAATGTGATCGAGAGTATTGTATTAAAGAAATATCGTATTGCATTGCAATCCTAAACTGAATAGGTTCTCCACCTCTTCTGATTAGCTTGGGTAGCCATGACATACTGCTAGGTGTCACTCATGGTTTGTGGAAGCCCTAAAGGTGTATAATCACTAAAAGGGAGAATTGAAAGTATGTTTCAATTCACAATTGATTTGAAAGAGTTCTAATCTTCCACTACCTCGCTAAAAGGAACCTAATGGATCGTACACCGTGTAAGGTAGAAATTGATGAAATAATGGAGATGAGTAAGGATAATTAAATGGTTTAATTATTTATGGCAATGATTAATTAATATGTTAATTAATCAAACGAATAAGTTCGTTATAGACCTCGAGTTAGTTTTGGGCCTCAAGGCCCAATGGGCTTCGAACGTCAAGCCCATTGACTTAAGTTGTATGACAACTTAATGACTAATGAAACATAAGGGCCCAAACAGCCCAATGAACGCATATGGCCGGCCATTTAGAGATGTGTAGTGAACTTGCTTTAATTGCAAGTTTGCCACTACATTGTGAGGTGCTATAAAGGCAACTTTATAACATTTCAACATAAGGGTTTTCTTTGGGGGAAAGGATGAGAATAAAAGCTCTCTTTTCTCTCTAAGAGGCCGGCTACCCTAGAGGAAAATAGCTAGCAATCTCACTTCCTCTAGGTCACTCATCTCCTCATCAAGGTTCTTCTTGGTGTGGAAAAATTAGAGGTTCTCAATTTTGGGAACTTGGAGAATCCTCTTCATCCATCCTCCTCCGAGAACTCCATGGAGCTAAGAAGCAAGGAATGAAGGCCCTCTCCTTGGGTAATTAGCCTTTGCTTATGCAAAGAGGAATCAACAAAGGTATATGATTTCTCAACTCAAATGGTTCTTGAATTGAGTCATGGTTCACTCTATCTACTAGGCTTTGAATTTCTTGGGCAAAGTTTTGTTTTGAGTGCATACAAGCATGATTCCGCCTTTAATTGTTAATTGCATGCTATAGATGTTGCTCAAATGAACTTGGTTTTCCGAAAATTTCCCTTCAAGGGTTTTAACAAGTTGGGGATGAGTTGGGGTGTGGGCTAGGGAAGAGAATGGGGCCTTGTATCTAGGAGAGGTAGTGAGGAAGACAAGATTTTGCTCACCACGTTGTGAAATATTTTTGGGAAACGTCTTTCATTCAGAGGCTTTTCGAACTTAGTTTTGGCTTTGGGTTGTGAGTTGGGGAAGAAGAAACTGTGCGCTCTACCCAACATGATAATTGGTTTGAATCCTGGATTTGCCTCTATTTGCATATTGATAATTGGTTTGAAGGTTTTGGGATCAAGGAACCTCCATATTTAATTTCAGACTTGTTTTTTGAGGATTGTAATGTAACATCCTGTAGAAAGTTTGTTATAAAATAATTCTTGGGGAATATTTTCTACACGTGCGGATTTATTTCGTACACGTGAGCGTGTAAGTTTACTGTTTTGGTGGGTGCAAAATACCCCCAAAACCCCACTTTCCTTTTCTTTCCTTCCTCTTCCTTCTCCCCGTCACTTTCTAATTATTTTCTCAATTTTTGATTTTTCTCCCTTTTTCTCTCCATGCGTGCACAATGCACACCGACGAAAACCCGTCGAATCGAGGTGAACGAAAATCACCACCTTCTTCGTCTCGACGCCGTGGACTCAACGGTGCAAACCGTTCGTCCAAACTCCCAACCGTTTGACGGGAAACACAACGGAAGAACCGGACCTTTTCGACCATTTTCCGGCCAATCTAGACCGAGGTGACGTTTCTAACTACCACCATTGTATTCCTCTCGTTGAGTAGATGAATTTTCATAGGTCATTTGCTTGATTTGGTTGAGTTTTGACGTAGATCGACAAAGCTATAGTGAACCGCAACTTTCGAGGCAATTACAGGCCATTTCCCGAGCTTGTATGACCAATCCAAAGGTACACCGTGATTCTACTCTTCTCCAGCTTCATTTTGATATATGGCACGTAAAATTTGGCCAAGAAATGAAGAAGATATGGAGCTTTAAAAATTTTCCAGAAACCGGCCAAAATTCCGCCAGCGACCTGAAAAAGACCAGAGGTGACCGGCGATGACGTCAGCAAACCGGTCCAGACCGGCCCGGCTGACGTCAGGGATGACGTCAGCAAACCGGTTCAAATCGGCGCTGACGTCAGCAACCGGCTCAGGCCGCACTGACCGGCTCGGCTGACTCTCGCGTGAGCCGCGCGTGGAGCTACGCGTGGAGTCGCGGCTTCCCGCGTTTGAGCCACGCGTGGGGGCACGTGGAGCATCCTTTTTTTATTCCGTCTTCGCGAGGAGACTCGTGACGACGCGTACTACCTAGGGGCAGTACGTATGATATTTTTCGAGGTGTTTTGGACCTCTTGGTTGAGCAAACAAGAGATAGGTGTAATTAATTAGTTATTTAATAACCTTTATGAGTTTAATCATTATTACAATGATATCTCATATAGGTGAGACTTATCCAGAGGATTACCGGGGCTACCCAGGACAGGGGGGCTACGACCCGGCTACCTACAGGTGAGTGAGTGGGTCTTTGTTTTGATAAATGTATATGTACGTATGGTTTTTCAATGCTTTCTTCAAGCTGTTAGCATAATTCATATCATATACGTTTGTTGGAGGTAGAACATTCGTATTATATTGCCATACATGTTTTATACTGTTGCTCATCAGTAGATGTATAACACCCCAGGTATTAGTACTCAGTCTTGTGGCCAAGACTAGCCTTGACGTTTGGAGTAGTCACTACCAGTACCGCTACGCAGCTTTGGATCCATTGTAGGTACTAGCCTGTTCTAGGTTGCACTAGGCAACTCGAACTTGTGTGACGCACTTTGTGCACAGCGCTTAGCGTTAGACTCGCGTCATTGTAGTACTCAGCGTATTACTTTTATACCTAGCCTGTTCCTTGTGGTTTAGCCACTTGGACTTGTGTGTTTACATATGGGTGAGCATGTCAGTAAATCATTATCGGGGAGTACCCGTGTATTTTCTTATAGTATTTTGAGGTTCATGCCTGAGGGTATGACATGTTTTCAAACTATACTTGTTTTCCAGCGAGGGGTTAGTATATTCTTGAAAACAAAGGTTTTATCAAACTTTACTTTTTGACCCATTCACCGTTTTATGTTTTGCGCCCTTCCAGGACCTAGAGGCGGGTTCTCTTATCGGTGACACGAGGACTTCTTTGGCGGTGGTCAACGGTTCTGACATTGCTTCAGTTTATGTAGGATTCACTCCTACTTGTAGTTAACTTTTATTCATCCATCCTCACAGGGATGTGAATAATTTATACTCATGCACTATTTACTTTGCTCTGACTGTTATGCATCTTGTATTATGGGTTTTTAACCCTCACCACACTTCTACTTCCGCACTCTACTCTTGAAATTCTTACTTTTCACTTAATTCTTGCATAATTGGCCTTCGTCACCTTACACGTGTCGGCCAGCACTTCTCGACACCTGGCGTGTCTGGGATCGGGATGTGTCAGTAATATTTGGGCAGTTAGGTGGTGGGGGGGGTGGCGGCTGAGGGATGTTCTACAAGGGGTCCCAATTTATTTTAATTTCTCTGAGCGGGAAAAAAAAAAAAAAGACTACAATAGTAGTTTGACTACTATAACTCTTATGTGTAGTCTGGTTCGGAACGAAGGGGAAGGCAGAAAGCTGGGCCCCAGCTCAGCAGAAAACACGTGCAACTTGATTCAGTTCGGGCAAGTCCACGGTAAGCCCATCTTCAACGGCTAAGATGAGTTGTCCGTTGAGATCCAATGGCTGTTGCGCGCTTGTGGGTTATAATCCAGTGTGGCGCGCCCACACATTCACTTTTCCCACAGTAACAAATTTAGTGACCATTGCAATCCAACGGTCAGTTTTGAATTTTTTTTTTCAACAAATTTTTTACAAAAGTTTAACATTTTTTTTTTTTTGGATTTTGAATTTTTTTACATCGAAACGTTCGTAAAAATAAAACAACATAGATTATACAAAAACTAATTCCAAATTGTTTCAAAAAAAAAATATCAAAGAAATACAAAAGTTTAATAAATTATAAAGTTGGGGGTGTGAATTATAGGTCTCTTTGGGTTAGAGGAAAAAACTAACAAGTCTCATACGTATAGATGAATAGTTCAAAATACGGGGCTAAATTTTAGGATTTAGAACCCTTAGGTAGGAGATAGCCTAACAAGACATTTGATATGATGTACTAAACCTCCTTTAATTCATGAATTACTGTCTTTTCAAATAAAAAACTACGTGACAAAAACATATGTTTGTTATTCGACAACTATTTTTAAAGAATATGATAAAAAATTCAACTATTATTTAAAATTTAATGTATGATTTAAAATCTTTAATTCATTTTGGTTTTTTAAAAAATATGTAAAAAATATTTTAACTTTATACGTATTATAAAAAAATGGGACCTTTAATGAAAATTCCTTAAGATTTCAAAAATAAATAATTAAAAACACTTAATGGAAATTTATTAATAATAAAGACAAAAATAAATAAGTGGCAGCAATTTTATAAATAAGTTGAATTTTAGTGGCAGTATCGTAAATAAATGAAGTTAAAAAAAAAGAGACGGTGACATTTTCGTAAATAAGTTGAACTTTGGTGACACCGATAGTTTATACACGATTAGGTACTGTTTATACATAGATCAAGATTTAGGAAGACCTGTGTATAAACAGTTAACCTAAAGGTAACCTTATATGTATTATTCAAAAATCTGTGAAAAATATGTATTTAGGAATGTACGTACACAGTATATTATACATATATACACTGGCGGATTCAAGAATTTTTCATAGAGTGGGTGACGTGCAAAGCTTTCCATAACTATTATGATTCATAATTGCTACTTTGGCCAATCTCATTGCACTAAACTTACATACATAATTAGTGTGCTAAGAGATTATAACCTATTAACTACGAAAAAATTATGGTTCCACCCTTGCTCAACGTTTTCTCCAATCTTCTCAGTTTCATAGCCAAAATGACCCAATGCTTTTATTAGTTTCTGAAACAATTAAGAAAGGACTATAGAGTTGGAAACGTTTAAAGTATTTCTTCATATGTCGACTTTTATGAAGTTTATTTCTTTGCTACAGTTGATAAAAGTGAATTTTTTTCGAAAAGTAATCCACGATTATTCTTGCTCCTATATAATTCTCATGTATGTCATTGTGATGTGTGATTTGATCAAAATTATGTTTTTACAGATTCAGATGAGAAAATGTCATCCCATTATTTAGTCCCGAGGTAAGGAATAACCAGTTACAATATTTCTTTAGTGGTCATAGGCCTACTTAAGTAGTTATGGTAGTTACTGTTTTTTTTTTTAAATTTAATTTTATTGTTTTTTATAATTTTGAAGAAAAAAGTTGAGAAATGAGCAAACTTGATTAATAAGTTCCATATCCACATAATTGTAGAAAGATCACGAAGAGATATAGCAAGAGAAAGAATTAGATAATCAAATTTCAGGATTGGATAATTATGAAAATGTTATTATTGTGGAATTGAAGAGGAAGAGTGAAACAGCAGAAGAGGAAGGCATACGCTATACGGAAAAAGACCAACAAAAGGAAGAAAACACAAACATGTAGACAAGTAAAACGATTCGTTTAAATTAAAGGGGCTGGGACCAAAACGACGTCGTTTGGTCGTAGGGTTTTAAAATTTTTGTCTTTTCTTCTTCCTCCTCTCCCCGCAGCTGCTATTTTGCCCGGTTGCTGCTTCTTCTCAAGCAGGTTTCAGATTATCTGGGTGGGCAAACTCTGTTTCAGTCAAGGAGTTTGCCACAACGTGCGTCCGCCATTGCATATATAGTGTGTTTGATGTTAAAAAACATGTATTTTAGCAAATCATTCAAAATTGTATGAATGTATTTTAAAAAATAACTATATCTAAGCATTATACGTGAATTTACTACTTTTAACAAGTCGTCGCAAGTTTTAAGAAATGTGGTAAGAATGTACCTTAATTTGTTAAATTGGTAAGCAATAATACTCCCCGATCATCCAATCGAGTACGAGATCACTAGAAAGAGACGGCAAACTTCTTAGTTAAACCAATTAATTTTGAAAAGGTCACATAGCTAGGGACGTTGACTTAATTTTTGTTTCTTTTGGATTGATTGTGAATTAATCAAAGAAATATACAAGACCTGAGAAGACTTTCTTGATTCGTTTTTGTCCTTGCAATCTAAGTTGTCAACTTAAGATACTTCCCTAGTCTAATATAATTGGTCGATTCCCCTTCTCTATTTGCACATACGATTTTGTGTTTCCATTTTTCAGATACGCACAATCTTAATTATGTTTCCTGTTCAATTATAATCTTCCTGTTTCGTTGATTTCTGTTTACTAGTTAAAGGGTATTGGTTAAAGCTTTCAATCATACTCTAACCGATTTCAAAACTCAGAGAAACGAAGATACATTCTTGCGTTCTCTCTCCCTCTCTCTTTCACGTAATCAAAGAAACAATGAGTAAGAAGCAAGAAGTCACGGAGATTCCTCCAAGTTGTGTCTTCCTAGTGAATATCTGTTGTACAGGCTGTATTAAGCAGGTAAACAAACTATTCGAGAAAATCGACCGCAAGCACGCTACCCGTACCACCATTGCTGCACAACTAGAACAAAGAAAGGCACTAGTGACCGTGATGGGCAACATCGATAAGGCCATACTCTTCAAGAAGCTTAAAAAGATTGATAAAATTCCAAAGCTTATAGAACCAGTTCACGAGGACAAAGGTTCGAGTTCAAACTCCAACGCAATCCAACAACCTAATCCCAGTAAGAACAATAATGATAACAAAAACATAGCGCCCGCGATTAAAAACAAGCCTGAGAAGAATGAAGGCAATGAAAAAAAGGAAGAGAAGAATAAAGACAAAGAAATTGAAGAGATAAAAAATAAGGGCCAAAAGGAGCAACAGGCATTTGTGGGCCCCATGAATAGTCACTTGGTGGGTCCAATGGGTGGTCATCCAACTGGTCAGATGACTTGTGGTCATCCAATGGGTGGTAGTATCGCACCACAACCGCGACCGAAAAATCTAGTATGCTCCGGAGTAAACTTTACTCCGGAAAAAATCAACGGCTAGATGATGCCTCCAAGTATTCAATGGTGTAGATTAATGCAACAAATTTACTTGGTAACCGGATCTGCAAGTGGGAGGGAGGAACAGTTGAAAGCAGAAAGAAAAAAAAAGCAACGATCTTCATGAAGCAGGGGAAGGGAGGGAGGAACAGTTGAAAGCAGAAAGAAAAAAAAAAGCAACGATCTTCATGAAGCAGGGGAAGAAGACGAGTTCCTAAAATCCAGTAAAAACCAAAGGAACCAGGAAGCAGAAGAAACCAGCAAGCAATTAGAAGGCAGGCAACCATAACTGCACAAACAATTGCAGGCAAACCTTGTCTAAGTGTGGACTCTCTGAGGTCGCCGTCACTCGCTCCCCACCACCAGTACTGGTTCTTGGCGTCACTTCATGCGACGACCAGTTAGAGTAAGCTTTTCCCAATCCTTCAACTACTGCGAATCGAACTTAGAGGCTTTGAAATCGACTACCACCGTCTCTGCTCTCCCAAATTAGGTAATTTACTACATTTGTTGTAATATTTGTGAAGCAATTTGGATTCACTGTTGAAATACAGTTTTCTGATTCCCAATTTGTTGATTCCCAATTTGCCTTGCACTGGTATCTAGTTTGATAAGTATCAGTAAATTAGCGTGCAATTGGATGAGCTGCATTCAAAATGTATGTCACTGTTTGCCAATTGCACAGAGGCGATATATGTTTGTATAATTTCCAGTATGTGAATATAGTTCTATATTCTCATTTTAATGCATGTAATGTGGTTTGTGGGCAATTGAAATTATGCAATTGGGTTTGGGTGTTTGCAAGTGAAATTATGATGAAAAATTGTGGTTATAAAATTAATGTTAATTGTATTGACGGACCTGTTATTGAAATAAAGAAACTAAATAGTTAGTTGCCTTAAAAGGTTTGGGGTTGAAATTGAATTATGGGTTGTGGACTTTCGCTTATTTTGCTCTGTTATTGAACAAAAATTGGCCAAGAAAAGTAATAGTGACTGAAAATATTTATTGTTGGTGGAGAAGGATAATAGTAAGTTGAACTACATAATAATCTCTGCTTCAAATTGAACGATACACATTGATTTTGAAAGACGTATATGACAATTTTCATTCATGGGTTTGCATGCCTAAATTTAGGGTCTTTGATGTTGTGTAGGCATGAATTAAAGTAGAGGAAGATATGGGAAAATATGATCCGATAAGTTAGGTTGTTTGATGTCAAGTGTTGATGGCAACAACAATCTCGTAATGGAAGAGGTGGATAGTGAAACTGAAAATGTGGTAGATAGCGGTGGTATGCTTCAATTTGAGGGAATAGATTTCAATGATTTGAGGAGGGAAGATCTTGAATTGAAGGAATTCAACTCAATTGAGGAAGTAGAAGATTTGTACAATCGATATGCAAAGGCAGTTGGGTTTAGTGTAAGGAAGGACAAAAAGGAGATGAATGTAAGTGGCAAAGTTTCGAGGAGAATATGGGTATGCTCTAAGGAAGGCACAAGAGTTTTGAACAAGAATGTCAATGTTAAGAAGCCTCTCACTAGGGAGAATTGCCCGGCTGTTTTGCAAGTAAATCTTGTGAAGAAGCGTGACACTTATATTGTAAAGAAATTTGAACCAAATCACAATCATGCATTAGCTACTGTACATGAGGCAACATTTCTCCGTTCACACCGGAATGTCACGGAATCGGACTTAGCACAAGCTATTGGGATGCGAAGAGTTGCTATAAGAACATGTCATGTATACGAGTATATGGTGGATCAAGCTGGTGGGTATATGAATGTTGGTTTTCAAAGCAAAGATCTGTACAATAAGTTGAATGCGGCACGGAGACAAATTTTACTCGAAGGTGATGCTGAAGCTTCACTTGCATACTTGAAAAGCAAAGCTTGTTCTGATTCTGAATTTTTCTGCAAGTTTAGTGTAGACGAGGAGAATAGGCTTGTGAATTTATTTTGGAGAGATTCAAATTCACTGACTGATTATATGTGCTTTGGGGATGTGATTGAATTTGACAGCACCTACAAAACCAACCATTATGAGAAGCCTTTGATACTTTTTGTGGGTTTAAATCATCATCGTGCTAGTACAATATTTGGGTGTGCATATGTGAGGGATGAGTCGGCTGAAACTTTCAAGTGGGTTTTGGAAACATTTATTTTATCTATGAAAGGTAAAAAGCCTAAGACTGTATTGACAGACGGGGATGAAGCAATGCGAAAGGCCGTGGAGATAGTGCTTCTAGGATCCAAGCACAAGCTTTGTGCGTGGCATATTGCTAGCAATGTGCATGAAAACTTGAAAAATGTCACCGATCCGAACATTAAATCAGAGTTCAATTCTTGTTTGTGGGAACCACTAGAGGTTGATGAATTTGAGGCTCGTTGGAAGGTCATGGAGGAAAATTTCAAACTCAATGAACATCAATTCAAGCTTAAAAGTACGTGGTTGGCTAAGATGTGGGAAAGGCGTCACAGTTGGGCGGAAGCCTACAATAGAGGAGTGTTTTTGGCGGGCATGTCGACCACTCAGCGATCAGAATCCATGAACAAATTTGTGAAGGATTATATTAAAAGTGGGCCTAAGATGTTTGAGTGTGTCCATGCCATCGATAGAGCCTTTGCACGTCTGAGAAACAATGCTGCACGTGATGAATTCAAATCGAACAACTACACTCCAGTGATGACGACCCAACTGAAATGGTTGGAGCAACATGCAGCTTCAATGTATACTCTAAGTTGTTTCGAATTGGTACGAGATGAGATGATAAGCACCAGTGCAGTAATTAACCCCAACACTCTCAAGTTTGCCTAAAGTGAGATGCATTATATTTCCAAATACTGTGAACCAGATAACATGTGGACATGTGTGTGGCACACTGGGTCCAATGAGGTGCGGATTGAATGTTGTTGCAAAAGTATGAGACAGATGGGATCCTTTGTTCACACATATTTTGCGTACTGAAATACAGACACATGGATAAAATCCCGGAATCACTCATAATGAAGAGATGGACTAAGGGGGTAAAATCAGATATTACATTTTCACTACGCTTAAACAGTGAATCCTCCTTGGCTGTACAAACCGCGAGCTATGGCTATTTGAATGCTTTTTGCAATAAATTATGTTATTCTGCATCAAGGTCAGACGATGGGTTCAAGTTTCTTAGTAATGAATTTCATAAAATGGAAGGGGTTGTGGAAGAGTTGGGGAGAAAACTAGAAGAGACAAATCTTAATTTAGGGAGTGGTCACGAGGAGCACGGTGATGTCATAAAAGATCCTGAAGTTGCTAGAACCAAAGGCATCAAACTTGCTCGAACCAAAGACAGGCGTGGAACTAAACCCAAAGCATGTGGTACCTGCAAGGCAGTGCGGCACAGAGGATATAAATGTTCCATTAAGAAGCAACAAGGGAATAGAAAAGCTACTCAGAATGGTAAAAATGGGAATGATGGTAGCAACAATGACATTGGGCAAGAAGCGGAAAGGAATGTACTATATGGCAGTGAAATGATGTCTGAATCCAACTGGAGTAAGTCATACAATTATAATGGTGCCAGGTCGTACCCCACTGGCATTCCCACAGAATCAGCAAGTGGATCCATGCATGATAACCTAACGCTTATGATGCCACTCATTCCCAAATGGAAGAAATGACTTACAATGTGTTTCACTTTTGCACGATGACGGGCGTTTGCCCTGGCACTCGGCAAGCTGTCCCATATCTCCACATCTTGCAACTCCATATTAACAACCATTAAATACCAATGACAACCTTCACTGTCCAAAATTGGAATGAACATCTACAATATAAATATAAGTTAGTATATTTGCTTCAACAAGTGCTATAATTGGAATAAATGTTGCAAATAAATCGTTATACCTTGTCACATTTATCAATTCCAGTCTGGAACTTCATTTCAAATGACCTTCGCATTTTATTCGCAAACCTTGTAATGCGTTCCATAGAATTTGCCTCAAGTGCAAGTTGCTACAATCATATGTAACAAGGCTTTTACATTACTTACTTAAAGACACAGAACTGAAATGTATGAAGTTTTTAACCTTACCGCAAAGAATGTGTTCATGTACCATAATGGAGAACCTATATTGTTCAAATATGTCACCTTCACATTTATTACCTATACAAGCAAATTGAAATCATTTCAAATATTAAATTTACCAGTTACTACACATCACTACGCTTAATGTGTTGTGTGTGATTTGTAAATAAAAACATACATCGTCTCGGATGTTTGTATCTGGTGCAAGGCACATAAGCTCAAGGCGAGTGATAGCATCTTCATCAGTCTTAACAATCTCTTCATCACTACAAACATTGCAAAAACTCAAGCCTAAGTTCATTCCTCACTTCAATATCGGCCAGCTTTCGTAATGAAGAGATCATTAAAGTATATAAAATGCAGTTATCTGAAGCTGTGTTCCCCATTAAATATATAACTGAAGAGGTCAAGATCTGGATCTGCCAAATCAACGCTCTTATAGTGGAAGGGGCCAATCTGGAGTCGATCCATTGTTCGGTCATACAATATCTGTTTCCTTCTGGGCAATTGAGTCTGTGCCACTCCAAATAACTCCCAAGGTTCTTTACAATGTTGACCTGGTCGTCTTTCTTCCGTAGCCCTTGTATTGATAGGGCTCCTTCGAAATATAGCCCCACCCTTCTCAACATTCCTCTCGTGCATGAGATTTTCCAACTGCGTCGAAAGGAAATGTATGTGTTAGGCCATACATTTGCCACACCAAATGCATCACATAATAATTTAGGCCAAGCTATTATAAAATACATTACAAATCAATGTTTTTCATTTCTAATTATTGTTCACCTACACATACGCAATGAAACAACATTTTTGCATTTAACGTTTTGCATTCATGGGTTCCATATTATGCTAATCATACCTCATTCATCTTATCGTTCTCCTTAATGATTTCCACAGAGCTTTCACCACCATTATTGTCCATGTCAAAAACATTCTTTAATGCAGATACTTTTGGGGATTGAGATTGTCGGTTGTCATTCTCATTCCCACCATTAATCACATCATCATCATTGTTGTTTTCATTTTCTCGGACGTCGTCCCCAACACATTTATCATTTACCCCACCGCTTTCATTGTCATTGCTGTTTGCCAAGGGTGAATCTTTGACGATGCCTTTCAAAAAATTCAATATCTCATCCTTGAAACCACTAATTGAGCAACCACACTCTTTTTGTGATTTAGGATCCGATATAGCTTTCTCAATCCGTGCAACGCTACTCTTAATGTTCTCTACCTCTAATCTTAAGGCAGAAGCCACTTCAAGAAACTGGGGGTTCACTTTCCCTCCAACACTTGCATTCTTTTCTGATTGGGTTACAATCTTGATTTTGGTGCTCTCTATCCCACCCCGGTTATTAACCCACTTCATAACATGACTTGCAGTCCCATTCTTCCATGTAAGTATCAGATGAATTGACCTATCAACAAAGCTACATCCATGGGACACGACATCAAGGTAGTACAATTGTAGAAATACCGCGGATCCATGCAAGTACTTTGCGCCAGTTGCCTTGTAATGCAAAACCCCATCGCACAGAAATTTGAGGCAATAACTTGCCCATTTTTTGTGCTTTTATTATCTCTGGCCTCCTCAATGCAATCAAATACTGCGAACTCACATATGTTGCAGATGTTGGGCAGAGGATTGTCCCAATAGCAAACATCATAAACCCGATTTTGAAGTTGTCATCCACTGTGCTTGCCATTATTAACTTCTCACTCAAGTCACAAATCAGTGCAAATCTCTGCTTTCCACAAAAAGTTGTGATAAGTGACTTCATTTCTTCACCATCCAAACAACCACTTAAATCTACTTCTTGTACTCCATTCGGAACTCCCATAATCCGCTCAAAGTCATTGCAACTTATTTCAAGTGTACTACCGTGAAGCTCAATCATACATCTTGAAGGGTCAAACTTGTCCACAAGAAACCTACACAATTGTCGATGTAGTCGAGTCAACGAAAATTGAGCCAATATTCCAAACCCTATTTCCTTTATCGCCTCAATTTTCTCTACTGAAAATTTGGAGACGGTCTCGTGAAACTTGTCTACATAGCATCGAGTCTTTATAGTCACATTGGTTTTCTTTTGAACATTTACTAATCCACTTTGCCCAGCCTCACTAACTTGATTATTACTTTCAATTGTAGAACAAAATGCTGCCTTATCCTTTTGACTAAGTTCTTTCCATTTACTAGAAATTTCCTTTTTCCACTACAAAACACAAAACATATTTTGAAGCATCAACTTTTCAAATCTCATATTTTAAACTACAAATCTAAGCTTTCAAGTTTTTTCTATCAACTACTGTTTTACCTTTTAAACTAGAAAGTACAAAACCTAAATAACTTTGCAACAATGAAATTTTCAAATCACATTTTCACATATTTAAGTTCTCACCTCAACTTCACGCATGCCCTGTTTATTTTTCTTCAATTCATCTCCTTTCACTTTCCTGCATAATATGTTGCAACCAATTAACGAACACTTATTGTAATCAAACAAATTGACATTACAATTACATGTTTTTTTCTTTCAAACTTACAGGTAATTAAAATATGCATTTCTCCCAACAACGACTACTTCTTCATCATGCTCTTTTTTTGTTTTATCACTATTTGCCTTCATCTTCTTTTTTGCAGTCTTGACCTGCCCAAATTTACATTACATGCATTAAATTGAGAATAACGATTTATTTACACATACTGGAAATTATACAATCATATATCACCTCTGTGCAATTGGCAAACAGTGACATACATTTTGCATTGAGCTCATCCAATTGCACGCTAATTTACTGATACTTAGCAAACTAAATACCAGTGCAAACAAATTGGGAAATTCTGGTTTAGGGAAGTTTTGCTTTAACCCCAAACCAACCTCTACATTTAACTTTCGGTTTCATTGACATAGTTTCATAAAATCCCTAAATTATACCCATACAAATCCATTATAGATAGACTAAATTATACCCATAATTATACCCATAATCAATTCATTCTTAACCCATAATCAATTCACTCTTAACCCAAATGAATACAGAGAAGAAAGACCAAACTACATTCATTCTCAACCCTAAACCCAGAATCCATAAAACTTCTGAACTAACCTCGACTTGTCGTTGATCGTGCGATGGAATACTCATCATAATTCTTGGTTGCAGCTGCACTTTAAAATGCCCAAACCTATTTTGATGAAGATGAAGAGGATTGGAGATCTGTTCTTCTTCCTGTCTCTTTTTTTTTTCACGAAAATTGTTCTGGGTTCAAGTTTCTTCCCGTTCTGTTCTTCTTTCCTTCTTTTTTTTTTTTTAGTTTCAACCGGTAACCTACAATTGTAGGTTACCTTTTTTTTTTTTTTAAATAAACAATTTTTTTTCAAAACCGGGGTAACTTTTACCCCGGAGCACAGAAGAAAGACCCCTTACAACAAGAATATATTTCTATTTTCGACGAAGATAACGCTAATGGTTGCTGCCTCATGTGAAAATTTTAAAATTGTATGATCTTCCAAGATGTTTGTCTTCTAGAGCGAAACCTAGAATTTTAATAATGTTTTTTCTTTTGATCTTCTAGGAGTCTTGCCTTTCTGGGGCTAATGTTGAGTTTCGAAGTACTATTGCTTATGTTAGTTGGTAATAATAAATATGTTTTCTTGTTTTTTAATATGTCAAAGTCACAATATATATCTGTTATCTTTATGTTGAATTAAGTAATAATCCTTACAAATGCTTGAGTTCTTCTTATCCAATCTTCGAATAGCAAAAAATTCTAAAGGAAGAGGTACGGCTATAAAAAAAATATATTCAACATTGCAAGAAATCATATAATTTGCTTCTTAGCGGATAAGTCGATTTTGTTATTCAAATATTTTAAACTTTGTTGTGTCTTGAAAGTTATTTGAATTCATTATTTGGTTCTTTACACCCAACTTACTCTCTCACCTACGTATTTTTATTTTATTTTTTTGAGATGAGATATTAGTTCTTAGCGGATAATTTGACAATTTGTTTTTCCCTCAATTAACTCAAATATACTTTCCTATAAAAACTAAACAGATTTGATTTCACAGCCCAAATAAAACTCAATCACATAAACATGATTTCCTGAATGAATGCATATGATTTTTACTTAAGAAGTCCACGGAATTAGCTTCAATGATGTTGCCGTGCAAACCAAGTCTTCTTTATTTAGACCTAAAACTTATGACTAAACTGAAATTAAAAATGAATATTATGAACACGTTTTATACAAAGTCTAAGAAATTAGCCAACTAAAAAGCTTGCACTTTCATAAGAGTAGACTCGCAATTGGATACAATCGGCCATAGATTTTCTCCTCTCATAAGGCTATACAATGGTCAATGGAGTTGTACTTCGACCAAACAGTGGTTTCGGCTTGATAACTGTGGGGAGCTTCCGAAGAGGAATCTAGCAATACAGTTTCAAATTAGTGACCTGGACTTCCTTCCTAGAAGACACGAGCAAAATGAAACACCCAAGAAAAATAATACATTACAATTTTATATACCATTTCACTCAAAACATAAAATGTAATCCATATTTGACAATGCTCCCTCCAAATGTATGTTCTAGCACCAGCACTTAACATGCAATAGTCTGTTTCAATCCTGTGTAATCACGAGAAGAAATTCGAACATTAAATCAGCTTTTAATTAGTTGGTTAGAAAAGAAAGTAAAAGACAAAGATGTGATGAATAGATTGTTAGAATAAACCACGAAATTAATCAATACTACAAAGGCTCTATGACACCACTACAAAAGCTCTATATAGCACTATAAGACACTGTGGAGTCTCTCTAACAGCCCTAAGCCAAAATATGATAAGAACAAAGAATCATACCTGCAGGACTTGAAGAAGAAGAAGCCATGATCGAACTCCCAATGAAAGTCCTTCTCCTCTATGTCAAAACTCTTATATATATGCTCTATCGATAATAGGCTTTCGATTCAATAAGAACCTGGTTTTGTGAGAGCAGAGGTCATCATATGTATAGGCATCTACTTGTCTCTCCTATTATTAGAATCCAAGTAGAAAACTGACAAGCAATCCTTGTCCTATAATGAGTGTATTCACAGGTTTATCAAGCACATTCCAATTCTTATTAAATTAGAACTAAACCAAAACCTTTTCCGACAAGACTTCCTGCATCCAATTTGAACCAAACAGTCGGCCATAACAAACCAAATCATACTCGAATTCTTACATAGATGACATAGTTAATGAATAACCGAAACACAATAATCCAAAATATCACAAGGGACACTGTTCTCAAATCATCAGATGAATTTACACACAGGAGCTCGATCCATGTCAGCTTAGCATCCAGCTTAGCGTCCATGTCAGCAAACAGTTGGGGAATCTGATCCAAGGCAGCTCGGATCTCAGCGAGTGGATCATCCATGGCGGAAAATCGGGAGTTGGCGGTGTGGCGGGGCATACAAGAAGGGAGACCAGGATCGGAAGGCTAATACCAATGATAGAATCGAGCTCCAATGACCTTACTCGACCTTGACTCACAGCTATGAGAGTGAATGGAGGGAATGAGAAAAAGGAGCAGAGCTCCCAAATATTTTTTGTATTAATTTCTTTCTCTGAAAATATATCCATTACAATCTCTTACTCGAGGCTATAGCCTTTTATACCCACAAGACTCACACACTCAACCCTCCTAAGCCAACTGGCAGCTAAAGGCATATTCCCACAATATAACTAATTTAAGCTACTAATGATGATTAAGTCAATCGCCAATACTGAACACTCACTAATTCTCATTATTTAATCTGCCACTATGATCAAGATAATCTCAAGTTCTTATCAAGCTTACTTGATTTGTGGAAGACGCAAAAGGTGTATTGCGTGTGAGCACTGAAGCTTCTTCTACCCATGTCCGCTGCGACGCCACCAAGTTCAACAACTTGCTATCACTTTGCTTTGCACATTGATTGTGAAGGTTCTTGGGCAGTCTAGTGACACGGACGGAAAGATGCTCTATCTAGGGTTTAGCTTCCTTCTATTTCCTTCAAGAGGGGGAAAAGTAGGCTATAATAGTAGTTCGACGCTTATAATCCTCATTTGCAGTTTGGTTTGCCTAAATTTTGTTGCCTTAAAAGGACCTTTGATATGATGTATTGAAAAACTTTTTATTGATGAATTACTATTTGTTTTAAATAAAAAACTACATGATGACTATAGTACGTGACAAAGGCGTGCATTTCTCATTCGACAACTATCTTACAAAATTCAACCATTATTTGAAATATTTCATTTATTTTCAATTTTCTCAATAATGCGTTAAAAATACGTTTATAATGTGTTAATTTTACATGTAATTATTATCCTAAAAAAGTGTGACAAGTACGTGTAATCAATATGAAAAGTACGTACACGTGTATATTACACATATAGTACGTTTGATGTTAAAAAAAATATATATGTATTTTAGTGAATCTTTGAAAAGTGTAAAGGAGCACATAAGCATTTTAAAAAAAAAAAACAAGTACGCATTTATGCAACATTTGTATTGTACGAAATTTACTAACCACTTTAACTTGTGAGAAGTTTTAAGAGAGGTGGTAATAATGTATCTTGGTTTAAAGTAATAAACAAAAATACTCCCCATTATCCACTCCAATATGAGAAACTAATTAAAAAGAGGTGACTACATTTATATGTATGTTAACATTTTTTTCCTATTTCAAAAAAAAAAAAAAACCAAGAGAGAACTAATATGATAAATGGGATAATTTAATTTATTCAATTGTTTTTAGTTTTCTTAAAAAAAATTTAATTAAATAATAGGTAACCATAGGTTAGTTAAAGAGACATGTGACAAGATTTTGGAAGGGGGTAACTGTCACCCTAGGGTAGGGAGTGAGCAAAAACAGACTGTTAACCTTTTTGTTTTTTTTCTTTTATTTATGGACTGATTACGAATAAATCAAAGTAAGATAGAAGACCTCAGACCACTTTCTTGTTTCGTTTTTGTCCTTGCAATCTAAGTTATCATCTTAAGATACTTTCCTATAGCTAGTCCCCAATATTTGATCAATTCCCGTTCTCTATTTGCACTTACGATTTTGTGTTTCCTTCTTTCTTTTTTCAAATACGATATCTTATGTAATTTTCTGTTCAATCATCAATCTTCCTATTTCGGTTGATTTCTGTGTACTATTTAAAGGGTGTATTAGTTAAAGCTTTCAATCATTCTCACCGATTCAACACTCAGAGGAAGAAAGACAAGGCATTCTTGCGTTCTGTCTCTCTCTCCCCTTCACATAATCAAAAAAGACGAGTAAGAAGCAAGAAGTCATGGACCTTCCAGGTTGTGTCCTCAAAGTGAATATTTGTTGTAAAGGCTGTGTGAGGAAGGTAAACAAGTTTTTCGAGAAGTTCGACCGCAAGCACAATACCCGTACGACCATCGATGCACAACTAGAACAAGGAAAGGCGATAGTGACCGTGTGGAGCGACGTCGATCTGGACCCAGGGCCGGCCCTGACTTTTTGGGGGCTATAGGCAAACAAAAAAAATGGGGCTCGTGGCCAATAATCGGCTAATAGCAACAATAAACCATAATAGCACACTCTAAAAAGTCCAAAACAAATTGAATCTGAACAAATAAAAATGAAGAAAACTGAAAACCAAGACAAGACAGAGCACATACGACACAATATCAATAACTGGAAATAAAATCAAGAAGACAATTGGACAAAGCCAAAATATTCTCACGTTTGTCCCTACACACATATACTATTATATTGATATAATATATAACTTAATTTTTTTTAACATACATATTATATTATTATATGTAAACAAGTACATAATTTTGGGGCTCCTAAATTTGGGGGCTCTAGGCGATGGCCTATCCGGCCTATAGCCAAGGCCAGCCCTGTCTGGACCTACTCTTTAAGAAGCTTAAGAAGAAGATCGATAAAATTCCAACGCTTATATAGAACCAGTTCACAAGACTTCTAATCCCAGTTGGAGTTCAACCATATGGTCGCAGCATCATGTGAAATTTTTAGAATTTCAGTCGACGTGTTTTTTTTGTCTTCTAGGGCTAAACTTAGAGTAACAATGTTTTTTGGTTCTTAGAATTCTTGTGTTTTCTAGGGCTAATGCTGAGATTGGAAGTACTACTGCTTATGTCGATCTCTTTTTTTATGTAATTCTTACAAACGTTTGCTTGAGTTCTTTTTATTAAATCTTTGAATAATAAAAATAAGTTCTAATTTAAAGTGGCTTGGCTGAAAATATTGTGATATTATGCAAAAGTCAAGTGTCAACGTTGACAGAAACCATATAATTTCGTTCTAAACAAATATTGTCGATTTTGCTATTTTAAGATTCCAAACTTTGATGTATCCGAGAAGCTTTTTTGCGTATTGTACTTTAGGACACTCAATTGGGGAAAATAACACTTTTTCTTTTTTGTAACTGAAGAAATAATCTTACAAAGACACTCCTTTGGAGCCCTAACTGCATATTATAGTATTACCGTACAATAGTATCACTAACTTGGAAAAAATACAAAACTAAATGCAAATATATGTCAAATAACACTTTAAGAGAGTGATTCAAATAGTACCTAAAAGTTGTTCTATATTTCTATTTCTACTCAAACATAATTGTACCTCAAAATTATATTCATGACGAGTTTGTAATTGTGAAGTTATATTGTTTCTTTTAGCGTGTGTAACCTTTTGATTACATTCGACATGCCTACCTTATGTACTTTCTTAATCGTCCTTACGAAAATTTTGACACTCAAAAATATTTGACTGCAATAATGCCATATCAATTTTAACACTTAGGATTCACACAGAAAAAATATAAATAAATAAAAATTGAGCCATTTCTCAATTTATGCATGCCATCCGGCTTAGATGGTTAAATTATCTACACCCAAATATCAAGCATGAAGCGTTTTCTAAAGAAGAAGACAACATAATTTGCAACCTCTCTACATAAGTATTGAAACCAGGTATAGACACATATATGAACTTAGTATTGAATATCGCTTTTATATAATAAAAAAAATACACATATATAAATATATTCACAATATCAATTGCACGTCTACATGTAAATTAGTGTAATTTATTTCCTAGCTAGGGTAATTAATTTTTTGATTAATTTCATAAATATGCATTATGTATGTATGTATGTGTATATGTAGATGGTCTATAATTGCAGCACAACTGCCAGGAAGAACTGACAATGATATAAAGAACTACTGGAACACAAGGCTGAAGAAAAAGCTTCTTGGTAGGCAGCGCAAAGAACATCAGCTGGCTCGTAAATCAGGCCTAGTTTATCAAGACATCATCAAAAGATCAGGCAGTGTTGTTGGAGTTTTGAGACTTTGTCCCATATTGGGGAGAACCAAATTCTCAATACCCTTTATATATCTTTTGTCTTCTACGATAGTGGTTAGGACTTGGGCCATTTGGAATGAGGATTGAGGTTTGGACCTTAAATTATGTGGATTAGGCTTGATGATTATACCATAATAATAATATTAATTAATCTGATCAATTAGTTTTAATTTTCGAATTAAGTTTTTTAAATTAATATTAATTTAAAAAACGTTTTGTTGAATAGACACAACTCTTTCGAGAGTTGTATTTGTATATCTTCAGATACGTCCAAAAGGTGTTTGAAGAGATATGAAAGAGCCTATATAATTGGAGTCCTCAGTTCCATCTAGAGATCATCTTTTCCTTCCTCCTTATCTTCTGTACGAAATTCCCAGACAGTAAACACACAAACACAATTCGCTAGAATTCTATAATCTAGTGTGGATTGTAGAATTAGGTAGTTGTATCCTGGTCGAGCAGACGTTATAGAACCACAAGCACAAGAGTGGGACGGAAATACTGTTCGAAGGACATAGCTTTTACGCTAGCCTCTACCTGTGATCAACCAAGTTAGTATCAATTTAATTTTCTGTATTTGTTCTTGTTATTTCATTCTGTGTAAACAAGTATTTTTTATTAATAAAATATTTCAAGATCCTGTTATTTTTATCTATTTTTGAATTGTTCTCCAACAAGTGTTGGTGGAAACAGTAACTCCCATTCTGCCCTTCCGGCTGCAGACGATGAAAACCCCTACTGGCCGCCGGCCGGAGCATCCAGTGCTTGCAGCACCCACAGTACTATCACAACGACAACAACCTTGTTTTAATGACCATGTTTCTATCAAAAAGTTGCTCATCAAGCTTGGAGGGAGGTTTACTTCTGATATTAATCATAATCATGTGACTCAAATCACCTGATAGGAGCGACAGACTCGTTATACACTAGTCGTTATTGTATACAATCTATGAGAGATTTTCTCCTCTTACACGGCTATTCAATGGCCAATGGAACTGTACTTCAACCAAACAGTGGTTTCGGCTTGATAACGGTAGAAAATTATGAGGGAGAGGAATGTAGTGATACAGCTTCAAATTGGTGACCTGGATTTCCAATATTTCCAGGTAGACCAAGCAAAATGAAACACCCACAAAAAAAATAGACTACAATAGTAGTTCGATGACTAGAACTATTGTGTGCAGTTTGGTTTGCCTAGTCCAGTTCCTGGTTGCCCTAACAAGGCATTTGATATGATTACTAAAGGGTTGTGCTATCCACACACCCTTTTTTATTTCTCACTCTTTTTCAATTCCGACCGTCGGATCAAATGAATTGAAAAAGATCCAAGTCCAGAAATTAACATGGAGTGTGTGAGAAGTAAAAAAGGGTGTATGGATAGCACAACCCTTACTAAACCTCCTTTAATTCATGAATTATTGTATTTTCAAATAAAAAACTATGTGACAACTATAGGAGGGCTGGCCCTGTGGGAGTGCAGGTGGTGCACCCGCACAGGGCCTCCAATTTTGACGGGCCCCCGAATTTTTAATGTGTATGTAATATATATAGGTTATGTTATATATATTTTTGTGCAATAAATTAATTGAATTTATACTTAGCAGAGGTGGTTTTCGCAATGCAACTTTCACTCGAGATTGTGGGTTCAAACCCCAGTGGTTTGCAATTCTTTTGTTTTTTTTGCAAAATTTTAAGAAAGAAAAAAAAATCCAAAACAACATCAAGGCTATTTGAACCGAAGACCTTTTTGGAAAAGTCAAAATTTATTTCCAACTCAACTGATTGTATTTAATATATTTGTTTCCGTAGGAATTAAATTTATATAAATTTGAAAAATCAATATGTAAGTTTAATTTATAATGATTTTTTTTTCTTAGTAAGGTCTCGATTAAATTTTCGCACAGGGCTCTCGAAATCTTAGGGCCGGCCCTGTTACTATAGTACGTGACAAAAACATATATTTGTTATTCGACAACTATCTTTAAAGAATATGATAAAAAATTCAACTATTATTTAAAGTTTTAATGTATAATTTAAAATATTTAATTCATTTTGGTTTTTTAACGTGTGACAATTTTCTATTTTTAAGCTTATTTTTTATTATTTTTTGGATATTTTAATTTTATTTGAAAAAATAATAATATAAGTTTATGATTTTAAAAAAGTTCAAAAAATAATTTAAATTATTTTTAAAAAAAAATTGTAAAAAGGGAGGGACATTTTTGATATTATGAATGTTTTACCAAATTTGTCATCTCCCTTTATATATACTAGCCTCTTGTTACAAGCATACGCGTGTGGCAATTGGCTCTTTTTATTTTATTTGATATTTTAATTTTATTTAAAAAAAAATTAATTGGCTCTTTTAATTTTATTTGATGTTTTACTAAACTCTAAAATGATTTAAATTATTATTTTTTTAAGTTGTAAAAGGGAGGGACATTTTTGATATTATGAATGTTTTACCAAATTTGTCTTCTCCCGTTATATATACTAGCCTCTTGCCACACGCATACGCGTGTGACAATTGGCTCTTTTTATTTTATTTAAAAAAATATATATATAATTTATGATTTTAAAAAATTTCAAAAATGATTTTAATTGTTTTTTTTAAGTTGAAAAAAATCCCTTAAGATTTAAAAAAATTAATTAAATCATCATTCTTTCATAGATATATATATATAGATTAAGATTATAAAAAAATGAAGCTTAATAAAAATCCCTTAAGATTTAAAAAAATTAATTAAAAATACGTGAGATAAATTTATTAATAATAAGCACAAGAAAAAAGAAGCGGTGGCATTTCATAAATAAGTTGAAGTGTAGTGGCAGTATCGTAAATAAGTTGAACTTTGGCGGCACCGACTGTTTATACACAATTAGGTATTGATTATACACAATTCATGGCTTAGGGTGACCTGTATATAAACAGTTGAACTAATCGTGACACATCCCGACCCGAGTGTACAGGTGGACACCCAATAGTCGAGTGTGCTGGCCGACACCACGTGGGGTGACGAAAGCCATTTTGGAGAAATAAGGAATAATTTAAGCAACTTGAACTAAATGAAGATCAGAGTGCACGAAAGTGTGCGGGCGGAAAGAAAAATAAAGTAATAATTGTAGAGTAGAGTAGGAGAATACAAAATGATTACAAAATAGTACAGATTCCTACATTGTCATACCACCGCGTCTCGACGTCGACGACTCCAAGCCACTAATCCTGGAGGGGCGCAAAACAAAAGGGTGAGTGGGCCATAAGTGATTATTTTAAATAAAACCTTTTCTTTCCGAAAATAGTAACCTCTCGCCGTCAAAACAAGTAATTGATCGGAAAACCATTTCGGAAAACATACTACAGTAGTAGATAAAAATCAGTGTAAGTATGGAAATGTACTTGGTTTCCAAAACTGGTTGTAAGCCACGACTTAAGTATAAAATACTTTGGCAGAAATCCGTATAAATAAATAATACGGGAAACCCGTAAAACCAATAGAAGTCTCCGTGGCATCAGTGAAATCCGTTACTAAAAACACAATATAAAACAGTGGGGGATACGCTCGCTAGGTATGACAGACACACGAGTTCATACAGAGATATTTTGTCGTGAACAGGCTGGGTGTACGAATAATATTACGCTCATGTCCTACAATCATGCTGGCGCTAAGCGCATCACAACGAGTTCGAGTCGCCAAGGCGACCTAGAACAGGCTGGCACCTACGATGGATCCAAAGTGAGCGTGTCGGTGCATGTGAACATACACGTGAAGCTGGTCCTGGCCCGGACAGTACTACTGACACCGTGTAAGCATTCCTAGTTGAGCGTGTAAAAACATACCACGGAATATTTTCCAATAAAATAAATTGGGGGTAATTTCTTCTCCAAAATAATCTCAATAAGCTCTACTTAGGTATTCACGGATGCCGTATCCGGAATACCAAGAATATACCAAAGTTACTCAAAATACTTAAACCGAGTCATATACTAGTGAACCAAGTACGATATAAATGTAAAACTCAAGGTTCACCGAATATAAATGTAAAACAAGTTCACTAAGTATAGATATAAATCACCTTTAAATGTATAGGCATAAAAATACTAAGTTCACTAACTTAATAAGATAAAATACCACTTAAAAGCATGGGCATAGCCTAATATAAGTTTCCAAAACACAATAAATATTTAATTTAAATAGGGAAGGGGCCCACTCACATATACCGATGCCGAAGTAGTCCAAAAGTACACTCCACGGGTCGCCAAACCTATTTTAGAATACCCACAATTAATAAAGTATTCAAAAATACGAAGAAAATGGCGTTCGGAAACCCGAAAAAGGAGTTACTGGGTCGGAAAACCCAATACCGCCACCGTGGGCCGCCGTGCGCCGCCGCACGCGACACCACGCGCCGCTGTGAGGTCCCACGCGCCTTCACGTGCCGCCACGCGCTGGTGGAAGTCCACCACGCGCGGCCACGCGCCGGTGGAAGTCCACCACGCACGGCCATGCGCCGGTGGAAGTCCACCACGCGCGGCCACGCGCCGGTCAAGCGCCTCACGCGCCGGTGACTGACGCCGTTAATGCGCCGTCAGAGTTAACGGAATATTCTAACAGCGTTAGAATATTCCGTTAACGCCGTTAAAACTAACGGACGGAATATACCTTTGGAATATTCCGGTCCAACCAGGTTTGGACCGGGTTGATGACGTCATCACCGGTTCGCTGACGTCAGGGCCGGGCCTGCTGACGTCAGCTCGCCGGTGACCTCTGCATTTTTCGGCCGCCGTCTGCCGGCCTGAGTTTCACCGGAATCTGGGTTTTTGACCGGAAACCTGCAAATTGACATATTTTCTTCAAATCTTAACCATTTTTCACGATTCAAGTGTCAAATTGAAGCTAGGAGTGAGGGGAATGATATTTTACCCATTTGGAGGCCCAAAACTGGCCGGAATTTGTCAGAATTTGAAGAAGAAGTCACGGGTCTAAGTGGCCGGTTTCCACAACCTCGATTCCAGTCCAGAATCGAGCATGCAGAGTTTGAAAGTGAAACTAGGAGTCACCAGAAGGTGGATGGTGATGATTTCGAAGGAGATCGATGTTGAAATCGTCGTGAACTCGCCGGGAAAGGCTCGGGTCTCAACGACGAGTTTGAGAGCCTGGATTTCTGGGTTCGAGCAGAGGTACTGGGTTTGTTTTGTGATGAGCCGAGAGTGACAAAGAAGATGGTTTGGTTAGGGGGGGGAGATTGGCCGAGAATTGGCTCGGTGAAGGAAAAGGGATGGCCACGGGGTGGCTTGAGAGGATTTTGAGGTTTGAGTGAGGGAGATACAGAGTGCAGAGAGAGATAGGGTCGAGTTGACGGAGAAGGACACAGAAAGTGATGGGCTCACTGGGCCCACTGGACCCAAGCCCAAATACCAAACACAAATCCACTTAAAAGAATTACGGAAATGTCGATAAATTAACGTCCGTAGAACAATTATCCGTAACGACAAGTACGGTAAGGAAATACAAAAGGAAGGGTCGTACGAATTACGACGCAAAAGTCAACCGAAGGTCCACCAGGGGCATTTTCGTCATTTCCCACTTCCGGGAATAAAATATTGATATTTTCGGGACGGGATGTAACAAATCGTGTATAAACAGTCGGCACCACCAAAGTTCAACTTATTTACAAAAATGCCACCGCCTCTTTTTTTTTCTTTTTTGTTTTTTTGTTGTCCTTATTCTTAATAAAAGTTCATTAAGTGTTTTTAGTTAAAAAAAAATTTGTGAGGCCTTTAGTTTTCTGTGAGGCCTTTAGTTTTCTCTAAAAAATTTGTGAAAAATGTGTATTTACATGAAAGGTATGTATGCATATATAATACATATATAGTGCGTTTGATGTTAAAAAAACATGTATTTAGCGAAGCATTCAAAAGTGCACAGAAAACATAAGTATTTTTTAAAAAATAACTATGTATAAGCGTAACATGCATTATTCGTGAATTTACTACTTTAACATGCCGCGAGTTTTAAGAAATGTAGTAAGAAGAATGTACCTTGTGTTAAATTGGTAAGCAAAAATACTCTCGATCATCCATCGAGTACGAGAACACTAGAAAGAGATGGCAAACTCCTTAGTTAACCAATTAATTTTGAAAAGGTCACATAGCTAGGGACGATGCCTTAACCTATTTTCTTTTGAGTTGATTGTGAATTAATCAAAGAAATATACAAGACCTGCAACACTTTCTTGATTCGTTTTTGTCCTTGCAATCTAAGTTATCATCTGAAGATACTTTCCCAATCTAATATAATTATGTTTACTATTTCGTTGATTTCTTGATACGTACCATCTTAATTATGTTTCCTGTTCAATTATAATCTTCCTGTTTCATTGATTTTTGTTTACTATTTAAAGGGTATTGGTTAAAGCTTTCAATCATATTATCACCGATTTCAAAACTCATAGAAACGAAGATACATTCTTGCGTTCTCTCTCCCTCTCTCCTTCACATAATCAGAGAAGATGAGTAAGAAGCAAGAAGTCAGGGAGATTCCTTCAAGTTGTGTCCCTCCAAGTTGTGTCCTCCTAGTGAATATCTGCTGTAAAGGCTGTGTGAAGGATGTAAATAAATTATTCAAGAAAATCGACCGCAAGCACGCTACCCGTACCACCATTGCTGCACAACTAGAACAAGGAAAGGCACATGTGATTGTGACGGGCAACATCGATAAGGCCATAATCTCCAAGAAGCTTAAGAAGATGGATAAAATTCCAACTTTTATAGAACCAGTTCACGAGGACAAAGGTTCAAGTTCAACCTCCAGTGAAGTTCAACAACCTAATCCCAGTAAGAACAATAATGATAACAAAAACGTAGCACCCATGATTGAGGAAAAGCCTGAGAAGAATGCAGACAGTGAAAAAAAGGAAGAGAAGAAAAAAGGCAAAGAAATTGAAGAGATAAAAAATAAGGAAGAGAAGAATAAAAGCAAAGAAATTGAAGAGATAAAAAATAAGGGCCAAGAGGAGCAACGGGCATCTATGGGCCCCATGAATAGTCGCCTGGCGGGTCCAATGGGTGGTCATCCAACGGGTCAGATGACTTATGGTCATCCAATGAGTCGTAGTATCCCACCACAACAGCGACAGGAATATAGTTCTATCTTTGACGAGGATAATGCTAATGGTTGCCGCATCATGTGAAATTTTTATAATTGTTTGGTCTTTCAGGATGTTTGTCTTCTAGGGCGAAACCTAGAATTTTAATAATGTTTTTTCTTTTGATCTTCTAGGAGTCCTTCTCCTTGGCCTAATGCTGAGTTTCGAATTACTATTGTTTATGTTAGTTGGTAATAATAAATTTATTTTCTTGTTTTTTAATACGTCAAAGGCACAATATCTGTTATCTTTATGTTGAATTAAGTAATAATCCTTACAAACGTTTGAGTTCTTCTTATCCAATCTTCGAATAGCAAAAAATTCTAAAGGAGGAGGTATGGCTATAAAAAAAAATAATTCAACATTGCAAGAAATCATATAATTTGCTTCTTAGCGGATAAGTTGATTTTGTTATTTTAATTCATTATTTGGTTCTATACACCCAACATACTCTCTCACCTACATGCTTATTTATTTTTATTTTTTTTTTGGACAAGTTACAATGATATTTATATTAAGCGGTGGGGAGTAAATTGGTATCAAACTCGTAATTTACAAGATTTGAATCTAAGATCTCTTACTTATAGGCAAAGAGAAATATCATCACTACACAATAGTACTACGTGTTTATTCTCACATATTATTTATCACTATCTTTTTAGTTCCAATATTTATTCTTAATCTACCCTAAACTTGAAGAACTCAACTCAACATCTAGTAAACCAACTTAAATTGTTAAAATGTAAAATATAGAACCCTAACAAAATTTGTGCTGCTTCTCGAAAACCCTAGCGACCATAGACAACCAAAGGCTTTTTAGCTTGTCTCCCGCCTATTGTTTAGTCGTTTTCTTCACTTCCAAAGTGTGTTCCATTGATTCCTTATCTTTAATTTGCGTTGTACCTGAAAATAACAATTTAGCAAACTCTAATTAAGCAAACTCAATTCGAGTCGTACCTCACAATCGTTCCATATAATCTCAATTCAAAACCACGATCTCAAAGTATATAGCAAAAGCGAAAAGCAAAATCCTACAAAGGTGTTGGCAAGCAATAAACGTATTCCAATACTTGAACTCAAAAAGTTCATAGTTTGAGTGAGAATTGAATTTGACTGCAGCAAATTGAAACGCTTCTTGTTTTATGTGTGTCATCCGTAGACTAGAGCCATGCTAATCTTCTCTTAATTGTTCTGAATCTATCGGACATCCTCAAAGGAACAAGCTTTGTTGTAGAGCATAAGTATATAAAGCTCTCATGTACAAAAAATATAGATCTTTCCGATGTGGGCCTTGTGTTTCCTTGTTTTAATAATCAAGTTTGCTTCCTTCTTTTAATATCGGGTCAACCAAATCTGAGTTCAAATCTTCTGCACTCAAAACTCTTTTTGGCCCCTCCATGAAAAAAGTGAAACGAAAACAAAATGTAATCCACTGTCCCCCTCCCTCTGACCACTGCCACCAACCACGGCCCCCCACCCTCAGGGACCGCCACCTCTTCATCTATGTCTCTGTGTCTCTCTTGGAGGGTTTTGGGTATGAATATGGGAATAATCTTAATCCAATTCATTTTTACGGTGGAGCTTTCTCTCTCCCTTATGGATGTTTGTTTTATTTCAAATCTGAATTTTGTAATTTTGAAGTTTTGAATTCTTGATTTATTCCCAATCTTTGGAATTAGGATGGAGAGAGATCGGTAGGAGAGAAGGAAGAGGAGATGGGCATTGAGGGATGGTGGTTTTCTGTCTGTGGGTTCTTCGTTCTTCTTTTTTTTTTTTTTTTTAATATTTTTTCTGACCAGTTAATGGTGTTTAACTCAAGTTAGTGGTGGACAGGTGTCACAATTTGAGATAGGTCACCAAGAGGCCACAGAGACTCAGAGAGTTTTTGGTGCAGAAGATTTGGACTCGCCAAATCTCCCACACTGACTTAGTCACTCGCGTTCTTTAGTATATCTGATCTAATCAAATACATCAATAACAAAAGCACAAAAACAACTTCAGCTCACAAAGTTCACTACTAAATCTTGCAGACCTGGATTTAGCAACGCTTGAATTTCTCTACACGTAGTTTAGATGAATCAATGTATTTATCTATTATTAAAAAAATTACTTAAATCTTAATTAACTCAAAACTCACAACTGAAGCGTATACAACTATAATGTATCTCTCGTATCATGTGACTCAATCACCTGATAAGGTGAAAACGTAACTTTGTTGGATCAAATTTAGGTGTCGTCAATAGGATTGAATCACGGTTTCAATCTTGTATTTTTTTTTTTAAAAAGTACACATTTATGTAACACTCGTATTGTATGAAATTTACTAACCACTTTAACATATGGCAAGTTTTAAGAAAGATGGTAATAAGAGGAAATTGTAGCAATGGTCCTTCAATTATGACTCAATTGTAGCAATAGCAATGGTCCTTGAATTAAAAATTCATTAGATTTAGTCCCTGAATTTGCCAAACCATGGAGCATTGGTCCTCAAGTCTAACTTCATTTATTTTTCCATCTATTGTGCTAACGTGACATGTAAATGAGATAAATCATATTTTATTTAATATGAAAAATAAAATGAAATCCTACAACCCCACCACTTCCCCTTCTTTTCTTTGTTTATCTTCTTCCGTAAATCCCCCTCCCTCAACCTAGTCAGGCCGCCGACAACCTGCTTCTCCCCAACCATCCACTGCAGGCTGCAACCCTCCCTCAATTAGCACCAGAGCCGGTGTTGAGAGTTTGGAAGCCCAGGGCGACAATAAAAAAAGGCCCCAAGTACAAGTTTATTCAATGCAAGAAAAATCGTTAGTTTTTATTTGCATGTTTATGTGGGTGCATATGAAAAAAAAATTAAAATTGGATTTTCACTTGATCATAATCAAGAAAAGAGGTGACTACATTTATATGTATGTTAACATTTTCCACTATTTAAAAAAAAATAAACGAAGAGAGAAACCTAATATGATAAATGGGATAATTCAATCAATTATTTAATTGATAGGATAAATGGTAAGTTTTATTTTTAATTCACTCAATTGTTTTTGTTTTCATAAAAGATTTAATTTAAATAATAGGTAACTATGGGTTATTTAAGGAGACACATGACAAGATTTTGGAAGAGACACATGACAAGAAAAGAGGTGAGCAAAAAGACTGTTAACCTTTTTGTTTTTTTATTCTGGATTGATTACGAATAAATCAAAGTAAGATAGAAGACCTCATACCGCTTTCTTATTTCGTTTTTGTCCTTGCAATCTAAGTTATCATCTTAAGATACTTTCCTAGTCCAATATTTGATCAATTCCCGTTCTCTATTTGCACTTACGATTTTGTGTTTCCTTCTTCCTTTTTTCAGACACGATATATATCTTATGTAATTTCCTGTTCAATCATCAATCTTCCTATTTTGGTTGATTTATGTGTACTATTTAAAGGGTGTACTGATTAAAGCTTTCAATCATTCTCGACGATTCAACATTCAGAGGAAGAAAGACAAGACATTCTTGCGTTCTCTCTCCCTCTCCCCTTCACATAATCAAAGAAGACGAGTAAGAAGCAAGAAGTCATGGACCTTCCAGGTTGTGTTCTCAAAGTGAATATCTGCTGTAAAGGCTGTGTGAGGAAGGTAAACAAATTTTTTGATAACTTCGACCGCAAGCACAATACCCATACCACCGTCAATACACAACTAGAACAAGGAAAGGCGATAGTGACCGTGTGGGGCGACGTCGATGTGGACCTACTCTTTGAGAAGCTTAAGAAGAAGATCGATAAAATTCCAACGCTTATATAACCAGTTCACAAGACTTCTAATCCCAGTTGGAGTTCAACCATATGGTAGCAGCATCATGTGAAATTTTTAGAATTTCAATCGACTCTTATTTTTTTATTTCTAGGGCTAAACCTAGAGTAACAATGTTTTTTTTGTTTTTTGTTCTTAGAATTCTTGTGTTTTCTGGGGCTAATGCTGAGATTGCTTATGTTAGTTGGTAATAATAACTTTCGTTTTTGGTTTTTTAATGTCAAACTCACTATATCGATCTCCTTTTTTATGTAATTCTTACAAACGTTTGCTTGAGTTCTTATTAAATCATTGAATAATAAAAAAAGTTCTAATTTAAAGAGGTTTGGCTGGAAATATTATGATGTGATGCAAATGCCAAAGTGTCCACGTTGACAGAAACCATATAATTTCGTTCTAAACAAATATTGTCGATTTTGCTATTTCGAGATTCTAAATTATGCTGTACCTGAGAAGTGTTTTTTGCATATAATACTTTAGCACACTCAATTGGGGGGAAATAGCACTTTTTCTTTTTTGGAAGTGAAGAAATAATCTTACAAAGACACTCCTTGGGAGCCCTAACTGCATATTATAGTATTACCGTACAATAATATCACCAACTTGAAAAAAAATACAAAAGTAAATGCAACTATATGTCAAATGACAATTTAAGAGAGTGATTCAAATAGTACCTCAAAGTTGTTCTATATTTCTATTTCTACTCTAACATAATTGTACCTCAAAGTTATATTCATGACGAGTTTGTAATTGTGAAGTTATAGTGTTTCTTTTAGCGTGTGTAACCTCTTGATTATATTCGACATGCCTACCTTATGTACATTCTTGATCGTTCTTACTAAAATTTTGACACTAAAAAATATTTGATTGCAATAATGCCATATCAATATTAACATTTAGGATTCACACATAAAAAAATTAAAAATTAAAATTAAACCATTTCTCAATTTAGTAAACAACATAATTTGCAGCCTCTACATAAGTATTGAAAGCATGTATAGACACATATATGAATTTAGTATTGAATATCGCTTTTATATAATAAAAAAATACACATATAAATATAATCACAATATCAATTGCACGTCTACATGTAAATTAGTGTAATTTATTTCCTAGCTAGGGTAATTAATTTTTTGATTAATTTCATAAATATGGATTATGTATGTATGTGTATATGTAGGTGGTCTATAATCGCAGCACAACGGCCAGGAAGAACTGACCATGATATAAAGAACTACTGGAACACAAGGCTGAAGAAAAAGCTTCTTGGTAGGCAGCGCAAAGAACAGCAGCTGGCTCGTAAATCAGGCCTAGTTAAACAAGACATCATTAAAAGATCAGGCGGTGTTGGTGGAAACTGTAACTCCCAATCTGCCCTTCCGGCCGCAGACGATAAAAACCCTTACGTGCCGGAGCATCCAGCGCTTGCAGCACCCACAGTACGACCGCAATAACAAAAGCCTTGTTTTAATGACCATGCTTCTATCAGAAAGTTGCTCATCAAGCTTGGAGGGAGGTTTAATTCTGATTCATTAATCATAATCATGTGACTCAAATCACCTGGTATGAGCGGCGGACGCGTTATACACTACTCGATCGTTATTGTATACAATCTATGAGTGATTTTCTCCTCTTACAAGTGGTTTCGGCTTGATAACGGTAGAAAATTTTGAGGGAGAGGAATGTAGTGATACAGCTTCAAATTGGTGACCTGGATTTCCAATATTTCCAGGTAGACCAAGCAAAATGAAACACCCACAAAAAACAATACATTATAATTTTATAAACCAATTCACTCCAAAAACACAAAACGTAATCCATATTTTACAATGAATATGCTCCCTCCAAATGTACTTTCAGGCACCAGCAGTTAACCTACAACGGTCTGTTTCAATCCTGTGTAATCACACGAATAAATGCGAACATTAAAGGCAGGGTAAACGCAGCTTTTTGTTCGTTTGAAAACAAAGTAAAAGACAGAGATGTGGTGAATAAATGACAGAGTAAATGTATAACCACCTTGAAACACAATAATCCGAAAGATCACACGCGACACTGTTCTCAAATCATCAGATGAATTTACTTGCAGGAGATGTTAGTTGTAGCTTACCTGATTTGTTCATACTGCCAATTTTGGGTCGACTGTTCCTGATGCATTGCCTTCTCCTGTAAGAACTTGGTCTGGATCCTGGAAAAGAAAATCATTCGGTGGTTAAATTAAAAAATGAAAGGCAAACGAGGGGTAAAGTTAGTAAATCCTGATAATTACCTCCATTCCCCATTTGATGTAATCTGGGGACTCACAGGCCTTATATTCATCAACCAAACTCTCCAGTATTTCTCTTGATTCATCAAACTCCGAAAGGTCATTCTCCTGTCCACGTTTCATGTCATAGTTATATGAGACCCAAAAATTACAGACATTCCATAAAGTTGGAACTCTAGAAAAGGTTTTCATCCATCACCAATGATGCCAACGAAATTAAAAGAAAAGGAAAAAGAAACAAAGGACATGCTTCTTCGCTAATTAGTTAACTACATGGACCATGCATATGACAATATTGCTGACGCAAATCAATTTGCAAACCACATGTCAAGTAATACTGAGTTGTAGGGCTGGCAACTTACAGCAAACATTGGGAACTTCCGATAGTTGTCAAGAAAGGCTTGCTTCTTCCGTAACAATGAGTACTGGCTCAAACACTTACTGAAGAGGTGGCGAATACTAGTATGGCTTGCCAGCATAAGACCACTGACCTAAAAAGGAGAAACATACACAGAATCATTATCAAAATTAGGTCATTACTTTAAATAAAAACATACGAGTCCAAATCCAAAATTGTCGATCAGATGGAGAGAAACTATGATAAGAAATAGAGCCCCACCCTATGGGCAGTCTGCACATATGGAGACTTTCTAGACAAAGCAACCTACATAGAAAAGAAGAAAGTGAAAGATTAAATATCCAGACAGTTTCGAAATAATTGGATTCATCTCATATTTACTTTACTTTGCTACATAAAAACACCTGAATGCTTGCGGGGCCCCATTCAATAAAGTTAACAAGCTTTCTTTCACGTATCCTCTGCAAACTTTCATGAACCTGATTACAGAGAAAATATTAGAGGAGGAACCGAGGTGCTTAACATCCAATGGTTAGAAAGAAATCATTTCCAGAAAATCTCAAGACGATACTACAGTATTAAGAGAATAGGGCCAAAACATAGCAGCTATATAGGATAATCAGTTTACAACAATTCCATTTCAACTTTCTGGATGAAAAATATGATCATGATATAAGTATATATTGCTTTATTTTCATCAATATAGAACTGTAAGATTGCCTTGCATGTTGCACTATTAATATGGTTATTTAATAACCTGAGTAGGGTCCACTTCTCCTTGGATGATGTTTAAAATTGAAATGTATTTTGCTTGACTAGCTTCTTTTGTTCGAGCATACGAGGAAACCATGATATTTTTCGTCTGCAAAGGAAGACCAATGTCAGAGAAATGCTAATTCTGCTTTTTTGGAAAAAAAGGTAAGACAAGCATTTAACCTGCAGAAGTCTTCTCATAACATCAAGTACAGTGGTTTTGCGAATCACATTAGCCTGCCAAGAGGAGATATACGTGCATTAAAAAGCTAAAATGCTAGTTTAGAATTATAAAATAAAGATTTAATGATTGTGACAACATGAGATGCCAGATCATCTCCCACACTTCTCTCTTTCAATTCCCCCTATATTTAGACACTTGCTCAATAATGTGCCCTCACACACATAAGTACTTGGATGTATCCATAAATACACACAGAGACATATATAGTTATAAACTAGCATGCGCGATTGATTACCTGGCGCTCAACTGTGAGCGGTGTATATCCTGTCATTAGAAAATGGCATCTTGGTGTTGGAATTAAAGATGCAAGCAGACCAACCAAGTCATTGTTCATGTACCCTGGATATCTCAAAGTGGTTGTACTGGCAGACATTACAGTAGAAACCAAAGAATTTGTTTGGGCAAAGGTGGGATTTGTTAGATGAAGGCGCTCAACAGCAATTCTGTTCAATGCAGTGTTGTCAAGGACCACAACACAGTCTGCATTAAGCGTTAGTCGCTTAAGCGTCAAAAGTGAGTTATATGGCTGGACCACCACATCACTTGTTTCCATCTGGTTAGGAAAGACACTGTATGTCTGCACCAGTTTTTTGCTGTATCTGTCATTCAATGTCTCCAACAGATAGGAACCCATACCTGCATCGTATATTTGAGTGGATTAAAGAATTGCACAAGCAATAAAGTACTTAAGCAGTCGTGAACAAGAAAATCGTAGTGTTAACTGCAAAGTACACCCATACCTGCATCGTTTATTTGAGTGGATTAAAGAATTGCCCAAGCAATAAAGTACTTAAGCAGTCGTGAACAAGAAAATCATAGCGTTATACTGCAAAGTACACCACAGTCATTGAAGCAAGATTTTGCCCCGATGGACACGGAGATACTGAGGGTAGCAACTAATTACTTTAATGATTCATCACACTCCTAAGTGAAGGTGGTGTTATGTATCCCCGGCCTAAATTTTATATCTTGTTTGAAATAAGCAGGACAATCAAATGTTATAAATAATATAATTGACCCAGCATTACTCTAAGTAGGAAACACTTTGGCAAAACATGTTAATTAAACCATGAAAGGCAAAAACAAAACATTGGGTATGGTATAAAAAAATGCAAAGAAACCTGAGCCTGTTCCTCCAGCAATTGAATGGCAAAGAACAAATCCTTCAAGACTATCACTCCCATCCGCTTCTCTATCAATCATGTCCATTATAGCCTCTTCAACACCCTTTCCCTGATCAGTATTTACAACTATTTCAGTGCAATTATATGGAAGTGAAGCTCAAAGCTTTATTAACCTAAAATTACTATTAGAGGAACTCGAAAGTAACTTCAGAGATTGGCAGTAAAACACCTGACTGCAAACAAACCTGATCGTATCCACTGGCCCAATTATTCCCTGCACCACCGCCATGATCTGAAACAAAGATGTTTTCATGATTGTAGAGATTCCGGTATTCACTGTTTTGAATCCCATTAATCACTCTGGGCTCCAGATCGATCAGCAAAGCTCGTGGTATGTAATGCTGATCATCAGCTTGGTAGAAAAACACATCTTTCCGGTCACCTCCCTGTGGCATTTCAATTACAAAATATAGTTACAGACATCAATGTCAAAAAGCAAGACCGAAGGGTATTTTCCGACCAGCAGTTTACAAAGTTTCTATAGTGCCTACTGCCTAATGACCCTTACCATCGCAATTCACATAGCCAATGCATAATTCCTCATTGCTACCCAAATTGACATGTCTAATAGTCCAAAATTAAAGTAGAGCATCAATTTCCCACCAATTCTTAATCAACATATATCGTAGTGATCAAAATCAATACGGCTTAGTCAGGACAATGTACCATTACCAGATAATCTCTATTAGACTCAAATTCTCATAGCAATTCTTCATCTGAAAACAAATTCACGCCCTAATTGAGCTTCAATTGTCCTAAACAATTAGAAATTTGATTTTTTTTTCCCTCCACCATAATTTTCTTAGCAATTCCTGGAGAGCATGCACACATTCAAAACCACACAATTTAGACGAAATTAAATTCATTAATTTCATCACTGATAACGGACCAAAATCACACTTTTACTGAAATTTGGCTTAGTTTCCTCAACTTCAAATTCCATTTCTTTCTTTCCAAGACCAGTATTTTCTCGGAGACCAAACACGAAGGAAAGACGCAGAGAGGAAAAGAGAGTAAGAAGAGAGTGGGAGTGGGAGGAGGGACCTGAGTGGCAAAGTCCTCGAGAATGCCTTCCTTGCTGATTCCATGCTCGAGGCATAGCTGCTTCCAGAACTCCATTCCGATCTGGTTCCCGCATTGTCCCACCTGCAACGTGATGATCTCTCGAGGCATTTTCCCTCACTTTCTCGGAAAACCTAGGGTTTCTCAGCAGAGAGTGTGTTATCAACTGATCGCTAATTCAAGGTCCGACCGCGCCTTTTGTTGGCAAATCATTTTTAATTTAATTTTGTTGCAGGTGGCAAGTTTTTTGGTCAACTGAAATTCCTAAAATAACCTGTATAACTGCCGAGAGGTTTTATTTTATTTTATTTTTTAGTAAAAAATATATTCAACATCTTAGACAAAAAAATTTGTATTAAATTCGTTATTCAAGATATTCAAAATTTATGACCTCTAAATTACAATTGAGTACGAATATTACTAAACAGTAAAAGCATTTTGCCAAAAGAAATTTATTAGTCAAAAGCGTATTTGATTATTGTCACTTAGCACTATAGTATAGTAATATTTTTTTCACTTATAAGTGAAAAGTTTGAACTTCAATGACTGAACGATGAGTTTCGATACAATTAAAAATAGTTCTTTCCTTAGTTGATTATCAATCCATAAGCTTTTCTCCCCAATTGAACGACGTGAACAACAATGTGGATGATGATATAGCAACCAAATATTAATGTCATCTTAACATCGTTATATTGACGCATTGCTACTAAATATTCACGTCATACCAACAATATCTACTAGATATTGATGTAATATGTAATGAATATCAACATTGTTACATGACATTAATATTAAGTTGCTCTAGTCTCGTGCGTTGCTATTATGGTCATGCGTAGCTCACGCACACAACTCACAATGCGCAGGAAAGAAAATCTGATTAGTTTAGTGGTGTGCTGATCAGCAGTGAGCCCATTTATTTTGGACTTTGTGTCAAAAGAGATACTTGTTGAACTTGGGCCTTCTGGTTCCTGTGGGTTCAAGCTTAAATGTTCATCTTACTTAACACTTGACAAGTTTTGACCTTTTGCATTTCATTTGCTTAAGGGATAGAACCATATGATCACTATTTCGATCCCACTAATTAACTAATCCCATATGCTTTTAATTCATTTCATAGATTGAAAAGTACGAGGTGTTGCTACATCATTGTTTGACAACTAAACAAGAAAGCATTTGACGCTACAATGGTTAGAAAACCCTCATCTCCAAATCACGAAAGATTCTTGCATACAACAGATAATATATGTATTTCTTTCTATAACATTCATCACGGGATGACCATGTCACGTAATAATTATTATTGAAAGAGGAATATATCTCCGAAAACAGCTGAGAATCACCTCCAAATCACATATGACACACCCTACCATTACTTGAGTTCAAAACATGCATATCTCATAGAGGGAAAAGAATATTATTTAATTTGATTAGAATTTAGATACGTCAGTTAACAATATATAATATCTGGAGTTAAAATATATACATTGTGAGGTTTGTGGTTTGAAAAGAGTTAAAATTTTTGTCACTTACTATTGGAGATGGTCTTGTATAGTTTCGTCATATGTGAGAACCAAACCAGTTTGCTAACCAGTTTGATTATTTTGAATCGCTGCAGAATGCTTAATTAGGGTGATATGGAAACTTAACAACACTCTGATGCAAAAGAACACAAACTTTTTAGGTCAAGTTTGTAAGAGTGGCATGCTTGTGTTTGTTATTCTTACCACTTGTGTGGAAGCAAATTATCCAAATTCACACGGACCAAACAGCGTCGATACTTTTTCCGATTTAACCACCTGACAAGTTACCAAAAGGTCTCGACAGTAGGGTTTCAACATGACTCTAATTTAAGCCACTTTTTCCAGAAGTACTTATGTTTAAAAGAGCCAGAAATCACTTTCTTTTGTTTTTTCTTTCTTTAACACAGTGTTTAGTTTACCTAAAACCTAATGTTGAAAAAGTTAAAATCTATACTGCTGGAAATTGAAGATTCAATCAATAAATATCAAAGCTCAAAGAAAAATACCCAGATCAAGGAATCAAGCAATAAAACATCACACAGATTAACTAGATTAATTATAAAAGTACAACTACACATTCACCTTTACATGAAGCACATAACTAAAAGCACTAGGGCTAACATAATTAACAAAAGTAAACACACCTAAAACACAACATAATTAGCTTTATTGATTTCCCATACTACTGTTACAATAACAAGTACATATATATATCTAGTTAGGCCACAGGAAGGCTCCTATGGCAAACTGCCTCTTGTGTTGAACATCCCCAGTGATCGGCAGACCGTACTCTCGAAGCAAGCAGTCCAGCTTCCACTCCGGCATGGTCTCATAGTCGGATTTCGTGTACCGTGGATAGTGCAGAGGCATCTGAAAGTACCCGCAGCGCTCTCCCTTGTGTTGTCCGTTTGCTGCATCACCCACGGTTGATCGCGGCCTAGCCACCGATTCCATGCCTCCTCCACTCATAGCTAGGGTTAGTTTGCTTGTGTCTGTGTTTCGTTTCGTGGTTAGTTAGGTTTGTAGGACTTGAGGAGGAGGTAGCTATTTATAGAGATTGTGATGTGAAAACCAGAGGAAGGAATAATATTGTCTGCTGCGTGCAAAACGTTGTCGAGGCTGTGAAATATATAGTACAATATTACTGAGAAAACAAAGTTGCTATGCAAATGTTGTGACAGTTAAAACAAAGATTGAATAGGAATAGTGAGAGAGGTGTCACCCCTCACAAGATAGTTGGTAATTGCTTTATCCTTTTGGGAAAGAGACATAAGATATAGACAAGTGTCAAAAGTAAAAGTAAAAGGAAACTTGGAGGAATTTCATTGGGAGAACATTCTTTGATACAGTATATTAGTAGTTTTTTTTTTCAAATTGTATCGAGATTTTTTGAATTAAAAAATTAAAACATAATTATATCTATAGGCTTGATCACACACCAATGGATCTAAATGGTAAGTTTGCAAGAAATATAAGTGTAACTCAAGAGGAGATAAATGACGCGGTACACAATATGAGTGTCTCTGAGAGTGTGTGTAAGTTTTTCTCGCTTAATATACATGAGCATAATTTGAATTTATTGTTGAAGAAATTTTTTTCCCACGTAATCGTTTTTGTATTCTCCATGAAATTCCGAATGCATTACGTTTTCTAGGATGTGTTTTTAATTTTTCCACCAAAAATTCTAGGTATTGAGTAACTTTGTTTTCCACAACCCACAAAGTGGAAGAACTGCCTTACATGCACCCTCCTTTCCACTTATCAATGATTAAATCATACCGTGTCTAAGTAAAACTTTCAAAATAATAAAAAAGGCTCAAATTACATTTATGAAGCACATTGCCTCTTTTTATGTAATTTGTATGAGAAATTCAAACTTTTGACATTTTTTGAATTTTAATAGTAGAAAGACAAGTAGCTCATTAATAGTATGTTGTAAACTCACCTGACGTTTAAGTTTGAATCTTCAAATGCCCAAACATACTCGAATTTACTTCATACATGTGATACCCGAAATTTATCTAAACTTTGTAACTGGATAGTAGATTGTGAGAATTTTACTGTTTTTGATGGTTACTTGAATTTTAGAAATTCCTCCCAGAAACCAAGCAAATTATGGCAGCAGGTATTGACTCCAATCATGGAATGATTTTTATGGTGTAATAAATTATCCTACCAAACAAACTAAATAATTTCCAACCTACTTGTGCTCTCCAAATCTCATGGAGTTGGGCCTTCTAGATGCATCATTATGAGTATGCAATTATTTAGAAGAAATTGTCTCTTAGAACGACGGTCTAATAATAATCTTCTTTATTTGTAAGTAAGAAGTTTTAGATTTGAATCTCATTAATGGCGAGTTCGATACTAATTTATTTCCCCATTTTCTTAGTGTAAATATATCATTGTGTGTATATATATAAAAGGAACTGTTATGAATTGACACTTCAAAAATCTCATTGTGACAAGTGTTTTTTTTTATATAAATATAGAAAGTTTGGAATGAACAATGAGATTTTTGAAATGCTAATAGTATTAAAAAAAAGTCATTAGATGTGGAATCAACGTAGTTGGCCAGAGTAGTCTACTTACTCATTTACACTTAAGTTTGAATTTATCATAAGTTAGAGGGATTAAGAGTATTTTAAAATATGGTCGTCTCAACTAAAAATTTGGAGAAGTCTCTTACACATGTAAAAAATTTCTTCGAAAATTTGAGAGATCTGACTACAATGTACGCCCCACTCAATAGTTTAATTTTTATACAAAATTTAATCGTTGCAAGATTTATAAGATTTTATATGCAAGATCTAAATCGTTGATTTTCGGAATACTCAACGGTACTTACCATACAAGAATATTTGAAATTTGAGCATTGGAATTGTTAGAGAATGGTAGTGGTTGAAAAAGGATTGCTACGCATAACTGCAATGATTCAGTGCCACTAGGGTTGTGCATATTCAATGCAAAGCATTGATGTGTTTCATTAGTTATTTTCCGACTCCAATGTCCACACATTCGATCACTGTGCGGAGTTTGAGACATCTGTATGGCTAGATATCTGCCAATCAATTAAGAACAACTTACATAGCACAATTACATATTTATTGTGTGGTATCAATTACATAAGAGTAATAGTAGGGGATCAAATTTTTTAAACTAAATTTATAAATCAAATGATATAGTAGTTGACGATTGATTTTTTTTTTTAAGCCATTAAATTATGAAGTTTTATTTTATTATCACATCATTTGATTTAAAAAATTTGATATTTTTAATATTAATGTCGTGGTTTAATATTTAGGCCACTAGATAGCACGAGTACATATTTATTGTGTAGTATCAACTCAGCACGAGTACATATTTACAAGACTAATCCATTAACCTATCCGAATGTGTAGAGGAATCCTAACCGGATTCTCCTACTCTAACACAAAGACACGTGGAAGAAGCAAGAGATATAGGCCACAGATGGTGCCTTCATCCTCACAGCATTCATGTCGGTAGTACCAGTCCGGTCGCAAATTACTATTTACACCCACTGTTATCAACTCTCAAACTTCAAAACGACTTCTGCAATACACTACGGTCATGTTTGATGATTGAAATTGGATAGGATTAGGAGGTAGGATTGGGATTGCAATGGATTAGATTGAAGAGGATAACACTAGTCTAATGCTTTGCTTGGTCATTGGTGTTACAGCCATTTACATTCAAAATAATTACAAGTTTATAATAAACTAAAGTAAACTGACTATGGGTTTGGTGTTCCTATCGGTGAGGTTTAGGGTTCGAATCTCAGGCATGCTACGGACCTAATTTAATAATCCAAGGCCTAATCCAAAATTTCTAGATGACTGTGACTTTTAAATCTAATGGACCTTGCTTCCGAACTATAGTTGACGAGGCTTTTTGATGTTGGATGCAATGCAACTATTTACCTACCTAAGGATCCGCATTACATGAAGGGGGGCATTCTTTCCCTCATCGGTAGGAAGCCTTCATCATAGCAATGGTCCATACGTTCCACACTGGAAATAAGTTGGGTTAGGCTCTGATATTTGTAACAACGCAAGTTTTAATCCGAAAAGTGCTAGTGGGATTCCAAGTCCGGGTCATGAGAGTCGGATCCTTGAGTTTCGAGATCCTAGAGACCCCAGATCTTAAATCAAGGGTCACGAGATGAAATGAGAATTAATTTTATTTGAAAAATTGGTTATATATCTCCATCGGAATGCATATGATTAGATTAACTCTTATTCATTTCCCATTTTATTTTTAGTATCAAACATAAGATTGGATTAAATACTTATCCTCCCGACAAGTATTCAAATCTTGATATTATGAAGCTAGTAACCCAACCCTTTCTACCACATGACCAAAGTCACCGCCACACTATCATTGGCCTCAAACAAGTCGACAACTACCACCTTACTGCATACAGTCTTCCCTACAAAAAACCTCGTGTCACATATCACATATGTCCTGTACAAGCGAACACTTCATATGGTCCTGACATGGCGTTGGGAAGGGCCCTATCATATGTTGTCGCCTGTAGGTGAAGCAACATATAAGAAAGTGTGACTTAGGAAATTGGTCGTTGAATTATAATTGAATTGTAGTTTTGGTTTATGAACTAAAATTCAGTTAGAAAATTTGATAAAATGTGGAGTATTGGTCATTGACGTCAATTTTATGAGAATGTTTGTCAAAATTAAGCACCTGACACACACGTTCTTGAAATGGGCATTTGAGCAGTTCTCTAATTTACTCTTTAAAAGGGACTCACGTGCGTTTTCACGTTCTTAATTTTGACGAAAATTACCAAAGACTTACTTCACAGAGTTATATGTTATAGCGTTTTCTCATGTCATGTATAACATGTCTCGTAAGGTCTCCTTTGATGGTTGGCATACACAAGAAAACTCCAAAACATAAAACACGAAAATAATTTTATTATTAAGGAATTCAGTTAGAACGGTTAACATACTTTCTAAATTGAGAAAAGGAGACATCGAAGCTGGCGGGAACACTTGGAAGGACAACCGCACACAAACAAAACTGGTATCATCAACCAGGACAATGTTCGTTAGTATTCCCAAAATTCATCACTTTCTAACCAAATCCAAAATTTTCCAGGAAAATCCCATTGTTTTCTTACTGCTTTGCTCTGCTCGATTCGAGTTTTCGCTCTGGTGTACTATTTTTTACCCCTTTTTTGAGCAATTTTAACTATATTCCACGTGCTTTGTACTCTTTTAACTATAAGCCGGATTTGGCTGGAAGAATAATTCAAGTTGGGATATACCCAGCTTTCGATTCAATTGGTTGCTGAGAAAACTTAGATGGGTATGTTTGATTCTGCTATTTCATCGAGAAGATTTGGCAGAAACCCTCATCATCTTCGACATTCGCATTGTTGTCCTTGAAGAAGCAACATTTTTTGGGTTCCTTGCGCTGCAAGATACATTTTGCATGCCTGGTGGTTCACGTTTTGCATTTCATTATTGTTTCCCTGGTTAGTCACTTAACCTCATTGTCATTTTTTTTTTTTGCAAACATTTGCATTGTTTTCATTCTCTTCTTTATGTTTTAACAAGTTTGATTCCATTTCAAGATCTTCGCGGCCGAGTCCTGAAATGGAACAATTCCGAAAGATTGGGGAGGATTTAGGAAGCTTAAAGGCTTTAATGGTGTTCCAAGACAACATCCAAATCAATCAACGGCAGTGTTTTCTTCTGCTTGATATCTTCAGCTCAGCGTATGAATTAATAGCGGAGGAGATGAGACATAATCTTCGGTTTGATGAGAAGCACACGAAATGGAGGGTTCTCGAGCAGCCGCTGAGAGAGCTCCACAGGATATTCAAAGAAGGAGAAGCTTACATTCGGCAATGCTTGGAAACCAAGGATTGGTGGGCTAAGGCCATCACTCTCTATCAGAACTCCGATTGCGTTGAGTTTCACATCCATAACCTACTTGCCTCCATGCCAATCGTCATTGAAGCGATTGACATTGCTGCAGAAATTTCAGGGTGGGATCAGGATGAGATACAGAGGAAGAAAACCGTGTTTGCGGATAAGTACAAAGAGGACTACAGAGATTGGAAACTTTTCAAGTGGAGGTTTGGGAAGCAGTATTTGATTACTCAAGACTTCTGCAATAGGTTTGAATCAGCAAGCAAAGAAGATAGATGGACTCTTCTGCATAAAATCGGCGAAAAGAAACTTTCGGGTTCAACAAAGTACGGGAAACGCCTCATAGATCTTCTTTTCAAAAGCGTAGATGGATCAGAGTCACAGAATTTGAATGGGAAGCTCTTACCTAGTGCAGTCCTGGTGGGGTCTAAGGACTACCAGGTGAGGCGGCGACTAGGGGGTGGAAGTCAGTACAAGGAGATCCTATGGTTGGGTGAAAGCTTTGTCTCAAGACATTTCTTTGGGGAAATTGAAACCTTGTTGCCAGAGATTTCTTCGTTGTTATCGCTTTCCCACCCGAACATAGTGCACTTCCTTTGTGGGTTTACGGATGAGGAGAAAAAAGAGTGTTTTCTCATCATGGAACTCATGAGTAGAAACCTCTACAGCTACATCAAAGAGATTTGTGGCCCACGAAAACGCCTTCCATTTTCTCTTCCTGTTGCGGTTGATCTTATGCTTCAAATTGCAAGAGGAATGGAATATCTCCACTCGAAGAAAATCTACCACGGAGATTTGAATCCTAGTAACATACTAGTTAAAGCAAGAGGCATCTCCACAGAAGGTTACTTGCAAGCCAAGGTTTCAGGTTTCGGTTTAACTTCTGTCAAAAGCCCCACACAGAAAAACACTTCAAATCAGAATGGGAGCCTACCTTTCATCTGGTATGCGCCGGAAGTTCTGGAAGAGCAAGAACAGGGAAAAAGTAGTGAAAAAAAGTACGCAGAAAAGTCCGATGTGTATAGCTTTGGGATGGTTTGCTTTGAGCTTCTAACAGGGAAAGTGCCTTTTGAGGATAGTCATCTCCAAGGGGACAAGATGAGCCGAAACATAAGGGCGGGGGAGAGGCCGCTATTCCCATTCTACTCTATGAGATATGTGACCAACCTCACAAAGAAATGCTGGCATAGTGACCTCAATCAACGACCAAGCTTCTCGTCCATTTGTAGGATTCTTCGCTATATTAAACGGTTCCTTGCGATGAATCCTGATTACAACAGCCAGCTAGACCCGCCGGTTCCTATGGTAGACTACTGTGAGATTGAGTCAGGGCTTCTGAGAAAGATTCCTTCTTGGGGGAGTTCTGAACCATCACCAATATCACAAATCCCATTCCAAATGTTCATTTATAGGATCGCAGAGAGAGAAAGAACGTCTTCAAGCCTGAAGGATACTTCAGAATCCGGAAGTGACGGAGCTTCAATCTGTGGGGATGAAATTGTGGTCCCTGCAGATGATCCATTCCCATCAACACCTGAAAGGAAGAGTTTATCTTCGCCTGATAGCGTGAAGAAGAAACTTCCATTCTTGAAGAAGTCGTCGGATGTGAAGTCCAACAGACTACCAGGTTGCTCTAATCTCACACACCTCATTTATGCCTGATTATTTTCTAGACACAAATTCACCACTTAAAACTTGTTAGAGTAGTGTAATTTTCAGGCATTGTTTTGATAAGATGTTGTGGTCAATCAGAAAACATGATTGATTCTTTTACGCACCTATGCACTGACGCAGTCATTCTTTCGGTTACACAGGAACACCAAGAGGACGGTCCAGACCTCCACAAATGACCCCTTGTGGCCGTAGCGTTAGTCTGAGATTGGGTTCAGAAAGCCAGCTGATGGCAATGAGTCCAAGAATACGGAGAACTAAATCCGGACATGTCTCAGATTCTGAGCTCTCCTAGACCTTGATATGTCATACATTGTGTCAACAAATTATCAAAGCTTCCATCCAAATTTTCAGTCTGCGGATTGCTCAGACGAACATAAGAGAAGCACGGTTCAAGTTAGGAACAGATTAGCTTGCTCCAAGAAGTAAATTGTGTTCAAGAACACAGTTTTAAAATGTTTCAAGAACAAAAATCTCTGTTGACGAAAACTGAAATGTACAGAAGAGAACTCTATATCAGGAGAGAGACAGAGGAAGAAGAAACTGTTTAAGTCCCGAAAGTGAGGGGCAAGAGTTGCAAGAGCATTGTGATTTCATTTCACAGTCAGAACAAGACATACCATGAATGGGCAGAAACTCGAAGATCCTTTCGCGGTATCTTTACAAAGAGTCGGCTACAAACCTACGAGTTTGAGTCATATAGAGCTTACCTTTTGTACATAACATATAAAAATGTGGCAAAACCTTCCAATCATGATAGCTTGAAGGTTTGCACTCTGTAGAGGAATGATGTATGCAAGGCATCAGTCGAGCATAATGCAGGCGAGACTTCAACAGTGATGATCTCTGACAAGATATTACCACTTAACAGCAAGACAAAAGACAATCGGAAATCATTTCAGTCGGGCGGAAAAAGAAGAGATTGTATATAGCTTTGCAAAGCATTCAGAAGATGCACAACTTTTACCAAGCCATGTAAATAATGAACTAAACTTACTTTTTTTTTCTTTTTGCATAAATAGTTCCTGCAATGCTTGGATAAATTGTAACATGATTTAGAATTTACCATCAGCATCACGATCAGCGACATCGTGGTACAACATACCTCAGAACAAAGTAAACCGTAAACTTCTCTAAAATCACAGAAAGACTGCATACCTTATCCCGTCAGTTTCTATTAAAATTTAGAGTTCCAAGCATTTAGACTGATATCTGTAGATTGAATAATTTCTTGTATAGATTAATTAGGTTCAATATAACTCGAGAAATTCTTGATAAACGCCGTTCATCAACCCTTGCCAACTTCTATCCACTTTCATGATTAACTTCTCCAGGGAACCCTCAGGAAATGAATCGGAAGAACCTTTTAGTTATTATACAATGATCTTCACTCACTCACTCACAACCTCCAGTTTAGAGGCAGACCAGCTCAAACATCGTTTCTGCACCGGTGATTACATGAATGTCTGCATTCCATTCCGCTCTGACATTAACGAAAAGTACAAAAATGTCAGTATCAGCAGATAGATTGTTTTCTTCATGCAGTTCACAAGTCGCCATCAGCCCGTTAATTGACATCTTTTATTACAGTCCTATACGCATCCAGGAAGGGAAGGGTTGGCTCCGTTAAATTTGTGTTTACAGTGTAATCTTCAACCTGACTAGTTTCTGCTTCCAGTTCACATTTTGATTCTACAGGACGTACAAATAAAAGAATTTTAGGGACAGAACAGATTCTTCAGGTGATCGAGGGAGAGAACTTTCAATCTCACCATCTTCAATAATTTCAAAGTTCCGCTTGAGTTGGCAGCAAGGACTATGTTAGACTTTCTTCTCCAACAGACACTCGAGACAAACTGCCCGCTATAATCACCAACCTCACTTCCAGAAACAGGATCGATTGATCCAAATTTGTATGAAGTTATGGGCATCAGTAGACTTTTGTAATAACTATAAACCTATAAAGGGAAAAGCACATAGAGTGGATATAATTAGTTAAAATCTGAGCAAGCATTGGAAAGTGTCTCATTACGCAGACCCTTCGCCATTACATGCTCATTCTCATACAACATGACACATTAAAGGGTATGGCTAGAGGATGCTTCAAACACCATCCCATTATTGAAAATATTAATTCATATCCGGAGGACAAAACTTGAAGATAAACAAATTCGTACCTCGTTAGTTTCTGATCCACATGCTATGTACCCATCCGAAACAGATAAACCCACGAAATTCTGAAAAGCCAAGACGTGACGAGTTAGAACTATAGATAAATGTTGTGCAAAACATGAAACATGCTGAGAAAGTTGTATATCCAAAGTAAGTAGCCAACCTTCTGATTGGTATGATCACTAAATGTTAAGCTGCAGGCATTGGGAGACAATCCGGTTGAGATAGATTTGTTGAGATCCCAAAGCTTCAGAGTGTTGTCTGTAAATGCAGAAACAAGGGTTTCCGCATCTACAAATTTTACATAGCTAACCGCTTTTCCATGACCAGGTAAAGTGCACCAAGGGATTTTAGTATTTCGAAGATCATAGCCATAGATTCTGTAATCAGCGGATCCAAAAACCACAAGATTGGACGAGTATGTAGAGAACTGAACGCAGCAGACATTAGCAGCGTTCCAGATTGTGTCTGTTGATTTTTTCTGCACAAATTGATGAAAACTTTCAGAAAGATAACTGAGGTCATGAAAATGAAAATATCTTGCATGCTAAGGCGATTTTCAGAATCATATACGAGAGCATACCTCATTAGTACTCCATAGTTTTACTGTATAGTCATCAATTCCACTAGCAAACTTCTTTGGGTCAGCTTGAGAAAAGTCGACACACCAAGCTCTCCTTTGGTGCTCTACATACTGAGAAAATCCTTGACCAGTAGTTGCATGCCACATCTGAATGAAGACAAATGAATACAGAATTTATGATTTGTAAGGAAAACAGATTGACGACTTAAAAGATAGCATAGGCATGCACAATTTGATTTATGTCTGAATTTACATAGTTTTACGCGCGATTAGGTAGACAAATTTATTGTAAAAAACACACCTGTACGACTCCATCATAATCCGATGATGCCAGATAGTTCTTAAAATAGTTGTTCCAGCAAACGCAGCTCAGCTTAGATTTGTGTGGCATTTCAACTACAGGATAATGGATATCCAAAGAGTTGTCTACAAGCGCATCAAAATCAAAGATCTTGATTTTCTTTTATACTCCAGCCGTAGCAATGTACTCTTCATCATGGTCAAAACTCAAACAACAAATCACATTGCTAGAGTTTAGAAGATCTCCGTTTCTCAATGTCCCACACACTTCAAACTTGTTACAGCGAGAAAACTTGCCTAAACCATCAAAAAAGGCTCCAAGCCGATCACCTGATTCCTGGTTGGTGCTTGAATCCTGACTACCATTTCGCACATGATGCCAACTGTCTCGATTGTTTAACACCTCCTTATCAAAGCGTGCTGCACAAGCAGTTTTCATTACCCCCATTTGGGATCTCGTGGAAGCGTAAGCATCCCCTAGCTGGTTGATATGCTTCATCAATTGCGTCTCATTCATATTTGATGCCGAACCCTATTCTCTGTCGCTATGAAACTCCTTTTGTGCCAAGGAAACATTTGAGGATATCCCTGATAAGTGCCTCCTCCCAAACTTGTTTATATCTTCTTCTAAGCATCTTAAGTCTTCAACTAACTTAGAGGCATGACCTTGCTTCTTGTCTTTTAATGAGCTAAGAAAACTAAGCAATGCCTCTGATTCCGCATCAAAATCATCAGCAGATTTTGAGAAACCGTCATAAGAAGCTGATTTTTGGTTTCCACCTATCAGTTTAGACTGCAGGATCTCTCTGCAGCACACCGGAAAATAAGAACTTTAAAATTTGGCCAATTAAACATAAATAAGGGATATACCTTCGGGTCAACATGCACTATATGATTAATATTGTAATGCCACCAAAGCCTCAAGTTTTCATATTTATGACAGTTAATAAAAATAGCAGAAGGCAGTAAATTAGAGAACTGCAAATGGTGGTACCTAGTAGTTGGACGAGACAAAGGTTCGGGATGGAGAAGCCAAAGGCAAAAGCCAGCTCCGAGTGGATTTTGAGAAATAAACTTTGGTGGCAGAATCCGATTGTGCAAATCCCACATCATTGCGGAATGCACCTCCCACGAATCACATTGACACAACAACTGTCAAGCAGGCTAAACAAGTCAAATATATAGACTTTCCACTCCAACGCAGAGGACAGAGCATTTGAAGTCAAAAGTAAAAAAAAAACAGTTCAAAATAACAAGAACTTATCGAAACAGTGGAAAATATCTTCTCACCTCAAAAAGAAGGACCCCAAGGGCATAGACATTTGATGAAAGTGTGCAACCTCTCCCGTTGAACTCCTCCGGACTGGTATACCACTTCTTTTCCAACTGAACAATTACAGAAGTCGATCCCTGTTGTATTGCAACCAATTTATTATGGTAGCTCGAATTCATTTGAAACTGGAGTTCACCAAACCCAAAATTTTTACCAGCTATGAAAAATTCGTCCTCGTTACCTTTACTCATTTTTATCTGTTTTCTACCCAAAATACGTTCAGCATGTGCATCCTGCTCGAATGGCCTTTTGTTAATCGAAACTCGGTTCACAATATTTATTGGTTCTCTGATAACTGATGCAGCTATGTATTTAATCTTATTTGATGGCAACAAAATAAAGTGCAATGGTCGTAAGTTTTGCAAGGCAATACCTTGAGAGTGTGCAAAATCAACCAACTCCACGATCCGCCTAAATATGAGCAGGCTTTCAGCTATATCTACTTTGTGACTCCCAAGTTTAAGCCACTCCCTCAAGCTGATCCCGTAACTTATAGATTTCAGGACAGACTGATCACACATATGTGAAGAAAGCCGATTATTGTTGACATTTGCTTTCAACTCTGCATCACTAGCTACTACCTCAGAACCATAACCGAGTTTTCTATCATTCTGGCCTACAACCTGACTACCAAAGCCATCGTAAGGTTCCAGAATTGTTTTTCCCTTTGACATTTCCTTTACAAGTAACTGAGAATTGCTATTAGTAGATTGGGTCTTCAGTTGCTTCTTGGCAATACTAAGCATATTGTTTGACATAATCTTGCTGTCCTCGGCCCTTAAATATGCCGAAAGTTCATCTGGCTCCTGCTTAGAGTGATCGCTTGACAGTGGCTTCAGACTCCGCACGCGAGGAGGCATTTCTCTAAGCTCACCTCTTACTCTCAACAGATTATGATCATTGCCCTGTGACGTAGACTCTCCACGAAAATTCTTACTTCTGAAACCTCGTGCTACTGTCGGATCCGTATGTTGCCAACATTCTTGACTAGAAACTAAGCAAAGCAAAGTTTGGGTTGCAATGATGTTTGAATTTCAATTCTTCAACCACAAGCCCCGCGCCATTTGCAGACCAGCGGGGCTCAAATGCATATGAAGAAGTCACACATTTTCTCAAATCCTTGCCCTCCATTGTGGACACCACCGGCGACTCCAACAGATTTTGACCCTCCAGTTTGTGAAAAGGGTCAGCGTCCTTTGGCTTGAGCTTTTCATTCCTTACTGCTACACGATTTGCAGCCATGTTATCGACCAAATTCTCAATACCATCCATTTTTCACTTCATTCAATGGAGATTAACAATTTGTGGTGAAGTGGCCTACTCATGTCAAAATAAAAAAGATTGAATCACTCATAAGGTGGAAGATAGATGAATTCATAACTAATTAAATCTCATCTTTTACATAAGAAGAACATAAACCACATCTGTAATTACCTAAATTGGGAAAAAATTATAGAACAACTAATTCTGGAAAAACAAAGATACCATCTTGGCAACCCCAAAACGAGAGCATAAATCACAGAAAACCAAAAACTATAATCTCATGAAACAACAGAGAAATAATGGGTTAATCAGAATCATTACTTTAATTGGCAGTTAACATCATCACATCTTGCAACAGTATAACACACATGCATCATTCAAACACAACAACAACACAGAATCTAAAGAAATTCTTAATCAAATTTCAAATTAACTTACAAAAAATTAACCAAAACCCATTAATCTTAACCAGATTTCATACCAAAACAGGAAAGACATTACCATTAAATCAAGCTCCAGACAGTGCAACAATGGCAGCAAGCAAACCCACCACCAAATAATTTAAATAAAACTCTAATCTAAAATCTTTTGCGCGGTAACAGGACATTGATTAAATTTTCTCAAGTTGACTATAATTTGAAAAACTTTCTAGTTAATATGATTATCATCACAATTATATTTTTGTGTATTTTCCACTTGAATTTGGAGTTTTAGGTACCTTTTATTTTGCTTGTTTTGAATTTCAGAGGGGATTTTTGCAGATTGCAGTCTGTGGCAAAAAAAGGTACAACAACGATATTTTTTTCTCTCTCTGCAAAATTTGTGAACGAGACTGATTACTGAAGTACGTTGTTTTCCATGGAGATGTGTACACAGAAGTGGCCATAGACTTGGGTTTTATTACTGACTGTGACATGTTGAGAGTCTTTGTGCTTACATTGGCAACCGTAGCATTAATTAGTGAGTGATGCAAGTAAGGTTTTTTCCTCTTTCTTTCCCAAATTAGGTATAACCGTCTATGCATGTGACAATTTGTTTTTTCAATGTGGATGAGGTATTCAAAATTGGAATATTTCAACACAAAGAACGAGGTAGAGTATAAGTTGTCAAAGCAGTCTATCTTAATTAGTTTAGTGTTGATAGCACTGCATTAAGAGATATAAGCGTAGCACAAGGATGAATGAGATAAGGCCCTCGTTTGATATTATTTTTTTTCAATTAAAAATTGATTCACTTTAAACTTAAATAGATAAAAAATGTTTAGTAAAAATAAAATATACTGCTTATTTTAAAAGTTATGGCATTAAACAGCAACTTTAAAATTAAAAGCTATTTTTATAAGTAGTTCTTTTTTAAAAGCACAGCAACCCAAATTGGCCCAAGATTTCAACAGTATATAGGAAATGAGAACAATGTGGTTCGCCAATGTGGGATGAGGTTTTCAAAATTGGAACATTTCAACACTAAGAACGAGGTAGAGTGTAAGTCGTCAAAGTAGTCTATCTTTATTTCGTTTAGTGTTGACAACATATCACTTAGAGATATAGGCATAGCACAAGTAAAGATGAACGAGATAAGAATTCAACAGTGTAAATGTAATTTTAATTTGGCATGTTTTCTAGACAAATTGTATTCAGCATGTGATTGATCTTGTAATAGTATACAAGATCTCGTGTCAATTAGGTTTATTAGTCCTACATTTTAGGATTAGTTTGATCAATCAATTATGAAGGAAATCTCATCAAGTGATGGAGAAAATCAAGATATTATGATGGAAAGATTGCTTGGGAATCAAGGACCAATCTTCAAGTGATCGCTAGAGAATATTAAGGGATATGACATGAAGATAACTTGAGAAGCAAGAAGGAGAATACATCTTTTGCAACGTAATATCTTCTATATTTGAGTTTAGAGAGCAAAAGAAGTTTTCTAGCAATTCATTCAACATTTATTCAGTTGTGTGCGACTTCACTGTGTGCATCGAACTTTCAAGAACAAGATGACAAGGCTTGCTTGGTTGTGTACCTAGGTCTTGTATGAGTCTTGTAAAGTCTCCATATTTTCCTTAGTGGATTATTGTTGGCAATCTTGCCCAAGGGTTTTTCCTCTTTGCGGTTTTTCCCTTAGTAAAGCCCAATTTTTGTGTGTTCGTTATTTTTCTTTCTGCACTTTCTGTGACATCCCACATCGACCAACGGATGGGGTGATGTGCCTTATATGTACATGCCCACCTCCAATTAGCACGAGGCCATTTGAGAGCTCACTGGCTTCGGATTCCATCGGAACTCCGAAGTTAAGCGAGTTTGGGCTAGAGCAATCCCAGGATGGGTGACCCACTGGGAAGTTGCTCGTGAGTTCCCAGAAACAAAATCGTGAGGGTGTAGGCCCAAAGCGGACAATATCGTGCTATGACGAAGTCGGTCCGGGATGTGACTTTCATTTATCAATACTTTGCACAGGATGGAATTGAAACTGACATTCAATCCTACAATTGGGTTTTTGAATTTTACTTTACTTTTTCAAACAGTATATAGGAAAGGAGAACAATGTAGTACCAATGTGGGATGAGGTATTCAAAATATGAACCTTTCAACACTAAGAATGAGGTAGAGTGTAAATTGTCAAAGTTGTCTGTCTTTATTTGTTTAGTGTTGACAGCACAACACTTAGAGATATAGGCGTAGCTGATGTGAAAATTATGCTAACACACAAATGAAACCCTCTTATGACAATTGTAGTAAAGTATGTAAGTAGGGATCGTTCTGAACCGGGGATTAGGAGGGATTGCTAAAACACCTAAAACTGACTTAAATACAAAAAACTAAGTTTAGAACACTAATCTAGACTTAAAGAATGCAAAACTAGACTCTGATGACTCAAAACAACTAGAACAACTCAAAACAGCACAAAACAAGCAAAAGGACTTAAACTAGACACTAGAACTAAGTTTGGACGAAAATTTATTTGGACTTGACTCAAAATACTTAAAAACACAAATTAAGACAGATTCTAACTTATTTGACACACCAAAGTAAATGGGGGATTGGTTTTGACGAATTTGTAAACTAAACTAATTGAAAACAGATTGTAAACAAGGACACAATTTAAGGATGATTTGATGAATGGATGGATGGCTAGCTAGAGGGTTCTTCTCTACACATGACATACTTGCATACAAATTAATTTCCAGTTGTTCTTTCAATAAATCATGAATCTCAACACCCCAAGTTAATTAGGTACGCTTAAATTAACCTTCAAGTTCTCCTTAAGTTATTGAATTCGATGGGTTAGCGCATACAAAAATTCAAAACATTCTTTAAGAGTTCCCTACGTGAAAAGCACAATAAAGATACAATCAAAGATCATTAAGATTCATGAGAACTATAAGCATTGACGAAGCAATTGTAACTATGAAAAGCATGATACTCCTACCAAGAATTCACTTAACGCGATCGTTTATAAGCGACCTTCACTACACATGAATATAAGTTCATAACGATTAGGTGAAATTTCCTTATATTCTAGCATCAAATTCATGCATGTAAACTAAGTATGCATCCTCAATCTACATACAAGAATAAGTTATCAATTGAACAGTTAAGCAAATTGAATTCACAATTCATGAAATCACAACTGAATGTAATTAATTCATAACACAAATATAGTCATAGTATTGAATAGCCCCCTAGCCAAAAGGGCTTAGTTCCTCATAATCGCAAAACAAAGATAAACTAATTTATACATTGAAAACAAGGAAAGAAAACACCTAAACGCTCCAGCGATCCAAACTGAACAGCAAGCACGTCCAAGCACTCTCCTTCCCTTCCTTTGCTGCGACACAAGGAGTAGGTAGTGGTTTGGTGGGTTGTTTGTATGAAGGAATAGGTAAAAGGATGTATGGTGGTGGTCAGAAAATGTAAAGATTGTGTATGGATGTGTATAATGGTGAATGAATCCTCCTAAGGTGCGGCTAAGCTGTTTATTTAAAGGCTTTAGGGTAAGTAAAACCCTAATTTATATAGGAAAGGAGAACAATGTAGTACCAATGTGTGATGAGATATTCAAAATTAGAACCTTTCAACACTAAGAACGAGGTAGAGTGTAAGTCGTCAAAATTGTCTGTTTTTACTTAGTTTAGTGTTGATAGCAAAACACTTAGAGATATAGGCGTAGCACAAGTAAAGGATGAACGAGATAAGAATTCAATAGTATATAGGAAAGGAGAGCAATGTAGTACCAATGTGGGATGATGTATTCAAAATTGGAACCTTTCAACACTAAAAACGAGATAGAGTGTAAGTCGTCAAAACAGTCTGCCTTTATTAATTTAGTATTAATAGCACAACACTTCGAAATGTAGGCATAGCACAAATAAGGATGAACGAGATTGGAATTCAACAAAAAGCAATGTAGTACACTATTGTGGTAGCTCAAATGACAGGCTTCCCTACTATGTACATTTCAGTATCATATTTTTTATATGGGAATGATTATGACTAAATATTTTTATGTATCAAAATAGAAATATCATTTGGCCAAATGCAATTAGTTTGAGCGTGTCAAAACATTTTCGGTAAATGTACAAGTACTACGTATAGTACATTTTCTAACATATGCCTTATATATAGATGAAGCCAATTTGCATAGTGTGAGGGGTTTATATGTATTTCTAATAAGATTCTCTATTGAAGGAGGGGAATTCACCACGAAAATTATCTATTGAAGAAGGGGAATTCAAGTGTATATGTTCTCTAATAAAGTGAACAAAAATATTCTTAAAGTAACTAGTTAGTATGTAGCATAAGGGATAGACACAGTTCAGTGCGATTCGATTTGACGTCTTAGACATCAAATTGCACACTAAATCAATGTAATATCATATCAGTTTTGTTTATACTTTAAACTAGTAACATGATCAAACCAAATAAGAAGTGACCAATTTAGTTCAGTTATTTTCTTTAATATTTCGATTTTGTTTGATGGTTTCTAAATAGGTTAAACTAGTATCAAAACTAAACTAGATCGCTCAGATTAGTTCGATTTAATTGATTTAAACGATTCTATAACTTAATGTATTTTGATACTATCCAATCTCACGTTGTGGAAGTTATCCTAATTAGACCGAAAAATCCTTAGTACCCGTAATATTCAATACTACAAAAAACGGACGGCTAAGATTAAAACATAGTAATCTAAAGTTAAAAAACTTGCCTATTGTACTGAAAAAAAAAAAACTCGTAAAATTTAAAGCTACGAAGTTCTAAAACAATACCCTAATTAGACAATCTTGTCAAGTTTCTTCAAAAAAACTTTAGTAATACATAGTTTTAAATACTACAATAATTTAATAACTTAAAATAATACTTTTTTTTACCTCTAATTTTAATAATTAAAAAAAGTAATACATAGTACTACGCAGTACTAAGTTCGTACCCAAGTTTCTCCCTTTATGCTATACAATGATCAGGTCGGTGGCCCCGGCAATTGTAAATGCAGTCACTACTCTCCTCTCTGTCTACCAAACTTCGAGACCGAGAACCCCAAATCCCTGGTGTATGATTAGTTGCGGTGAAATTAGTGAACCAAAATCCAATCAAACTCCCATCACAGAAAATTAAAAAAAAAAAAGCAATTGACTGTGGTGACCGTGAGTGGCATTTGATGTAAATTGCATGCAACTTTGGTGGCGGTACGTAGCATGGCATGTGCTTGGGACTGATGAAATTGGAGGAGGTTAATTGGGGTCTTTCTAGTGTGCTCCGGAGTAATATTTACTTTGGTTTTGGAGTCAAATTGGTTACTTAATCCACACCATTAAATGTTTTAGACCATTATCCAACCATTCATTTTTTTCGGAGTAAAATTTACTCCGGAGCATGCTAGAATTTTTGGGTTAATTGAACCACGTAGCCAATGAACGAGTGGATTATATGCGGCTTGTCGTGACGTCAATGTGGATGTAAGCACTGCCAGACTTCGCAGATCCTAGGAATTCCGATGGCAGTAAGCTCAAAGTCAAAGATTGAACGAGCAGTTTTCTCTGGAGGGTGCTACGGATTTGTCCTCTCCTACTTTTTTAGGACTTGCATACGTTAATTCGATAAGGTTTTGCAAGAAAAAAAAATATATATACACACACACACATATATATATATATATATAACACCAATATCAATGTCATATATATTGTTTCATATGCGTTACGGAAAGTTTAGATGAATATGATCTATCTAAAAGATAATATTGTAAGGGTCTATCTCTAAAGAACTCTATATTATATATATTGACGTAAGGATAAGGAGTTGAGTAGAAAATGTATTTAGAAACGAATGTTGATAACAATAAGTTGCTTAAAAAGGAAAAAAGTTGTATTTAGAAATAAACGTTGATAACAGGGAGTTGCTTAAATAGGAAGAAAGTTGTATTTAGAAACCAGCATTGACAACAGTAAGTTATTCACGTAGGCATAACGAGTTTTGATCACATGGATCAAGTGTCAAAAGTCACCCACACGAGTCCACATTTCAACAACGGCCAAAAACCAGCCACACTCATGTAAGTGACTGACCATCGCACAACTCCAAAACGTTTTTATAGTGAGAATAACATTGCGCACGTAGGAACTCATTAAAATTATACCACCTCTGGTTTAGGGGACATGTGCATAAAATAAAAAGTGTCCGTCCTCTCTCCTAGGGTTATGGTTTGGAGATAGGTCACTCAAAATGAGTGGACAACTCTCTCTCTTTTTCTCTCTTAGATTGTTCATTTTCAGTTTTCAACTGGTATTGTCTTATCGATAAGATTTATATCATTTTCAAGCTCATAATACCCTAAGCAAACCCTATACTAAGAGCAATAGTTGGATGATGGGATCCCTTTCAATTATGGTGTTTAACAACAAGGTCCCTGATAAAACTTTCACTTCCCTCAAAACTTATAGGAACATTTTGCTAACAAGTTACAACCAAGATGTAAACCCACTAAAACACAAGGAAGCCCAAAAAAGAAAAACCAAAATTCTTTGTTGTTAAAGAAAGTTAACAAATCTTTAGTAACCTAATAATTTTAGTAACATTGTATTTTCAATTGGATGCTACAGCATACTGTGTAGTTGCAGCTGAGGCTATTGGTCAACAAACGCCTATTACCTTCCTCGAACGAATCAAGGAGGATTTTACCAGCCTGAAATTGGAATTCGGGTATAGCCTCTTGTTTAATCTTGAATGGAATGTGCCTTAATTTCCTTTGTTATTAGGTGTTGTAAATCCGCCTCAAGTTTGGTCCAAACTGAAGGAGCATATCCTTTTATTGCGCTGATACGGAGATGAGCAAGCTTGATGGGGTGAAAGTTGATCAGACCTCAGACCTCAGAACTCAAAGGAGTAAATATTGAAAAGGTAAGGCCTAAGATTATAACAATTTATAATTTGGATCACCTCCCTACTGAATAGGAAGTAGCAAAATTACTTATAAGCACATGCAAGGTCTCTCCTCCCATCAATGTGGGGTTCATTCTCAATACACCCTCTCACGTGTGGCGAATTTTCAAACCTAACACTTGGACAACACAAATCGGATGATGTGGAGCACGTGTGAAGGGTCGTTGGGCTTCACACATGGGACAACCTGCTCTGATACCATGAAGAAGTTGGAGTTCCACCATAAAACTAATTGGCAATTTGAGGAGTAGCCTAACTTACTTATAAGCCCATGCAAGGTCCCTCTTCCCATCAATGTGGATTCATTCTCAACAGTAAAAAATTTGAGCTTTTTCAGCTAGCTATAATACATCAGCAGATTCATTACGCAGCTCACACCCATACGTGAGCCGCTCTTGTAATCATTGAACCTCAGCATGCTTCTGGTTACGCTGACGCTTAGTCAATTGGTTAGGCTCCCACATGCATTAATGTTCAAAAATTGGCGTGCAAACTCTAACGACTAAACACAATTTCTTAAAAGTAATGATATCATTAGCAATCGAACACATAGATATTAAAAATGTCAAATATAAAATTTATATATATTCTAAACCAGCCTTTGAGTGAATTTATATTGCAATGCCAACATGTCAACATGTCACTTGTGGTGTCACTTTTTAAAAGTAAAAATTACAGAAATGCAGTTGATGAGTAAGAATACCACCTAGATTAGCTTTGGGATAGTTGAAGATATCGTGGTTTTCTAAGGAGTGGTTGGCATGTGATAGATACACAAGATCCCTATTTGAGTTAAAGGCATGTGTGACGCTGTATTTTTCCCATCTCAATTGTCTCTCGTGATTTTCTTCGGAAAAGTTTTTTACCGATGCTCATTACATTAAGGTTCTACTCTGAAGTTTGTTTCGAAGAGGTGTGCATTAACTTTTCAAGTTATTTTTGAAGGAATGTGTTTTATTTTCTCTTTTGTTTCTTTTTTATTTGTGCTCCGTGATTATTTTCAAGCAGTGAGTCTTTTAATTAAGATTATGCTTTTGTTCTTAATTTTAACATTTAGCTTTGAATGGTTCTTTAGCTATCTGTTGTACTATCCATGTACTATCTTACGGTGATTTGATAAAACACCTTATTTCTATAATAAAAATGGAGCGTAAGAATACCACCTTATTATATTACTATACACACTTTTTGGACTTTAGATTTACGTTATTACTTATGGTCCTTTTCTCTCATATATTCATATTTAAACCCCTCTTAGCAACTTGGTTTTAACTTTTAAAAGATCAACCATTTTTCACTTACAGTAAAACATTTATAGTAATAATGTTGGGACTAAATCAATTTTATTACGTTATTACTTAATAGAAGTGTAACTATAAAAAAAAAAAAATTTGACTTAAATATCCTGAATGAAAGTTCTAAGGATACAAAGTATTATGTTAATAGTGGAGTTTAGGGTTTATGAATGGGGATTGGCTACAGTGCTCGCAAGCATTGGATGCTCACACCGATTTCACCCTCCTTCCCTCCCTCTCTCCTCCCTCCTCTCTCATTTTAATGGTAAGATCGGTGTGAGCATCCAATACTTGCGAGCACCGTAGCCTACTCCTTATGAATGATTTAATTGAAGGAACCTCGATCATCTGATGACACTGCCAGTAGCTCAAGTTAAAGATTGAACAACCAGCTTTCTGTGGAGGGGTGCTACGGATCTGTCCTCTCTTGCTATTACAGGACTTGCATACGCCAAGTCGACAAGGTTTTGTAGAATAGAAGCCAAAAGTTCTACATATAGCACTTATTACACCGATATGTCATATATTGTTCTATATGCGTTAAAGAAATTTAAGATGAATGTGATCCATTTAGAAGATAACATATATTATACATTGGCGTATAGGAGAAGGATTTGAGCAAAAATTATATTTATAAACGAATATTGATAACCACGTATGTCATATATTGTTTTGTATGCGTTAAAGAAATTTAAGATGAATAGGAGAATGACTTGAGCAGAAATTGTATTTAGAAATGGATATTGATAACAGTCAATTGCTTAAGTTGGAAGAAATTTGTATTTAGAAACAAATGTTGATAACAATCAGTTACTCAAGTAAGAAGAAGTTGTATTTAGAAATGAGCGTTGCTCAAATAGACAGAAGTTCTAAATTCAATTGTCAATAAGTATTTGTAGAAGAGAAATTATGATGATGTCAATTCTTCACACGATCACATAAATAAAATTATCATTAATTTTTTGAAAAATTACGGAAATTCAATATTCATCTTCATCTGAAAAAGTAAGTTGGGAGGGAGTTTGTTGCTTTTAGGGGTGGGTTGGAAAAATCGAAAACAAAAAAAAAACTGAACCGAACTAAAATTGGTTTGTTTGGTTTCGATTTTAGTGGTTCGGAAACCGAACCAAAATGAATAAATATAAATTAGTACTTTATTTATTTATTTAAGTTGGGTATTAATTTTTCAAGTCCAATTTCAAATATTTAAAGACAAACTTACATAAACCCAAACTTGGCCTAAACATGTAAAAAGTTTAAAAGCTCCCTATAGAAATCCTAAACTATTAAGTCCATCTCCAATGGAGGGTCAAATTCTAAATTTAGCCCATTTTTCTCCAAAACCCATATCCAGTGGAGGGCTACAAGAATCTATCCAAAAAGATTTAGAGGCCAATTTCTTCGGGACTTACTACATTTGGTCGCTTTGATAGGAATAAGCTACCACTATTCATAGACTCCATAAAGTGAAAAAAGTTGTATGATATATCACATGACAGTAATTTTGTGCTGCATGTTGCAAAAATACACTTAAGGAGTAAGAATATCACCTAGATTAGCTTTGGGAGAGTTGAAGATATCGTGGTTTTCTAAAGAGTGGTCAACATGTGATACAAAAGATCCCTATTTGAGTTGTTAAAGGTATATGCGGTGCACTTTTTCCCCTATCCTAAAGTTTTGTCCTACATGGTTTTCTTCGGAAATGTTTTTAAACCATGACCCATTGCATTAGAGTTCTACCCCGAAGTTTGTTTCCAAAGAAGCGTGCATTAACTTTTTAAGTTATTTTTGAAGAGACGTGCTTTATTTTTTGATCTTTTGTTTCTTTTTTATTTGTGCTCGTGATTATTTTCAGACAACGAGTCATTTAATTAAGAGTTTTGCATTTGTTCCTGATTTTCACTTTTAACTTTGAATGGTTCTGTAGTTATCCGTTGTACTATGTATGCACTATCTTATGATGATTTAATATAACAACTTATTTATATATATATATATATGTGTGTGTATATATGTATGTATATAGAGAGAGAGTGAGAATATCACCTTCTATATTATTATACACACTTTGTGGATTTTAGATTTTCATGATTACTTATAGTCCTTTCTCTCATGTATTCCTATATGCAATTTAAACTCCTCTTAGCAGCTTGGTTTTAACTTTTAAAAGATCAACCATTTTTTTCGTATAACAAAACCTCTTTATAGTATTAATATTAGGACTAAATTAATTTTATTATTATAAGAAGATTATTACTTAATAGAAGTGTAACTATAAAAATTATTTTTTGACTTAGTTGTCCTTAAAGTTCTGAGGATGCAAAGTACTACGTTAAGAGTGAAGTTATGACAATTTTCAAGATGGATATATTAGAAAAAAGAAACACCATGTTTGGAATAGCTAATGAATGTATGTGTGGTTAAAAAGATATGTAGAAGGTCATGTTGAAGGTTTTATTGACAATTATCACTATGCAAAGGATAAGATCTACAAAAATTATAACTTACCACAATGTGAAGTTTATTCCTATATATAACTGACCCAAGTTGAGATTAAAATATTTTATGACTAGATGAAGGTTATTCCTATATAGAGTATCATTATAGAGAGATTTTACTGTATATTAGAACTATTTTTAGTAAAATTTTGGTATTGTCGTTTTTATCTTTCATTACGATATTATAATCTCCGCTTTTACTTTAGTTTGACATGTTACTCTTGTTTTTAACTGGTACATCTGAGTTTTGCTAGTTTTGTGTTTTATCAGGTATTTTTATAGTTATTACACTTACAGTAAAACTTGTATAAAGTCATAAAGTTAGGACTAAACCAATTTTATAACTTTAGGGAGGTTATTATTTAATAGAGATGCAGTTAAAAAAATATATTTATTGACTTATTTATCCTTAATGAATGTTGCATTTCCTAAACAGGATTCATAAGGATGACAATATGGAAATCCCAAAAGTTTCATGCCAAGAAGCTGTAAACATGCTTGAGAAGTTAAAAATATTTTGGCTTCAACAAGAAGGTGTACATGTTAATGAAGTATTATGTACCAGCAAGCTCAAAAACGTGACATCAACTCTAAAAACTAAAGCATTATCCCAAACAACTTTAGAGAAATATTTTAATTCATTGACAATTATTACTATGTGGAGGTGTGTTTCTTTAAAGATGGAACCAAGAAAAGTTATAACTTATTACAATGTGAAGTTTATTCCTATACATAATTGATCCCAAGTTGGGACGGAATTTTTTATGACTTCCTTTATAGAGTATTTGAGAGGTTTTACTTTTTATATGGTAAAAATAAATATAGTTGAATACATGCAATTTTAGTAAAATTTATTTTTGGCCCTCCAATTAAAGTATTCTTTGCTTTGACACCAACAAAATTGTAGACCTAGATTGAAGGTAAGCCTTAATTTTATGATCTAATTGTGACTAATTGTACAACTAGAATCTGGTGTTTTCATGATACATACAATTCATGCTATTCATTTCATGAGCCAACTTTTGGCCTCCCAGAAACAAATAATAATTTTTTTTCCAAATCACCTGAGACTTGTGAAAACGAAATTCTTCATTGTTTCTGGCGTTTGCAGAGACAAAGTCCCCTCATTTTCTGTCGCTGTTAATATTTGGTTAGCAATTCTTGTCCTTTTTCTCCTTTTATTTTTTGCTCACTCTTTTCTTTTGTTTTAATTGTTTGTTTCTTCTTTTAAAGGAGATGATTCGAATACAATCTAGTTCAAAGCATCTTGTAAAGAGTATCAATGTTCAAGTTTGGTTTATTTTGTACCAAGCCGAACCCATAGGTTGACTTGTTTCTTTCATGAACCGAACCCAATGCAAACTCGAGTTGTTCTGAGCTGATTTACATTCCCCAAAGATTAATGAGATATTACTAACTTTCTTGTTGATAAATGATAACTTGGTTTTACGGGCTTTTACTTTGCTTTATTGCCTACCCACCTTCAATTAGGCCAAATAGCCTCATGAACCCCTACTAGGTATTTTTTTACCTAGTCGGTTGCCTAGTCCTTTGGAAGGGTGTTTCGCCTATGTGGCGCAGCAAATCCCATTTGTCTAGGCCTTTGGTCTACTGAAAGAACAAGCAGCAGGATCAGAAACCTGCTCAAAAGGTGCACGCCGGAAACAACCTTTCCTTTGCTACCAAATGTACACAGAATTAAGATTTTGCATTCCCAAAGGAACGGCGAGTCTCACATTCTCATTCCACGGATTTCTACACGCCCCATTCCACGGGCGCGAGTATAGGCCAGCCACAAGTGGCAGCCCTACCCAAGAATCACTCCATCCCGCAAAACACGACGCGACAGAAGCATGGACAAGTCTCCAGATTATACTAAATTTGTTTCACGTTACTTCAACCTGTACCAAAGAATTTGAATTGACAATTTCTGTTTGATAGGAAGGTTTGCAGTAGCAAAATGGGAGAACCAGCTCAAGTTACAGACAAGAAGGTTGATCAGGTGGAGGAAGGCAGAGACGAGGAACGTAATGAAGGATCTATGCCGTCACAGTTGCCAAACTCGGAGTTTACCGCGGAGTTGAACCTCCTAATTGTGTTTCTTTCATTATTTTCTTTATCTACCAACGAAAGCTTAAAATCCATGGAGAGGGAACACGAAAGGAAAAAAGATGGAGCTAAAGCTACCAAGAGATTACAAATCAACAGACGGGAGATAGACGAGGTCAAGCCGGTTCGGGGACGGAATCAAAGGTGTCAAACAAGAATAAGGGACTCTAGGCATGGCCGAAGAGTGTAAAGAATAATGTCATCGGAGGAGGAAACAGTCCAGCAAGGAAAGATGTCATACAAAAGTTTCCAAACTCTCATTATCTATTCTATCCAATTTTCCCTCTCACTGTATTACTTAAAATAAGAAAGAAAGCAAAACACAATATTATCATCAATTTTCGTCTAATTACATCACGATAATATATTTCATGATTCTTCATTTTTCGTTTTAGCTATTCATATATTGCGCGATATTAAGTCAAAGAAGTTTGATCCAGGAACTAGAATTGCAAACCAATACCATGCAAATGCAGTCCTAAAAAAAACACGATCTCATTAAGCGAATGAAATTAGACATACAAATACGAGAGCACATCAACTCATCTATTAGTTTGTCTTAAAGTATGAACCAAGCAACATGCACATCCAGTCTTAAAAAAACACGGTCTAATTAACAAAACGAAATTAGACGCATACAAATACAAAAGCATATCCAGTCATTTATTAATTTGCGTCTTAAAGTACAAGATTAGCTACACTATTTCCATATTTTCCATTGAACGAATGGCCATCTCCAATTATTCAAAATATCTACTAGTCTACTAAAGTAAAATGTAGGAGGCATGGCAGGGGAAATGGGGGGGGGCGGTGAGGAAGAGAGAAAAATCCATTCAGTAACATATAACGGCATGTAGAAAATGCTTTCTCAGCGCTTATGGAAGGCATGCAGATGCATGTTTTACATTGTCAAAACACTTATTGGCACATCATATGAATGAGAAGCTCAAAGCTACATTGTGTTCATAAGAAAATAGAAAAAAATGAAAAACAAGGGAAAGCAATTTATGAACACAAGCAAAGACTCGCTTCTAACTTCAGGAATGAAAAAGGAATAAAATTACCCCTAGTTTGCCAGACCTCTATTTCCCGGCCTACAAAAATAGCACGCGCACAGACAAATATCATGGAGCTCCTGCAATATCAGTCCGATATCCTGATCTCGACTCCTAAAACGTCCTTCACCATCTCGTACGTCACAAACGCAATTGCAATGGATGGGACTACCTAAAAATTGGAGCAGAGAGTATAATGTTGCCAAAGACGTGTGTGTAAAATATTAATAACTAGTAACAACTTGTCAGCTGATCAATGCATCTTCATCTTTATATAAAAAAGAATTACTAAACTGAAACGGCTTAACTAGTAGATGCATCTTATAGAAAAGTTCTAAACCCTTTTCTTGTTAATCCTAGTGAGACCTTTTTTGATAGTGCAATTTTTCACAACCATGTTACCAAGCAGTCAGTCACCCTATTCATTTATAAGATGCATCTAGTTAAGTCATTTGCCCACCCTGACAAAATTGTTCTTAGAAACTGATAACTAGTCAACCTACACTTGTCCACAAACAAATCAAAGAACAAAAGATTAAGACTGACCTTAACAGAATTGGGAACCAAACCCTTGTACAATGCACCAAAGCCCTCATGTCGAACAGTTTTCCTAAATGCGTCAATCATGCCAGTATACTCAAGTGGGGCCTTGCTTATCCCATCACCACTGACAACAGAAGCAGCATGGCTCCATCCCACCATCTGCATCCTTCGACGAATGACATCAAGAGGGTAAGCAACAGTTTGCCCAACAGTTCCAGCAGCAGCCCCGCATGCCAACCTTGTTGTCACACTCAAATCTGTATCTTGAACAAGTCCAAATGGCCTACTTTTGATTAACCAATCCTTTAGGGATTCATACACAGCAAAGTTGAGACCAACATATGGAACCTGCAAACAAATATTGACGATGTAAGGTCCACATATTTCTACTGTGGCAAGTATAATCTAGAAACAGGTTACATTATTTGCCCATGTAAATCTTCCAATCCAATTTCAGAGGAACAACAAAAGGAGCAATAAGTAGTTTTCCAAATTGATAAATCATCAGAGTTAGATCCTAGAATGACCATCTATTGCTAAATCAACAAACTTTATTTATTTTTAATTTGGAACTCATATCAAAAGGGTGGTAGAGTAGTAATGGATATGCAAAAACGCATTTTTTTTTAGCGAAAGAAACTTACAACTCCAATAACAGAAGGAAGCCAGCCCTTGTACAAAGCCCGTGGGCCCTCCTCTCGGAGCACAGTCGATAGAGCATGGAACATTCCCCTGTACTGAAAGGGAGAATTCTCTGTCTGCAAATTTAAAACCAACAAAACATAAAAAATTTCTTCAATAATAACCAACAAAACATAAATATTTTCTTCAATAAAAACTGCAAACACCGATGTCTGAAACTTCTTGTAAAAACTAATCATTCTCTTGCAGTTTTAATCATTAAGACTGATGACTGATATGATGGGGAAAATAAAGGTCTTTAAAACATTCATTCTATGAAATAAAGAAAGAACATGGCTGAAATAAGTACCTGTACAGTTATCCTTCCTCGTACCATGTCCATTGGGTAGGTTGCAGACATAGCAATAATTCCAGCACATGCTCCAGCTCCAAGACGTAGGAGAGGAGTGAGCTGAGCATCTTCTGCAGATATTTAAAAGAAAAAGAGGTTTAGATCACCTACATTATCCATCAACTTCTAACTGTCTATCTCTGTGTTCCAAGGAAAGGAACTATAAAGATCCTGTCATTTTCCAAATGCTGACATCATACCAGTCTTATAGTTTCTTTGTTGGTTTATAATGTGATTATGTGGATGTTAGATACCCTCTGTTAGACATTTTACAAGGCAAAAAACATTAAACAGCAACCTGAGTCAAAATGTTAACTGGCCCAATGTGGAAGGTAATGAAATGTCCTGATGGAATGTAAGGTCTCCGAAAGAGTCCCGTTAAATTACTAACTATTACACATCAAGGTAACAAAATGATGGTAAGTGTGGACATACCCTTGCCAGTTTGATCCCGATACAGCCACAATATTCCCCTGTCATAGATGACAAGGATCATTCAGTAGAAGGTAAGGTTGGAGAACGTAATATGCAGTGACAAGATAATGTGATGCATTCAAAAGTTGTAAAAGAGTTTACATCAGACCAATAATACAACATTGATGGGCAAATATGAATGAAACAAAGGCCAAGATAAATTTAAAACATATACTGGAATCGAAGATGAAAAAAGAAATGAACATTCAATTTTGTCACAAACATACTTGGAAGCTTGCTCGTAGCTGAAGAACTTGACAGCTGAGTTGGGGACAATACGAGCACAATTCGTACCATTCCCTTTAAACAGTCCACGGAAACCCTCAGTTCTCCAGATATACTTCAAGCCTTGAATCGTTCCATTGTATTTTATGTTATGTGGATTTTGGACCTGCAGACAAGATAACCAGTCAGGAACGAAATTTACTTCTGTGTTATTGTGTGTGTTGGTACACATAAGCAAGCGAAGGACATTGTACACAATTGAAAAAAATGTACCTGAAGCAAAATTTTCAGCCGTTCCAATGGAGCAACAGCCGTGCGTGACCTGGACGGAAAATAAAACATTTCAGTAATCCAGTACAGTCAACATGGCAAAAGCATTGAGAAAACATATAAACAACGCACAATCTGATCCTGCTACTGTCGCAACCATGATACAACAATTTCGTTCACATCACTGCAACCTAATGGACTTCAAATTCCAGACACCACATGAGATTAAATACTACAAATTCATAACCTTTCAAAACACTACACATTGCAGATGCTAAAACATAATTCAATGGATTAGCAAGATTTAATATTTTGATCTCCTCCTACATTTGCATTAACCAAGTGATTAAATTTAAAGATTCAACCACATTAATTGTTCATCAAACGAATTTTCAAAAACAAGATCAAATTTTTGCGGGAAAATTTGCTTTCGATGAACTTCATTTCCATGGAAACAAACAGACGAAAGCTCGAGAAATCGAGAAACTCACACTCCACCGGCGACTCCGCCAGCGACGAGCGACTTGCAGACGCTGAGAACCGCGAGGCTCGGCGCCTTGACGACGCCCTCCCTCGCCATCTTCGCCTCCTCGGCCAGATTGACGATCGTCGTGACCGCCGATTCGCTCGGTTTCACATCCTCCGAAGCCATTTCAGCAGAGAGAGAGAGAGAGCAACCAATCAGCGAACGATGATGCGACAATCCTCTCCGGAACCCTAGGTCGTCGGAGCAGTTGATCTGAGCCTATTCTGTTCCCGGCGTCAATCGATCGGCACGGATTTTGAAGCAAAGCTACGGTGTCGTTTTATGGGAAAGCGAGCCCCTGGTTCATAGTTGTGTGTGTGTGGGACTGTTGTCGTTGTGTGAGTACGGGGGTGGTGACGGCTTTCGGGAGCTGAAAGTGAGGGAGCTTTGATAAACTGCGGGGGTGTTATGTGACGGCGTTTGTTTATTTGCTGAAATTTATCTGCGTTTAGAGAGAGAGAGAGAGGAAGAGAGGAAGAGAGGAGAGAGAGAGAGAGTGAAGGAGCAGAGTAGTAGAGGGACTGGTGGGAAATGAGAGAGAGTTAAGAGTCGCTGTGAGAGCTTTACACGTGGTAGGTGAGAGGGGTTTGGGTGGTGCATGGACCACCAGAAAATAGATGAGGTTTTTTGTCCTCTTTTTTTCATCTTTTCAAGGAAGAGTTTATCCAATTCAATTGGTCAATAATATGATATATGTTGTAGATAAAATATAACATGTGTTAAATGTGATTGTGTAAATCCTAGGTAGATATGGATTAGGCTATTCCGTTCTGTAAGGGATTAGTTTCCTATTGTACTTGTACTTCTATTACTATAAATAAAGGCACCTGGTATGTGGAATATATGAATTACATATTCCACATACACTACAGTTTCACCAAATTCTCTCTATTCTTCTCTTGCCGCACCCTTCCCTAAAAACTGTCCACAACAATATAATCTCATTCTATTCACAATTTCTTTTTCTTTTTTTCACAATTTATATTTAAACTCTCTTATTTAGAAGTGAGTGAAGATTTTGAAAAGAGAAAAAATTAGGTTAAACAATGTATTTTACGATCTTAACCATTCACACGTTATAATAAACATCATATTATTCTTTTATTACCAATAATGTTTTGTTTGTGAAAAGTTCATTTTGTTATGAGGAATCAAATGTAAAAACATGATCAAAGTATAGGATTAGGCCTATGCAGAAAGTGGACACTTTATTGGATAGAAATTATAGGCTTTAGTTTTCATTAGGTTCTTTTAGTGCAACAAATATTCGGGAACAAAAGTTAACAAATGAGTTTTCAGTTTGAAAAAAATAAAAATCAAAAACTGAAAATAAAAATGGTTATCAAATGACTCCTTAACATTTCCTTTTTCTCTAGTAATTATTTATAACTAACTAGACTTGGCAAACGAGTTGTGTTTGTCATGTTCGTGTCGTTTTCGTGTCATACTCGTTATCTTAATGGATCGTGTTGTGTCAAATCCGTTATCGGATTTAAAAACTCAAACCCAAACTCGACCCATTCCACCCATTAAGAATAATATATTTTTTCAATACATAATCAAAAGAAAAAAGTTCATACTAAATTAATAAAAACATTATCATCTCGTTAAGTTCTATATCTATGCAACATATATATTACATCAAAATACATTTGCCTTTCTAATATTACATATATACCCAAAAAGAACTTAATCAAAACACATTAATATGCTACTACAAAATAAACTTTGTGGAGTCTTTCTCAAAAGTCAGAACTTTGTCATCATATTCAAAGCTTGCATGTTGTTTGTTTGACAACAAAACATTTTCATTTTCATAAATCATCAAGGAAAATTGTATTGAAACTTTGGCGAGAAAGCCCTGAGAGTGAGAGAGGCGATGTCAACGATGTGAGGAGGTAAACGAGTTTATGAGAGAGAAAGAGGGAGATCAGAGAGCTAACTAGGGTTTTCTTTTACTATTTTAAATTACCAATATAATCTTTCTCTTAACGAGTTACCTGTAGATAGACCTAGACTAACTCGTTATCTTAATGGGTTTACTCGATAACAACTCGACCCATTAACCCCCGACCAGAAACCTTATTTTTTCGTGTCATTTCGTGTCAGGTTAATGAGTCGTGCATTAAATTGTTAGGTCTATAACTAACTATTGAAGGTATAAAATGATCCAACCAAAAAAAGGTATAAAATTTGAAAATTTTAACCCGCAAGTGATGCCTATGAAACTCTTGACATTAATACTTGTGGATATATGTTGGGAAATTTTATTTGAATCCATTTATTCTCTTTTTACAGCCTACTAAACATTTCTCTTCATCAAACTTTCAAATTTACCCTTCAATAAATAAGAAAAAGAAAATAAATATTTTGTTTTTTTATCTCAACACCCAAAAACCCTAAACCCACTACAGCATTGCATTCTCCATTATGTCAGGCAAACCCAAATCAAACTCATGTCTAGGTCGTCGACGACTGTTATCACATTTCCTTCTTTTCTATTTCTTTCTCCTCTTCCTTCTTCTCATACCCTTGAGAAGAATAGGAACCACCATGCTCAGTCGCTGTCGAGTTGTACGCGTCAAACATGGCTTTGCATTGTACTCCCGTTAACTCCAATTCACACCGGCCTCTCTTTCCCAATTAATTGGGTCCAAGTTCGCATAGAAAAAGAAGAACATCAATGACCATCGGAGCTTTGATTGGGTGCCGGAAAAAATGGAGGGCTGCCATGATTTGCTTCGTTGCTTGGGTAGCGTGAAAACCTGCATCTACAATTCTATTTTTTTAAAATTCTTTTTATTTGCCTTAAGGGCAAAGTTGAAATTTTATTAAAAAAATCTTTAAATTGGTGTAAAAATAAGATAAATGGGTCCAAATAAAATTTTCATTTTTCATTTGAAAGTTTATTGATGTTAGAAATTAAACTATCAAGCCAAATCACATGGACTGAAACATGAATAGAGAAGGGATTATATGGATATTTTGGCCTATGCAACACTGGATTACAAACTGAATTAACCAAAATAGGTAATGGAAAGGTGTCAGTTGAAGATAGGTTGACAGCACCAAAGTATAGCACACTGCAGCGTAGCAGAGCAGCAGGGTATCTTTCCCTCCCGTCTCCTTTGTCACTTAACGGAAACCTAACTACATCCCTGACGACGTTGCCCCCTACCAGACGTAGCACACCATCATTGGCGGGCTGCTCCGGGCCCCACCAAGAATAATTTTTTCACGTGAAAAATGGTGGGTCCAACTTCAGTGGTACGTATCATTGAATGGTACGTACTGTTAAATGACTAAGATTCATTTGGGGCCCACTGCAAATTAATCTGAACCATTCAATAGTCGTACCATTGAATGGTACGTACCACTCAAGATTTTTCCGAAAAACGGAAAATTAGTTGTTTACTCTCCTTCCAACATGTGCGCACTTTAGCGAAAGGCCATAGAACACCAAAAGGGCCTAGAAGGCTTAGGACACTAAAATGGGCCTAGAAATATAGGTCGGAATTTCTTGAATCATAGTGAATTAACAGCAAAAATTCTCTTCTAGTGCACACAAGATGCCTATAAAACAAATTTGACTTTATCTAAATTGAACATTCATATACGGTTTGAATATAACTTAAAACTCGTACTTTCTAGTCATATACGTTGGAGAAAAAGGTATTGTACGTTGTAATAATTTGAGCAATGTCAACTTGTCATAGACGAATTAACCTATAAGTTATTAGACACAATTTTTTTTAACACAACAATATCATTTACACTAAAGGAGTGAGGTATTAGGCTAAGCTCCAAAATGTGTTTACCATAGTAATTTGGTATCAAATTCGATGTTGACAAGAGTCAAACCTAAGAACTCTCACTTGTAAGTGGAGAAGAATAGCATTAGACCGTAATACTAAATAACATCAAATTCATAATTAAGCTAACATTTCCTCTGATCTTGTCATTGATTCGAAGTATTCAAAATAGATGCCTCTCAATCATTGTATGAAGGAGATTATTTAGCCAAAGTGGCTAAAATGCATTTCTTGCCGTATAATGTCAAGACATTTTAGTTGAAATGTTATTGTTTTCATCTAGGGCAATTAGCATAAATGATTACCTTTTGCATTTGATTGTAAAAATGATCAGGTGTTATTATGTCATTGTTGTATAGTCGTTATGTCATCGTTATTAAAAATAATTATTTCTAGAACTAAATGTCAAAAAGTGATCATTCTTGCTAATTGCCTTTTTATCGGGCTGATCAAAGTTGAATAATTTGATGGATAGTGACATGCATGGAGTCTTGCCCAACAGTCCTAAATAGTAAATATAAATGTCTAGTTAGGAGAAGATCAGTTCAAATGCTAAAATTACTGCATAAAATTTTAGAACTACAGAAAGGCCTTAATGATACTTGTTATAAAATGGATGGATGCATAGCTCAATGCATGTTTTTAGAATTTTAAAAACATTGTTGGGCCTCCATGAGGCGGCCTCATGGGTGATGCTGGGCTATAATTTTGAGTACTGTTTTTCATTTGTTTCTTCTGAGCTATATAGGCATTTGGGTTTTCTAGTGGATGCCCTTCAATGTTTGTTGCCTTTAGGGCATATCTGTTTAGTGGTAGCCCAAAGCATGTCCATGAGCCACGGAACAGAAATTCTTAAAATTCATCAAAGCTGATGTTTTTTAAAAATAAAAGTAAATTTGTTCTTAAATTTCTAGAAATTGGATTTCATTCACTAGAGAAAATATAGAGAAAGAAAATAGTTAATTTTCTCTAGTGCACATCAAAAGTGCATATTTAAGTTGCACAAGTGTTGAGTTTTTTTTTTAAAAAAAAAAAATCTAAAATCAAGGCAAAACGTGTAACCTATGTAATGTGCCAGACCATTAACTTCTCTAAATACAACATAAAAGGTCGAATAAGAGAAATGAGAAAGTGAATCTCACGCATCAACTACAACTTTTTATTTTTAACAATTTAGAGATTCGTCAAGTGATCGCTATATCAATGCCATACATAAAAAATCATTATAATCACTAAGAAGATTTTTGTAGTCAAGTTTTTATAGCCTAGTTCAATCTAGTACATATATAGGCGACGTGCGATTCAACACATACTCACACAATCAACCATATATAAATTGAGTTTGGGCTATCACAATCATAATACAAACATGCAAGCAATCAAGATCGGTTGTTAATGGAGTTAAACTCTTGGAATTGTCATTACACCTAAAGAAAATTAGACTAAGACATATTTCGAGTTCAACTAGGATTTTTAACTCAATATAATTTTATGTGAGAGAATGTAGAGAGCTGAATTAATACGAAGAGAGAGATAGAAAATAAGAAATACATATTTTGAGGGAAAAATTCTCTTATCTCATGCCAAAGACAAAAAGGTTAATTAAGGGCCTATTAAACAAAATTAATTAATTAATTAATGATTTTCTTATCGACTAAGCCTAAAAAGTTTTGGGCGATTAAGATTGATAGCAAAATGAAAAATTTGTCATGTATAAAAATGTCACTGATTTGATGGCATGGTACATTTTTCATGTGAATGACAAAATAGTACTTTCTAATATCAAATATTTGCATTGCGCAATATTTATGAGGACTAACTTAATTCTACTTGTCAATCTCAACAAATAGAATGTTATTCAACAAAAGCTAGATGCTAAAGAGATGTAACAAAAGGGAAAACAAAGAGAGAATAACTAAAAGAATCACCTTTCAACTGGAAGAGAATGGTCAATTTGTATGTCATTTTAACACATTTGAGTTTTAAAAGGTTTTATTTTTTTAATTTTTAATTTTTTGTTTTTATAATAATCATGGTTGTTCGCCGTGTGTGTCGAATATACATATATCAACAATTGACAATCATTCACGTCTGCGTAAATGATTATTTTTTTCTTTTATAAAAACGTACATACAACAGAAATGTTAAACGTGCCTCTTAAAACAACTCAAGAGCACAACCCTACAATTACAAACACATAAAAAATACAATATGATTCTTCAATCATGGAGGACCCTTAGTCCTTAACTCTAAACCCTAGTCACGAGGACTACACATGTGTACATTGCAAACCCGAGAATATCGTAGAGGCTTCATGAAGAAAAGAGCGCCTAAACCTTTATCGTTGGCAAAGAAGCCTTGTTATGAGTCCCCTTCAACAAATGTCGTGTTTCCTTTTCGTAGTCCTTTACCAAGCGCACAAACCACAAACAACACCACCTCAAATCTGAACTACAATTGCCATTCTGGAATTCGAGATTGAACAAACCACAACCACGAAAGCTCTCCTCAACAAAGCGTGAGAGTGACTACAACCACGGATTGAAGGCTCTCCTCATCACAGCGAGAGAGCAACCACAACTAAAAACAAAGAAAAACAAGAAAGAAATCAAGAAAGATTGCTGCCGATCCCAACGCCAAAGGCAGGTGTCAATGTTTCTTTGAAAGTTTGGATTGCTTGGTCAATTTAAAAGAACAAACACTTGAATTCTAGACTTTAATCACGTAAATGACTATCTTTGATATTTACGTAGCGTTACAAAAACACAAGAAATGTTTTTCTTATGATCGCGGGTCATATAAACCACTGATGTCCATGACTCTTTTCTTACATAGTAGTTTGACTATAACTAGCTCATGTGAAGTTAATGGTAAACAAATTACATTATTGGTTTTTTTAACTTTTAAGTTGCAATTTCTTCTTGAACCATGAGCACGTCTACTTAATTATTTTTTAATCTCATATCACCTACCTTTTCAGAATAGTACATTTGGTAATTGACCTTTTTCCTAACAACCCTAGGAGTTGTATCCCATTCTGGTACCAATGATTAGGCGTAAAGATAACCCCAAAATATGGGGAAATAATGAAGGCAAGAGAGACAATTTTGCTGTCTACAAAATATAACAAAAATGATAACTAGTACATTAGTAAGCCAAATATTACATAAGAAGAAATAATCAAAGCACTAAATTAAACATGATTATCAAATGTAAATTAAAAAAAAAAAAGAAATGTCGGCAGTTGGTCATCGAGACTAGCAACTGCTCAGAAGAAAAACTTTCCGTAGAGAATTATTGGTGGGATCGTTCGGACACAGTGGGATACAACAATTCAAGATCCTTTGCGGATTTCAACTCAACCGATGAATTTAGCTTTAGTTTCTAACTACAATTAAGTGTAGTTTAATGTAAAACTTAACCAGAGTAATTTTTGTTGTCGAGAAATACTTCTTGCGAATGCTAAGAGCAGCTCCAGCCCAGAAAATGGTTGGGGGGGGGTGAGGAAGTTGCTGGGGGGGGGGGGGGGGTGGGGGGAGTGGGTTGGAGAAGGAAGTCCATCGGGGTGGGTGTGGAGCTCGGGCTCCAGCCCAGTGGAAAGTTGATAGCCCAAGCCACCGAGGTGGCTGACGTCAGCCACGCGAATTAAAAAATTTTGCGTGAGGCGCGTCTCCGACAGCCCCTGCAGTCGTGGGGCCCGCTGTCAGCCACTCACAATCCTACCGTTGGGGGAAGCCACGTGGCTTCCCCTGGACCGTGAGATCTCAACGGCTCTTTAATGTGAACCGTTGGATCTTCAACGGTAATAAAAAAAAAAAGGATTTAATCTCAACCGTTGGATCTCAGATCAACGGTTGACATTAATTCCTTTAAAAATTAAAAAAAATGTTTTAAAATTCAGAAAAGTTACCGTTGTGACACATGGCACAATCTGGAGCGTTGAAATTCAAATTTTGTTAAATCCAACGGCAGAGATTAATTAAGGGAATAAAAAATTTAAAAAAAATCTGTAAAAATCGGGAAATTTTTTTTTTAAAATTTGTAAATTTTTTTTTTTACTTTTCTATAAATACCTTGACAATTTCATCTACCTTACACCACAATTCCATATTTTCTCAACATCTTTCAAGCTTTCTCATATCTTTCTCTCAAAGTTTCAATCCATTTTTTTTCAAAAAAAATGACAACCGGTGCAGGTACGAACTGGACCTTGAAGATGTTGCGTTGTGTGCTAGCCGGGTTCAAATCACCATGACTCCGATTTCTCGAGGAATGATGCGCTGCTAGAAATGTGGAGCCCATTCATTCCGCATATATTGAGAAATGGGTGGCCAAAGAACTAAAGATTCATTGTCCGCTCATTGGAAACTACTTAGCCAATCGTTTAGTACGTGGAGAGACGCCTTGACACAAGCTAGTGCTAATCTTCGAAGTGGAGAAAATTTAGCAGATCAGGTATTATTTAATTGTTACCTATTTTCATTATAATTATTTCTTTGTATTATTTATTTGTTACCTATTTTTAATATATTTATTTAATGTCTCACATTGTATAGGAACTTCAAGCACAAGCTTGGTATGGTGCTCAAACCAAAAGTAAAAATAAAACATTCACCCGCCATGAATGTTGGAATGTTGTCAAAGATTGTCCAAAATTCAAAGTTGTGCCTGTCGGTCTAGAAGTTTTTATGAACATCATCCCTCTACACTTTACACGCGGTGAAGATGAAGATGATGCAGAAGATGTGCTAGAAACGCCTCCCGTTGAACAAGCTTCGGGGTCGAGCCGTTTTCCAATTAGGCCCCAAGGTAAGAAAGCTTCAAAGAGAAAAGGTAATGCTTCCAAGAGTGATTCTGCAAAGTATATGGAAGACATTGCCCGCCAAGGTGAATTGTCTTTGGCCCGGGAATTGGCTAAATTTGAGGCTGATAAGGCTAGAGAGGATGTAAGGTCTGTGTTACATCTCGTCCCTAACTTTATTGTATATTTTTCCCCGACGGTGTAAATTGACGAAAATGCCCTTGGAGGCTTATTGAGTCCTACGTGGACAATTATTTTTCTATCGACTTAATCTCGTACTTCTAGCGTGCTTTTCAGCTTGTACACTTCGTTACGAACCCGTAGACGCGAACGAGACATTTTTTGGACTTGTAACAGACAAGTTACGATCAGGGGCAAAATAGTATTTTGCCAAGTGCAGTGTTTCAAATCCGTGGGCTTGCCCATGGTTTCTGCAAGGCTAGTTGGCTTGCAAACCAACTCAGAAATTCAGCCTTTCTCTTGCATTCATGTAGGCATGCAGAAGGCAGATTCTTGCAATTTGCAAACTTTGCGACTTTTTCTTGTTTTAAAACCATGCACCCAGTGTGCATTCCTTCACGCTGTGAACCATTCATCCTGCCTTCTTCCCCGAGACCACACTCACACAAACCTGCATGCTTTTGCAGAAAAACAAAACACAAAAACTACTCTAGACACCCAGGCCATTTACCAGCAACCTTCTCGACCTCACACCAGTCCAATCTCGTTCCTATGCATCACCATCATCATCCTCAGCAAACCCGAGCCACGGCGAGCCCAGGAACCCAGCCAAACCAGTGAACCAAAACCTGGAATTTTTTCGGCGAGGTCTTCTCGGCCAAACACCTCGATCCAGGCCTCGATCACACTCCAAAACATCACAAAATCATCTCTGGAAACCTTGGGAACTAAACCTAGGCCTTGCATGCCCATTTCAGTTCGAGATCGACGAGTTTCAAATTTGGCCGATCCTTTCGAGGCCATTTTTGGCCATTTCCAGCCACTTTTTGGGTCCCTAGTAGGTAAATTTGAACTCTACTCTTCACTAGCTTCAATTTGACACCTTTTGGGTGAAAAATGGTTGAGATTTGAAGAAGTTTGAATTTTTCCAGAATTTCCGGCGAGTTTTCCAGAATCCAGCGCCGGCGAGTGGCCGGGAATTATAGCGGTCACCGGAGGAGGTGACGTCATCGAACCGGTCCTGACGTCAGCAACCCGGTCTGTGACGTCAGCAGACCCGGTCCAGCCGGTCGAACTGGTGGAATATTCCAAAGGTATATTCTGTTTAACTTTAACGCCATCAAGGAATATTCCCTAACGGTGATGAAATATTCCGTAACGCCGTTAGAGAATATTCCGTTAAAGTTAACGGCACGCCGTTAACTTTAACGGCGAGTGCACAGTCGGCGCGTGAGCGCGCGTGCAAGCGCGTGAGTGAGCGTGGGAGCGCGTATGAGTGCGTGTGGGCGCGTGAGCGCGCGTGTGGGCGCGTGTGACGGCGCGTGCTGGCGCGTGGGCGCGCGTGACGGCGCGTGCTGCCTTGTGGGGGCGCGTGGAGCCCCTTGGTGGCGCGTGAACCACTTTTCCAACGATTTCAAGTCCCGAAACGAGCAAACAAGGGGGAATTTCGAGTCTTTTCCTTACTTTAAGTTGGAATAGGCTTGTTTAATGATTAGTTTAGTAAATTCCCATATAGGTGAGACCTATCCCGAGGAGCTACGAGCTCAAGCGAGGTACGGAGACTACGATCCGACTACTTACCAGTGAGTGGGCCTTTCTTTACTCTGAATATTATATTAGTATGTGTTTTAAATGTGATTTCCATGATTATGTATAGCATGCCATGTTTTATAAACTAACATACGTTTTATATGACACCGTGTGACTTATTATTCATCCGCCTTTGGCATATTTGAGTAAATTATGGCATGACTATACGTTTTGATAAATTATTACTCATCACGCATATTGCACGGTGTTAGCACTGTCCGGGCTAGGACCAGCTTCACGTGTATGTTCACACGCACCGACACGCTCACTTTGGATCCATCGTAGGTGCCAGCTTGTTCTAGGTCGCCTCGGCGACTAGACTTGTTGTGACGCGCTTAGCGCCAGCTTCACGTGCATGTAGTGCTAGAGCGTAATTTATTAGACACCCAGCCTGTCATGTAGCTACTTTCTGCATGACTTGTGTGCATTGATTATGCGATGAGTATTGTGATATTTTACTGCTTTTGTTAGCTTTTTACCCGTATCCTTGTGGGCGTAGGCCCGTTTACCTCGTTATTACTTTTACTGTTAGTAAAACTTATATTTTCAGTATACTACGGGTTTTACAGCGAGGGGTTATTCCAAACTTTTGAAAGGGTTTTACAAAACTGTACTTGGCCCACTCACCTTTGTTTTTCGCCCCTCCAGGACATATATTTTAGTTGGCTGACGAGACCGCGTGGCTGTTGCTGATAGTACCGTTTTTACCTCCAGAGGAAGTATGTTTATTTACTTTCAGTTGTGTTCTATATCCATCCTACGGGATGGGAATATTCTTTTAATTTCTGCACCTAGCTATGATATCTGTGTATTCATGGGTCTTAACCAACACCATACGCTTCCGCTCTGTATTTCTTTAAATTTTAGCATAACTCTGATTTAAATTCCTTCGTTATTTCTTTATTAAATCCTTATGACTTCGTCACTCCTCCGGAGTGATGGTCAGCACGCCTCGATATCCGGTGTCCACCTGGATATTTGGGTCGGGGTGTGTCAGTCTGCAATGATTATGCAAAAATTTGAAGCCGATCAGAGAGAAAGAGAACTACTTCGGCAAGAAAGAGAGCATGGCAGACAAGAAAGAATGGCTCAACGGGATCGTGAGATTATGAAGGAGCCTTTAGAAGGGAAGTCTCCCAACTCTAAATACTTTTGGCAGTCAGAGAAAACGGATGTGGTGCGAAGGAGGCGTGAACGAGAAGCGAGAGCAAGAGGAGATGGTCCTAGCACCACAACACAGGATCATCCTAGCAACACCGATTGGTTAGGTGGAGAGTAGCCATTCACTTTGTTGTAATCGGAGCCCATAATTTTCCAATCAATTTGGGTTGTAATTTATTATTCATTTAATAGAGTTCTTCATGTTGTTTCAAATTTATTGATTGTAACCCATAATTTAAAGTAAGAGTATATTTATTTAAAGTTAGAGAATTTTTATTCAAAACACCAAATAAAAATTGCATAAACACACCAAATAAAAATTACATAAACACACCAAATAAAAATGTGTAATCGGGTTGTGACACATGGCACATTGAGAACGATTAAAAATTTTATCCGATATAACAAATAAAATTATTTTGAATTATTTTATAAATAAATAAAAAATACAAATATTTTATTGTTATTGATTTTTTCGGATAATGACACATGGCGCAACGAGAACGATTAAAAATCTAATCCGAAATTACAAATAAAAATTATTATGTATTATTTAATGAGTATAAATAATACTAATATTTAATTGCCAATTGCCAGGGCAATTTAATTGTAGGGGTGGAAATGAAAAAAGCAATTGCCAGGGGAATACACTGTTCATTAGGGCAGTTACTGTTCATTGGGGGCGGATTGAATAGTGATTGCCTGGGGGAAAGTGGACAGGGGTGGAGTTGCTCTAATGGATCAATCAACGATATTGACTCTAAAAACAACATAAATGCTCCAACGAGTGAAATGAAACATTCCGACCCGGATATCTACGTGTCAATATCGATGATAGGAGCATATTTATGCGACTTAGTTAGCTTGTTTTCTTGCATTTACATAGTTAGTTATTGTTTATTATAGTGATTTAAGCTATTTTCGTGTGTTTGTAGGTTCAAATGGCAAGTGAAGCAAGAAAGTGCATTTTGGTGCATTTTAGAGCAAAATGGAGCTTAAATGGAGTGCATGTATATGGAGCCCAAGGAATGGACGAATTGGGAGATCAAAGAAGGCTAGGAATCTGTTTTGAAGATGAAGAAATAAGTTTAAGACAAAGAAGATAAGGGAAGAGCAGAAAACATGGAACATTATCCTTATCTTATCCTTATCTTATCTTATCCTAACCTTATCACCATCAGTTTCTACCTAATTCCAGCTGCAAGGGAGATTCAATTTCATATGAAGACATTGGATAATCTGACTGTTTGAGGACTTCAATTCATCCTAAAGAGTGACTATAGAAGGTTGGAAGACAAGGATATTGCAAAAGTAGAATCCGAGTGAAAATTGGACAGTGCTGTGCATAACTGCCAACTTCGACAGAGTACCCAGATTTCCTCAGAACGAATTATGTGTCATGCCATATATGGTTGGAAAGCTCTGGATGTCTAGTTTCCATAGGATGTTACAGATTGGCATTCTGATACATATTGCAGATTTTATCGCTGTTTTAGTGACTGAAGGTCGAAACAGGAAAAAGAGTCCTACTCGGATTTGGTTTCAAGGAAGATAATGTGCTATCTGTTTGTGCGTGTTTTTGGACTTAATTCAGATGGATGTAGGATTTCTAATGAGGCCTAAACTCTCTAGAAAACCGTGCTTGAGAATATTTGAGGATGCAATTTAATCAGAAGAGGGGAGAGACGACGGGGGGAGCACACAAGAGCAAAAAGTCAGAATCCCAGATTGTGCCTCAGGGTTTTAGGTGTATTCTATCTATGTTTAAATTTATTTGTTTTTGTTTCATTGTAATTATGAGTAACTAAGTTCTTTTTAGTTAGAGGCGAATTCAAAGCCATGAACATATATGTGATATGAATTGATTACATCCAGTTATTATTTCATAAATCGTGAATGCAATTTGCTTAACTGAGTTATCAAAACTTATTCTTGTATGTGGGTTGAGGGTGCACACTTAATTTGCTTGCATGAATTTGATGCTAGAGTATAAGGGACTTTCACCTAATAGTTAGAAACTTATATTCACAAGTAGTGGAGGTTGCTGGCCACAATCGTGTTAAGTGAATTCCTGGTAGGAGTGTCATGCTATCATAGTCACAAATACCTTGTCAACGCTTATGGTTTTCATAGAACTTAATGATCTTTGAGATGTATCTCTAGTATCCTATCATATAGGGAACTTGATAAGAACAATTTGATTGTGGCGCTACGTCCAATTCAATGAATCTAGGAAAATCTGAAGGTTAATTTAAGCGTACCTAATTAACTTGGGGTGTTGAGATTCATGGTTTATTGAAAGAATAATTGGAGATTGATTTATGTTGCGTATGTGTCATGTGTGGAGAAGGACCTTCTAACTAGCCATTTACCCATTCAATTCACTAAATTCGTTTTCTATAAAGTTGTTTTCTAAGTTTCTGTTTTAAATTTCAATTTCGTCAAAACAAATTCCCATTTTCTTAAGTCTTGTTTGTTGAGTCAAAACCTGTTTCCTTTTAGTCTTTTGAGTCTTTTAAGTTTTATTTTCGTCAAAACCAATTGTTAGGTCTAGAGTTGAGTTTTTTTTTTATTGTTTCTTGCTGTTTTTAGTGTCTTAAGTTAGTTTTGAGTCTATAGAGTCTAGTTTAGTGTTTTTGAGTCTCATTTTAGTTGATTAGCATCCCTAGTTAATCCCCGGCTTAGAACGATCCCTACTATCACGTATACTACAATTGTCAACAATAGGATTTAATTTGTATGTCAAGTTAATTTTCACATCAAATTTTGGCGCCGTTGCCAGGGATTGGCAAATTTGCTAATCCCTGTGTTTTTGTTTGTGTCTTTTATTTTGATTTCTGATTTTTGTTTGTTTTCTTTGTTTAGGTACTAGTTTATGACTTGGAGTTCTCAACCGGTTCATTCACATATCTTGGACTTTAATGACGATTTCGAACGAGATTTGAGAAGAAAGAGGAGGCATCCAGAACCTAGTGAACCTAGTTCAAGTTTAGAGGCCGAATCTGAATTTGAAGTAGCACAAGAAGTCATGGCAGCGGACAATCGTACAATCAAAGAACTCTTGGCCTCGGGGTTGGCCAATGCTGCACCCCTTTGCATTCAATACCCCGTGGCTGCCCCAGGGAAGACAGATGAGTTTGAATTGAAGTCAAGTTTGTTGCATCACATTCCAAAATACCATGGGCTGTCTATGGAAGATCCAAACAAGCATCTTAAGGAGTTCGAAGTGGTGTGTTCAAGCATGACACCTATCAATGTTGATGGGAACATTTTGATGATGAAGGCCTTTCCATTCTCTCTTTTGGAAAAGGCTAAAGATTGGCTATATGAATTGGCACCTGGAACTGTTACATCTTGGGAAAGCATGAAAAGAGCGTTTTTAGAGAAATTCTTCCCAACGTCAAGAGTCATTCTTTTGAGGAAGAAAATTAGTGGCATTCAACAAAATCATGGGGAGTCATTTCCAGCCTACTATGAGCGTTTTAAGGCGTTAGTTGCATCTTGTCCACAACATCAAATGAAAGAAGAACTTCTACTTCAATACTTCTATGAAGGACTTCTTCCAATAGAGAGACAAATGCTTGATGCTTCAGCGGGAGGTGCTTTGGTTGATAAAACACCGGTGGCTGCCAAGATCTTAATTGCAAACCGAGCGCTGAATGCACAACAATATGAAGGTGTTGGACAAAGAGAGACCCCACGGCAGCAAGTGAATGAGGTAAGTTCTGTTTCTGATTTGCAATCTCAAATAGCTAACCTCACTATTATGGTGTCACAGATGGCTAAAGGAATGAAGGTGCAAGGACCAAGTATATGTGGCGTGTGCTCCATGCAAGGACATCCTTCCGATCAATGTCCTCAATTGATAGAGAATGAGGGATGGGAAACTGCCAACGCCATTGGATATCAAGGCCAAAATCAGCCAAGGAATGATCCATATTCAAACACGTACAATCCGGGCTGGAGAGATCATCCAAATTTCAAGTGGAGGGAGCCTCAACAATCTCCTCAACAAGGTGGATTTAGACAGCAACCCCCTGGGATATATCAAAGGCCATTCGCACCAACACAACCTCTCCCACAATCTGCCCAACAACATTTAGGTTCACCCTTTGATAATGATAAAGCTCTTCAATCACTAACAAAAGAGGTGGGCGACTTAAAGAAGCAAATAGGGCAGATTTTAGAGTTTCTGGGACAGTTTAGAGAACAAGGCAAACTGCCTAGTTCAACAGTTGTGAATCCAAAGGGAGGATTTGAAACCGCCAAGGCCATTACATTAAGAAGTGGAAAGGAGCTTGGAAATGACCCTACATCATCCAAACAAGGCCTGAATGAGGATGAGAAGATGCTGCAAGAAGAGGAACAGGGAGCAAAACCCACGGCAAAGGAACACCAATCAATGCCGCAGCCCCCTAATGCTTCCAAAACGTCCCAAACCACTAAGGTGAGTCCAAATTCGAATTTGTACAATTCCATTCCACTAAATGTGCCTTTCCCTCGCAGGTTTATGCAATCAAAGAAGGAGGAGGTAGAGAAGGATATTCTTGAGACATTCAGAAAAGTGCAAGTCAATATACCTCTTCTTGATGCAATTAAGCAAGTTCCAAGGTATGCAAAGTTTTTAAAAGAACTTTGTACAACTAAGAGGAGAATGTCAAACAAGGAGGTGGTCCAGGTAAGTGAGAATGTCTCCACTGTTTTACAAAGAAAATTACCCCCTAAATGTAAAGATCCGGGTAGTTTTACCATTCCTTGTGTCATTGGCAATACAAAATTCGAGCATGCTATGTTAGATTTAGGGGCTTCAATTAATGTCATGCCATACTCAATTTATGCATCTATGAACTTAGGAGAGCTTAAAAACGATGGTGTTATCATCCAATTAGCTGATCGTTCTAACGCATATCCAAAAGGAGTTTTGGAAGATGTTTTGGTGCAGGTAGATCATTTGGTATTCCCTGCTGATTTCTATGTGTTGGAGATGGAGGACTCGGCCCATGCTACACCATTGCCAATTTTGCTTGGGCGACCCTTCATGAAAACAGCAAGAACGAAGATTGATGTATTCAAGGGGACGTTGTCCATGGAATTTGATGGGGAAATTATTGATTTTAATATTTCTGAAGCCATGAAGTACCCTATTGATGATCATTCATGTTTTTCTATTGATATTTTGGATTCTTTGGCGCAGGAATTTCTTGACACTTTGGACCGCGAGGCCCTTGAAATAGCCATCACACAAGGAATTGAAAGCACAAACAAAAAGGCAAATTTGGAGCAAACCCACGGCAACAAGGAGGAACCCCATGTCGTGCCCTTGTGTGAAGAAGTAGCTGAGATGGTGGCTGCCCTTGAATCAATGCCACAACAGATTGGTAAGTCTCCAAATCCAATTTCAATTCCTGTTTCTACTAACAAGTTGCTTCCTTCAGTGATTCAGGCCCCAACACTTGAACTTAAACCATTGCCAAATCACTTGAAGTATGTCTTCTTGGGAGAAAAAGAAACGCTACCAGTCATTGTTTCTTCGTCACTCACTGCATTGGAGGAAGAGAAATTGATTAGAGTGTTAAAAGAGCATAAAATAGCCATAGGATGGACTTTGGCTGATATCAAGGGAATAAGCCCTACAACATGCATGCATTGCATACTTTTGGAGGAAGGGGCTAAACCATCTAGAGAGGCTCAACGCCGACTCAATCCTCCAATGATGGAAGTTGTGAAGAAGGAGATCATCAAACTCCTTGATTGTGGAGTGATCTATCCCATCTCCGATAGTCGTTGGATTTCACTTATTCAAGTCGTCCCCAAGAAATCTGGAGTCACAGTTGTAAAGAATAAGGAGGACGAGCTTGTGCCTACCCGTGTTGTAACCGGATGGCGAGTTTGCACCGACTATAGGAAGATCAACGCCACCACAAGAAAGGATTACTTTCCACTGCCATTCATTGATCAAATGCTTGAAAGGTTAGCTGGTCATTCTTTTTATTGCTTTCTTGATGGTTATTCGGGATACAATCAGATTGTTATAGCTCCGGATGATCAAGAAAAGACCATTTTTACTTGTCCATTCGGTACATTTGCTTATCGTCGAATGCCATTTGGTTTATGCAATGCACCAGCCACATTTCAGAGATGTATGGTAAGTATCTTTTCAGATTTTGTTGAGAAAATTATTGAGGTCTTCATGGACGATTTTAGTGTGCAACATATAGTTTGATCACAACTCAAACCGTGAATAAACATATATATAAGTATAAGGGGATATGCAACTGTATATAAGTAAACATAACGTATTTATCATTTTTGTTGGCTTTTTTATATGGTTATGAAATAAGTATTGTGTGAAATAGATAGTATATATCTTTTGCCAATTTAATGAACTTTCGAAAGAAATCAAGCAGTGCTTTTATGAAATTTAATTTAATATTTTGATTTTTTTTTTAACAAAAGATTGGATAGTCTACTCTAAATTCATGTAGTTATGAAGTATGAAGAGAGGATTCGGACTTGGGTGCAGAGAGGGAGCACAATGCTCTAGTCAACTTGGATAAGTGTTGGTGTCAAAACTTGAACGGAATATGACTGGATTCAACATGTATTTACCCCGAGTGTTGCTTTTGGTCTCAGTGCCACGATATGGCTCAAGAGAAAGAGAAAATAGGCATGTCACTGTTGGAGGCTGCCAACAGACAGTAATGTGTGTAGAGTTATGTTGTGTTTGCGCGTAGATCTGACTTCTTAACTAAAAGATTGTGCACCGAATGGGACAATGGTTAGGTTAAGTTCTTTTTTATGCCTCGAGTGAACGAGGACTTGAAATCTAGTGCGAAATAAGTGTTTGCCTAAGTTATAACTAAAAAAGAAATGGAAATAGAAACAGAAAACTTAATGTAATCATTTCATGATAGAATCGAGATTACAAACGTTTACAAAAGTGATTCTTGGCTGATGAGCCAGTCTACATGACTTAGAAAGTAATTAAACTCTAGCAAGATTCAGGCCACGTAGGACAAGATAATGCTAGAGGAGTCTGTCGATATCACTAGTATCGAACTGAACTGAATAGGAAACATTGCCTCGAAAAGGTGATCAGGGTGGTTGGAATTGCATGTCAACCAAATCATACCACGGGGTGGTAGAGTTATGAAAATTTTAAATTTAAGGGATCATAGGCAATGTTTGCTTCAAAGGAAAGCTTTGGATTGTAGTTGTAGAGCTAAAGGGTTTTACTAAAAAACAATTGGTTTGTGCTGCAGAGAAATTTGGTTGATTGAAGAATCGCTTAAGGTTTGTGTAATCGTAGAAATTGAATTTGACGAAGGTCATGAGCTTAAAGGTCTCTGGTTCTATTTATAGGCAGTTGGGAAAGAGCAACCTCAATCATATTGCTGAGCTGGAGCAGGGGTAGATTGGTCATTTGATGTTGACAATGATTACAATTTGTGGTTGATGGCCTTCTACTGAGATTTAAGGCGACACAATTGTCATGGTGATATCAGCTTGTCTGGTGACGCATTCCTTGTCATTAGGGAAGCGAGAGATTTTTGAGTCTGATCGTCCATGTGGCAGACGCGCTTCAGGGAGTGTTGAGTCCAAGCCTTCGGACAGCTATGGAGTGGTGAGAAGAGGTCGCTCGAGCTCAAGGGAAGTATTCTAAGTTGGGTTTGAAGTTGGTGGGCCGGTGTCGCACGACTTTGCATAAATAAAAATAAATTGGCCCCATAGTAGGCCTTATTTTATTTATGGCCCAAACAATAAGCTCATTGTATTAATAATAAATTTTAAAAATACTTTTCGTTCCATGTATACCTTATATTTACCGTGTTACTTTTATTCAATGTTGTATTTAAAAGTATTCTTTCATTTATAATGACTTATAGCTAAAGTAGTTAAATACTTTTCTATGTTTGATTCACTGGCCTCTCTCTCAATATTCTTGTATCAAAATTAAAATGTAATCTTTTATTCAAACATATTACTATTAATTTAATTTTTTGTGTGACTATTAATTTATGTTTTTAAAATATACTTTGATTTTGTTCGAAATACTAAAAAGTTCAACTGTAATGTTGTTTTATATAGTTTTAATAATATACTGAAAAGAATGAAGTAATTATTCTCCAAAAAGCAGGGAGGGAAACCACTTTTTCTCAAATCCAAACATTTCACATGAATTTGACCTTTCACATGAATTGAATGTTAAAAAAACTGCGTATAAAATGTTGTAGATAAAATATAACATGTGTTAAATGTGATTGTGTAAATCCTAGGTAGATATGGATTAGGCTATTCCGTTCTGTAAGGGATTAGTATCCTATTGTACTTGTACTTGTATTACTATAAATAAAGGCACCTGGTATGTGGAATATATGAATTACATATTCTACATACACTACAGTTTCACCAAATTCTCTCTATTCTTCTCTTGCCGCACCCTTCACTAAAAACTGTCCACAACACGTTATCAGCACGCTCTTTCCGCTGTGCTCAAGAGAATTATACCGGAGTTCTGGCCATCTTCAATCATGGGGAGTATTAATTTCAATAGTTTTTTACTTTGATTTATTTATTTTTATTGAATTAATATATTGCTATTGATTCAATTTTCCCCTCTTATTTTGAACAAGATTCAACGCATTGACGATGGAAATCCGGAGTTGAAAGCAATCCTGCAAACAAATTGTTCAACCATCATCATCAGCAATCCAGGTTCTTCTAAAACACAGTCTCGATTGTCGATATTTTGTCAGACCTGATTGCATGAACCTTCACCATGATGCATAGCCCAATTTTCTGCGTTTAACGAATTATTGATCTTCTGCAAATATTGTGTTAACATCGACATTTAATATATCTGAAATATATTAAGTGAATTGATGATCGTGTGAACGAAGGAAAAATCAAGGGTTTTTTTTCTTATTTTTTTTCGCTTTTCTACAAAAAACATCAAATTTCGTTTTTCTGAAAAAAAAACTGGAAATTCTTTACCGAAATTTTTTTTTTCGTTTTTTTGAAAAATAAAGAAAAAAAAAAAACCCTACCGAGCCGAGCCGGCCTGAAGCCGAACCGAGCCGGACCCGAGCTGACCCTGCGCCCAGCCCGCTGGGCTCCTTCCTTTTCCTCGGCCCGCGCCCAGTTGGCGCCCAGCAAGCCAGCAGCCTTGCTGCTTTTCCTCTCGCCTGGCCCAGCAAGCCAGCCCATGCTACATCCTGCAGCCCGCGAGCCCCCTGCAGCCCAGGGCCCTTGCAGCCCTCTTCCTTCCTTCCTTCCTTCAGCCCTGATGGGCTTGGACCGTGGCAGCCCCTGCTGGGCTTCTGTTTCAGTCCAAAATTTTTTTATTTTCTTGCTGGCCAGCAGCCCAGAAAATAAAAGTTGGGCCTGCAGCTCCAACTACGACCCACCAAAAAATTATTTGGGTCCTATTTGCAAACCCCGAAGGTCCTGTAGACCTATATATTTCAATACCCACTCCAATATATGTTCAAATTTATTATTTGTATTATTTTTGTTCTATATATATTGCGTTTGATTGCAGGTATATATGAACTTGAAGTTCATAAATTCGAACCTGAAGCTTCGAATAAGTGCCATGAAACCTGAAGTTTCCTTAAAAACTAAATACCCATGAAACCCGTAGTTTTCATGAAAATTTAAACCAAAGCATGTCTTAGAACCCGAATGTTCTAACTTTTATGATTATGGAGAATTTATTTCCCATAAGCACCAACCACAATTTTGTTCCCTCCATCCAGTGGATTTCCGAACCGTAACAAGTTCAATTTCACTAACATGGAAGTTTCTAGTAGAAACTACTTTATGTGGGCACAAGTTGTGAAGCTCCACTTGACTACTGAGAAGTTGAGAAACATTGAAGCCAACAATGACGTGGATAGAGCTAAATAAGCCTCCGTCATGATCTTCATCCGAAGACTTATGCCTGAAGCATTGTAAATGGAAGCACCTCAATGACGAGGATTCCATGGCTCTTTGACTCACTCTATGGATCGTTCTAATCATGCAAAGATGATCTTGCCCGAAGCAAGACACACTTTGTCAAAAGCAAGACACACCTTGCCCGAAGCAAGACATATCTTGCCCTGACACAAGGCATGATTGAACTCCATCTGTGAATAGGTACAAATTCTGAAGTTTATAGAATCCGATTGAATTTTGACTGGAGAATATTTTTCTCGTCCTTCCATACCTCTAAAATGCTCCTGAAGAAGCACCTTAGAGAGTGGAGGTTCACTAAATTCTCGGATCTGATACTACCACTTTGCTCACTGAAAAGCACAACAGTGAAAGCGGCACCCCAGTGATTCGGCTGGAAGGTACCGAACGGTGTGATCCAGCTTCGGCTGGAGCCTACCGAATGGTATAGACTCAGCTTCGGCAGAGTCTACCGAACGGTATAGACAGTTTCGGCTGAAGTCTACCGAACGGCATGCCCTACTTCGGCTGGGATGTACCGAAGGTCTTGCTCTGTTTCGGCAGAGGTGTACCGAACTTAAGGCTCTGCTTCAGCAGAGGCCTACCGAATCTACTCTTCCTTCTTCGGCTGGAGAGTACTGAATAGTGGTAGAATTAGGGTCAACCAAGGGGGTGGCATCACGACCAAACACGTGATCCCTTGGCAACTAAGACCCAAAACTTCACGAATAAGGGACAGTATTCCCGAACCTCAACCGTGCAAAATCTACCTCCATTTTGATGGAATAGATCATTGGCTATGCACTTATTTGTGCCCCTACCAATGTTGTTGAGGAGTACCATTCCTGTAATCAATTTGTGAGACTAATTTTGCTTCACCTAACACATATGGAAAAGCAGAATTTTGACATGGAAGGCCATGTTGGCCGAACCCCCCTATCTTTTGGTTTAAGTTTTGAACAATTTTTCCTTTTTGTTTGGATGATTGTTTTGGTATTTGCTTTAAATTTTTTGGATATTATTATGGATATTGTCCTCGAATATGAGTTAATTGAATCATGTTTCTTATACATGTGACCGAATTCAATTAACATGTGATAAGGTATAAATGTGGGGAAGTTAGCTGTCTGGATGAACGTGCGACTATGCACACTAACTTCATACCTAAATCACTCCTCTAGCAACGAATTCAGGTCTACCTAACCTGATTAAGGGCAATGGCACTGCACCTCGTTGTATTAATGGTACTGAATTACTATTAAGGGGCCTTATATTCTCCGTTCCGGAAGAACGTCATTGAGTTATAAGGATATTCGAGCGAACAATGATCATGAAAACCACTGTAGAAAATAGAGTGGAGTATCTTTGCATCACCTTCCAAAATATGAAGCCTGAAGCCATGTTTTGGGGCCAATGGGCTACCTCCCAACTGGGACATGCCACATATAGGCTGGCTTGAAGCCGGGTGATTCGAGCAGTTTACTTGCTTTGGCACGACCGTTTGGAACATTCAGGTCAAAACACGATGCAATATGTTACACAATGCATCACCTTACCTGAAGTAAGGATTTTGTGCCTACAAGCACACTTTGCCAAGCCTGCTCGTTGGGGAAATTGGATTTTTACATCATCCCTAGCAAAGTTACTACATAACCCTCTTTTCACAGTGGATCAAAGGGAATAATGTGGACTCTTCCAACCAAAAATGCGGACCATGTAAATATGGTTTTTGGTTGATATATCGACACAATGGTCACATGTCTGTCCACATACACATTGCTGCTAAACTCCTGGCCAATTCTTACTTAAGGGCTCACCACCCTAATTATCCCATAAAGTCTAGAAGACTAGATAATGTCGGAGAGTTTATATCGAACAGTATTCGATAAGTATTGCATGTTTTTTTGGGCTTGAAATTGAACATTGAATTCCCCATGTTCAACCCTCAAAACAGCTTCGCAGAAGCGATCATAAAGCGCATTATCAATTGATCGCCCGGACCTTGGTGAACGCACCAAGCTTTCGGTTTCTGCCTAGGGCTATGCAATCTTGTATGCAGCCATGTTGGTCCGCCTGAGGCCCATTGCTACCCGATACTTTATAGCATTACAATTGGTTACTGGGTACGAACCTGATGTTTCGTATTTACGCATTTTTGGGTATGCACATTCTGCCATATTGCACCGCCGCAATGTACCAATATGGGTCCTTAAAGAAGGATGTGAATCTTTGTCGATTGTGATTCTCCTTCGAATTAGCTCTTCAGAGCCCTTGCACGCGATCTCTTTACCGCCATTTTGCGGATTGTCACTTCGATGAGACAGTCTTCCCGCCGTTAGGGGGAGATAAGAACGTCAACGTTCCTGAAGAACGGCGCGAATTATCGTGGACGTACCCACTATGTCTCATCTTGATCCCTATATTCTAGATTCCAGAGTGTTGCTCCAGACGCTTTCTCTGATCTAGATAAAGTGACGAGATCATATATACCAGCTGCAAACATGCCTGCAAGGATAGACGTACCTAACGGACGTCGAGTCAACATCCCTGAAGGGGGTGCCGCCCCTGAAGGACGGTTGGCCGCCCCTGTTGGACAGCCCGGTACGCCGACGGCTAGCCAATCAATCTGTTCTCGGCTTGAAGCGCGACAGATCATTCAGTTCGAAGGATTCACCTCCCTAGAAGTGGAGAAGTATGGCACAAAATGAATCCTTTTCTCGTTCGCTATCTCAACCATTCCACTTCATGAAATTAATCCGGATTATCCCGAGACTTGTAGTCTTGGTCCATTATGCATGCATGGATGAGTTAATGGAATTGGAATGAGATTATCATCGATGATATTCACGTATATGGTAGCTACCCGAAAATAGTGAAAAGCGACGATATCGAACTACGTTCCGTTGATGAATGTCGACGTAGAACTGATTGGTCAAACTGGAAACTAGCAATCCAGGTCGAACTTGACTCACTTGCGAAACGTAAAGTGTTTGGGCCTGTAGTTCCTACACTTCCACATGTGAAGCCAGTTGGCTACAAGTGGGTTTTCGTAAGGAAGCGTAATGAGAAGAATGAAATAGTGCAATACGAAGCACGCCTTGTGGCGCAAGGTTTCTCTCAACGCCCTGGGATTGATTACGAGGAGACTTATTCCCCCGTAATGGACGTCATAACGTTCCGCTACCTTATCAGTTTGGTAGTTTTTCCGAAAAACTGAATATGCAGCTTATGTACGTGGTTGTAACGTATCTATAGGGATCTTGATACGGAAATATATGTGAAAGTTCCCGAAGAACTTATTGACTGATTCAAATAGTTCTAGACCACATAACACCCTCTCTATTGAATTGAGGCATTTCACTTTACGGATTGGAACAATCCGAGCGGATGTGGTATACCCGTTTAAGTGAATATTTGATCAGTTAGGGATATGTGAATAAACTATGCCCCTGCGTGTACAAAACCGAATTTGCTAGAGTTGCAGTCTATGTCGATGACATAAATCTCACTTAGACTCTAGAAGAGCTTGAGAAAATTGCCTCGCACCTGAAGTCGGAATTTGAGATGAAAGATCTTGGGAAAACTCGTTTATGTCTCGACCCGAAGTTTCGAGCAAAGTTCATATGGTATTCTGGTCCACCAATCGAACTACACCCAGAAGGTGTTGATGTTGAGTACACCCATGACCATTCATACGCTAGATGCAAATGAGATCCTTGAAAAGGTTGTGGAACCTGAAGTTCTATATCTAAGTTCAATTAGCGCTTTATTGTACTTAGCTCATTGCATTAAGCATGACATCTCATTCGTTGTTGATCTTTTGGTAAGATACAACATTGCGCCTACACGCTACCACCAAATAGGTGTTAAAGACGTTTTTCCGTTACTACGGATTTGGGCTTATTCTATCCCTACGCATCTCAGAATTAACCACAACCCCTTGGTTATCGGAATGATGCCTACCTTGTGGGTTACGCTGATACAGACTATCCGTCTGTTCCGCACAAGGCACGTTTCCAAACGGATTATGTCTTTACCGTTAGGAACACCGCAATATCTTGGAGGTCAACCAAATAGACCTTAGTTGCGACGTCTTCGAGCTCATCGCCATACACTAAGCCACCCGTGTACATGGGAGCATATTCGAAGCACCTTGTAATTCTTCATCCTTCGTTGAGTTCCAACAACGATCTATGAAGACAACGCCGCATGTATCGACCAGACCATGATACATCCAAGAAGTCAACACCAAGCATATTGCGTCTACATCATATCAGCATTAGCATCAGAAGATTGAAGTCAAGAATATCTGATCCGAAGACAACCTTGCCGACCTCTTCACGAAGTCATTGCCGAAGAAGCTTGTTCGAGGATTTGGTATGTGCAAATTTTCTCATTTGCTACGCTTGTAGTTCTCAGGGGGAGTTTCGTCGAACTCAGGGGGAGTATCCTGAAGTATACTCACTTGACCTTAATGTACTCTTTTTCCCTACGATCAGGATCATTTTTCCCATTGGGTTTTTGTTGCCTGACTAGGTTTTAACGAGGCACCCATTCTGGGCTGGTCATACCCTTGTGTGTTTTCTTACTACTTACGTCTTGAAGATGTTAAGTATCGACATTGCATTAACTCACTTTTCTCCTAGACTATGGGTTTTGTCCCGTCTTGGGTTTTACCATAGCCAGGTTTTGTGAGAGTTTTTATTCTTTTTATATGCAAGTTCCCTATATGAGACTCGAGTGTTCTCTACTGTGCCTACGAGACGACTTCATCAACTATCATCCTGAAGATCTGATGCGATATCTACTTGAGTATTTGCACACTCAAGGGGGAGTGTTGTAGATAAAATATAACATGTGTTAAATGTGATTGTGTAAATCCTAGGTAGATATGGATTAGGCTATTCCGTTCTGTAAGGGATTAGTATCCTATTGTACTTGTACTTGTATTACTATAAATAAAGGCACCTGGTATGTGGAATATATGAATTACATATTCCACATACACTACAGTTTCACCAAATTCTCTCTATTCTTCTCTTGCCGCACCCTTCACTAAAAACTGTCCACAACATAAAACAGTTTTTAAAAGTAATTTTATGTTGCTTTTAAAAGTTAATTATTAAATGTTATAATTTTTAAGTAGTATATTTTATTTTTATCAAACATTTTGTATTTACTTAATTTTAAAGTGAAGTAGTTTTTAATGAAAAAAAAATCAATATGAAGCAGGGCCTAAGTCTAATCAATTACTTCGAAAAATTCTTAGTGTTACGCATTATTAGGTACTACGAAGTGATGAATGGCTGAGATTGATTCATATTTAATCTAACAGTTGACATTAATTAAAATAATAATAAAAATATAGTTGTATTCAATAATAAGAAGCATTAAAGCAATACTCCAGTTACTTGAAAGTGACAATTTTTTTTAGTTTAATAACTTAAATTTATAAACGAAAATTCAGGAAAATTGTGAAGGTTTAGGAAAACAAGACAGCGTAGTGTTATGAGTCTCTCTAGGCTACCACTTGCCGCAATATCAAAAGGCAAAACCACTTTTTATATACTTTGCTATCAATATATATCTGCATTTTGCAGGCTTATGGTCAGCCATCCCTCTCAGCTCATCAAGATCCTGCAATGGCGGCCAAGTGCTTCTATTTCTTGTTTATAGTGGGAATCGATGTGACTTCACGCAGTAGTAGCCAATATATCAACAGTCAGCTAAGAAATATATATCCAAATTTACAGAGAAACAAAATATCTATATATTGAAGTGAACTGTTAACTATGTTATAAATTTACACTGAAGGTACTTTAGTAACAAAAATGTATTACATATTTTCGAAATGATGTAAAAAACTACCACGAGAAGTCATGGTATGAAGTTCCGTCATTCATGGGAGTTTCATACTCGTGTGTTGTGTGTATTATACATTTCAATAATAACCTTACCAGACATGGGAAATGAGATCTCATATGAATCTAATCTGCAAACCAAACATGCCCATATTTATATTGATTAGAGGTCGTGAGAATGTAGACATTATCCCCAAAAAACGAAAGGTCACTTAGGCAAAAAGTAAAGAGAGAGAGATAAAGTCCGTGTTTATCTTGTCTTGTAAAGAAGAAAAAAGGATAAAAGGGTAAATGATGTTCAAGTTTTGGACCAAAGGCTAATCATCAAGAAAAGTACTAAGGCAATTTATCTGTTGTACTTTGTTAGATAATCGAAATGGTTTTGTTTAAATATGATTTTGTTTAGATGATTAATCCACTTGTAAAGTCTGACTTCAGTCACCAATTGCGATATAATTTTTGTATAGTTGTTATGCTTATGTACTGCTTAACATCCATTAACTATCTTTCTAATACAAAATCGAAATATTATACATTGAACACTTAATATACATCTTGTAACACTTGTGGATATTAAATTTTGTAAATTCTGCTCATGTAGCACTTTATATTAGAAGGGTCAAATCTAAGTGTCGCATTCATTGTCGTTCTAATTTTCTAAACCCTAATTTATCAAAAAATAACATGTATATAGAAAAAATCTTGAGTGGTACGTACCATTCAATAATTCGACTGTTGAATAGTTCCAAATTAATTTGTAGTGTACTCCAAATAAATTATAAATCATTTAATTATCAAACTATTAAATAATACGTACCATCTAAATTTGACTCTAGTATGTGAACCAAAAAACAAATTTATCTCTTCGAGTTTATTAAAGACCCATCACCAATCTCCCATTTGGATTTCGTTTTCATTTTCCTTTTTTAAAGAAACCAATTTATACAGACTCCCTTTTCATGTCAGAAAATAAAAGCGTCTGACAGTCTGACTTCCATCTATGTGAAAAGGAATAGTGAACCCAGCCGTATTTAATTTAATCCAAGAAAGAAACGTTATGGTCTGCCACATTTCGATTGTAGTTGTAGTGTTTTTTTTTTTCATAGCTAACTACATTTTATATTTTTAATGTTTGAGGTGATTTTTAAATTGAGTTATAAAATTTTAATTTTTTTCAAATTGTTCTTTTAAGGTTTTGAAATTGTATTAATTTACATTTTTTGTATTTTTGAATGTCTAATTATCTATTAAATTGATAAGTTTTTTAGGTTATATGATACAAATGTGACTTACATGTCAACCCAGTTACGAATTTCATACTTACTATGTTATCAATTTAATAAAAATTCAAATAATTTATTAGACAAAATGTGTAAATTGATACAATTTCAAAACTTTAAAGTGTAATGTGAGAAAATTAAAACCTCGTGGCTCATTTTAAAAATTATTTCAAATTTTGAGGCTGTAAAAAAAAAAAAAAAATTTTATATGAAGAACTAGATTGAGAACAAATCTCACATGGTCGCATGAAAAACGTTGTGTATTTTCTTGGCCACTTAATTTCTGTACCGACCAAAATAGCTGCAAGTGAGCCCAAACCAAAACTACAACAATATCTCGATGCCATGACATGGCTGGCGTTTGGCCTAAACACAAAATGGGGCTTTCATTGGTGACATTATCTTCCTACTCATAAATCAAAGATTTCGTGGAAATCTTCGTCACTATGTAGAAATGAGCGTAAAAGCATTTTGATAAGAACACCGAACACATGTCGAATTAGAAGTGAATATCAAGTTCGATAGGATCATAACGACTAGCTCTTCGACTTAGTGATAATTTGTTTTATTTGGTTAAAAGAAGTATCACGCCCAACTCATACAAATAAGACAACGATACATAATTATAATAAATTCAATGCTTACTTGTGACTCATTGTGATATATCTCATTTTTGTTAATGGTTTTCTTGCTCATTTTCAATTGGGTTTGAGGATTCCATAACAAAAGAAAAATGGGTTTTTGGATAGAACTTCTTTTGGTACTTAAATTGGTAACCCACTATAAAAGGATTACTTGTTGAAAAGAAATACAAAAAGACAAACTAACCCAAGGTAAATTCGTCACCTTCGCACCATGTTTTCCTCTTTAGAAATTAAGTGGGATAAGAGCTTTAGTGTGTGATGTTTCGCTTCCCGTTTATGATTATCCCCACAAAATATTTGATCATCTATTGACTTGGGTCAGCCCGTGCGGTAGGGTCACTTATTAGTACACGCCTTTTCCTCGTTCAGGGGCAATATTGTATTCAATGTTGAGCACCAATTTGTTCTCTTAATCCAAATCTTTGCATAAGACATGTAATTTCTTTCTTTGGTCATTAGCTAGCATATATGTATTTGCATTATTTTGATAAGTTTTGTTTCTTTTGCCATTCTGTATGCGCAGGGCTGACATTGATTTAATTGACATTTTCGAATAACTCATTCATTTTATGTATTTTAAAAACTTATTAGCGACAAAGGAAAAACTCGTATGGAGGGTGCAATGAGTCTACTTAGTAGATGCTTGTGAAATTCATCAAAGTTTACAAGCCCTCATTCATCTTACAAAATATAGTGGAACCCATCAACCCATCATGTTGAAGAGTGTACAAAGTCCCAAATCGGAAATGTGACATAATAAAATATAACTTATATTGAGTAGATACATTTTTTTTTTAGTTGCATTAACGTCTTTTTTTTTTCTAAAATTTCAAACCTGTTGGGCTAGCAAGTAATTAAGTTAAAGATAATATCGTTGAGTTGATTGATCCATTAGTATTCACAAGAAGTATTTCTCCACTAACAAAAATTACTCTGGTTAAGTTTTACATTTAAACTACACTGAATTGTAGTTAGAAGCTAAGCAAAAGTTCATCGGTTGAGTTGATATCCGCGAAGGATCTTGAATTGTATCCCACTATGTACGAATGATCCCACCAATAATCTTCTACGGAAAATTTTTCTTCTTAGCGGTTGCTTGTCTCGATGACCAACTGCCGACACTTTTTTTTTAATTTACATTTGATAATCATGTTTAATTTAGTGCTTTGATTCACTATGTTTCATTTTTGTTATATTTTGTATACAACAAAATTGTCTCTCTTTTTTTTGGTTATCTTTGGGCATGTTTACTAACACGGAAACAAAATCAGTAGAATATGAGTCATTTTTAGGGGTAGGCACAGGCCAGGCCGGGTCTAAAAATAGAGGAACCGGACTAGACCCGTTTGTATTTGAAATGGGGCGGGGCAGGGCGGGCTGTCAAATTCTTAAAAGTGGAACCAGACCTAACCCGGACCGTTTGAAATGGGTCGGGTCCTACGGGTCCAATTTGTTTTTAAAAAAAATATTTCAAAAGGCAGTAAGCAGCAAGCTGCTGCACTGCCTGCCTGCAATCCAAATCCAACAAGGCAGTAGACCGAGACTTTCCGGTCAATTTCAGGCCATTTTCGACCACTTTTCAAACCCCAAATAGGTACTATCTCATTTTACACACTAAAAACACTTAAAAACAGTGAGTAACAACTTTTATAAGTGATAGGTGGTAAAAATCCGAAAATAAGGTATAAAAATCATGAAAAACAATCTGTTTACCCCCCCACACTTGAATCAAACATTGTCCTCAATGGTTAAAACATAGACTCATAAAACAGCAAGCAAAGGACACAACTAACAAACAGGACATGAATGGCAAAGTACAAGCAATAAAGAGTAGGGTTTAGGAACGCAAATCTGGTTTTTGAAGCCGGAGGGTCCTAGGTCTTCTTTATTGGCATGGGTTGCCTCCCAAGAAGCGCTTGCTTTAACGTCTTCCAGCCGGACGATACCTTCAATTAAGCTTCATTGGAACCCATGGCCTGGAGGGGTATGTCCTCCACATTGTGCTCCACGAAATTGTCATAGTAATGCTTCAAATGGTGTCCATTCACTTTGAATTCTTGGCCAGTTTTCAAACTTTGCACTTGGACTGCACCATAAGGAAAAACATTAGTAACAACAAAAGGGCCAATCCATCTAGAACGCAACTTACCTGGAAACAATTTAAGGCGGGAATTGAAAAGTAAAACTTTCTGCCCATTTGAGAATGTCTTGCCACGAATCATCTTGTCATGAAATGCTTTTGTTTTCTCCTTGTAAATGCGAGCATTCTCATAAGCTTCATTCCTAATCTCCTCAAGCTCATTCAATTGAAGCTTCCTATGAACCTCAGCGGCATCTACGTCCATGTTGAACTTCTTGACTGCCCAATGCGCTTTGTGCTCCAATTCAACCGGAAGATGGCATGGTTTCCCATAGATGAGCCGAAATGGAGACATCCCAATTGGTGTTTTGTAGGTTGTGCGATACGCCCACAGTGCATCATTCAAGCGCAAACTCCAATCCTTCCTTGTTGGACCAACGGTCTTCTCCAAAATCTGCTTGATTTCTCTATTTGAAACTTTGGCTTGGCCACTTGTTTGAGGATGATAAGGTGTTGAAACCTTATGCGTGACATTGTACTTCTTGAGCAGTGCCTCGATGGTTCGATTGCAAAAGTGTGATCCTCCATCACTGATAAGTACTCGCGGCATGCCAAACCTTGCAAATATGTTAGTTCTAACAAAATCTGCAACCACTTTAGAATCATTAGTACGGGTGGCTTTTGCTTCCACCCACTTCGACACATAATCAACCGCAAGTAAAATATAAACAAAACCATGAGATGAAGGAAAAGGACCCATGAAATCAATGCCCCAAACATCAAAGATTTCAACAAAAAAAATAGGGGCCTGCGGCATTTGATCTTTGGAACCAATGTTTCCGGTTCTTTGACAGCGATCACATGTTAAACAAAACATTCTAGCATCCTTAAAAATAGTAGGCCAATAAAACCCACATTCAAGAACCTTAAGTGCTGTTCTTTGAGTGCCAAAATGCCCCCCACATGCATAAGTGTGACAGAAAGTTAAGATTGAATTAATTTCATATTCATGAACACACCTACGAAGAATCTGATCAGAGCAATATTTCCACAAATATGGGTCATCCCAAACATAAAACCTTGCATCCTTTTTAAGTTTATCACGTTGGTGCTTATTTAGGGTGCTTGGAACTTGTTTAGACACCAAATAGTTCACTAAATCAGCATACCATGGCTCACTTACCTCAAGGGACAGCAGCTGCTCGTCTGGGAATGCTTCTGGGATAGGTAATGGCTCCTCATTATGTACCAAACGACTCAGATGGTCAGCCACCACGTTCTCACTTCCCTTCTTGTCCCGGATTTCGATATCGAACTCTTGGAGAAGAAGCATCCAGCGAATAAGCCTTGGTTTAGCCTCCTTCTTCGTTAGCAAGTACTTCAACGCTGCATGGTCAGAGTAAACAATAACTTTAGTACCAATTAAATATGAACGAAATTTATCTAAAGCAAATACAACAGCAAGGAGTTCTTTTTCAGTGGTGGAGTAGTTCAATTGAGCATCATTTAGAGTTTGGGATGCATAATAGATGACATGCGGCTGCTTGTTCTTTCTTTGTCCCAAAACAGCCCCAATTGCATAATCTGAGGCATCGCACATGAGCTCAAAGGGAAGACTCCAATCTGGTGGAACTATGATGGGGGCCGAAGTTAGCATCTCTTTGAGGTGATTGAAGGCCTTCTCACACATCATTGAACTTAAATGGCACTTCCTTCTGCAAGAGTCGGCATAGGGGCTGTGAAATCTTCGAAAAATCTTTGATGAATCGCCTATAAAATCCTGCATGTCCAAGAAAAGAACGAACCTCTCTCACCGAAGTGGGAGAGGGTAAATAGCGTACAAGATCTATTTTCGATTTATCAACCTCAATTCCCCTTTCTGAAACAATATGACCTAAAACTATACCTTGTTTTACCATAAAGTGACATTTTTCCCAATTTAAAACAAAGTTGGTTTCAGTGCATTGTTTCAAGATTGAAAAGATTGACAAGTGAACTCTTGAAAAAATCCTGTCTTAGAGTCTCACTTCATGGTATAGATTTTTAGTTCTATACATTAATGTATTGAATATGAACATTTGAATATATATACTCATCATGACCCATATATAGAGCGCCACATTTATCCCATTGAGTGATACATTTGGCTCATTGAGTAGTGTTGCATCACTTTAAGAGTTTACTACTACGTATATATACAATTTAAATATACCATATGATTGATTATTTGCAGGTATTTGTGCTTAATAAAACCGCATGTACATGCGCACGAAGGTCACACAAAATTTGGTAGTGTTCAATATTCTCCACATGATTCATTTTTGTGGGGTTAAAACAATTGGTACTCTTTTTGAATTTTGTAGTGTTCTCCCAATCAGTATGGGGCCAAGACACACAAGGACTTTCGCTTCTAATCGACAGAGAGGACTGCGTCTAAGTCTCTCACTTTTCGGCCACAGAAATATTAATCACTTTTCCTTCACACTACAATAGTTAATTGTTCTATGGTGAAAAAAGACATAAGAAATAATTTATTTTGCATAATTTCACTTGATCTTTGACTCCAACAATGAATCAATAACAATAACATTAGTCACAAAAACCTTTTCAAATTTTAGCAATCAAATAATGTGGCAGCGTGGGCATTTGACAATATCCAAAACCTAAATCCAAATAGGAACAAATAAAACGGTATCAGAATACATTTCTTACTTTCAATATCATTGAACAACCTTTTTCTGGATTGGTACATTACTGCTTTAGTTCTTTTGAGATTCCAAGGGTTTTAAATTTTCTTTTGATAAGAAAAGGTTATATATAGTTAAGATTTTGGATAGCGAAGAGATTTCCTTTATTGGCATACAAAATCTACAGATTGAAAAATTTTCTTTCATGATGATTGAATCCATGTGGAAAATAAGAGAAACTCTCTTACAACTAGTGGCATACTAATGTTATAGATGATTGTAGTAAACGATTTATCTGTTAAATAATTGTCATATGATATCACCAATTGCAAGAGAGAATTTCTCTCGTACACAAGGAGCATCACAATCTTCAAGTATAAGTTCTTGTTTCATTTTGTTTGTTTTTATTTTGTCTCTCACATAAATCATAATTAACTTCTTGGTGTTGTGGCCTATTTTACTGAAGGGTTAAGAACGGGGAGAGGGGAGGCTGGCGGCACAGAGAAATAGAGAGAAATAGGAATGAGGGAAATTGTGATGAATGATTTTCCTCATGGTAGTATCTTTATTTATAGTAAACCAAGTACACACATAGTAGAATAGAAACACTAGATTTATGATAGTATTCTAATCCACATGTACATAGAATTTACACAATCACATACCGATATGATTTATAACACCCCCCCTTGAGTGTATAAATACTCAAGTAGATATCGCATCAGATCTTCAAGATGATGTAGAGATAGTTGATGAAGTCGTCTCATAGGCACGATAGAGAACAGACGAGTCTTATATAGAGATTTGCATATAAGAGTAAGTCTCACCAAAACCTGACTATGGTAAAACCCAAGATGGGACAAAACCCATAGTCTAAGGAGAAAAAGGTGAGTTAATGCAATGTCGATACTCCATCTTCAAGATGTAAGTAGTAAGAAAACACGCAAGAGTATGACCATCCCGATGTGGGTGCCCCATCAAAACCTCGTCAAGCATCAAAAACCCAATGGGAAAAATGATCCTGATCGTAGGGAAAAATAGTACATTAAGGTCAAGTAAGTATACTTCAGGATACTCCCACGAGTTCGACAAAACTCCCCTGAGAACTACAAGCGTTGTAAATGAGAAAAATTTGCACATACCAAATCCTTGAACAAGCTTCTTCGGCAGTGACTTTGTGAAAAGGTTGACAAAGTTTTCTTGGGATTGGATTTGGTTAACTTCAATCTTTTAATGCTCATGCTGATGTGATGTCGACGCAATATGCTTGATGTTGACTTCTTGGATGTATCTTGTTATGGTCTGGTTGATACATGTGGCGTTGTCTTCATAGATCGTAGTTGGGAATCAACGATGGATGAAAACAACAGGTGCTTCGAATATGCTCCCATGTACACGTGTGACTTCGTGTATGGCAATGAGCTCAAAAATGTTGCAACTAAGGTCAATTTGGATGACCTCCAAGATATTACGGTGTTCCTAACGGTAAAGACATAATCCATTTGGAAACGTGCCTTGTGCGAATTAGACAAATAGTCTGTGTCAGCGTATCCCACAAGGTAGGCATCATTTTAATAACCAAGGGGTTGTGGTTAATTCTGAGATGTGTAGGGATAGAATAAGCCCAAATCTGTAGTAATAGAAAAACGTCTTTAACACCAATTTGGTGGTAACGTGTAGGCGCAATATTGTATCTTTCCAAAAGATCAACAGCGATGGAGATGTCATGCCTAATGCAATGGGCTAAGTACAATAAAGTGCAAATTGAACTTAGATATGGAACTTCAGATTCCACAACCTTTTCAAAGGTCTCATTTGCATTTAGCGTATGGACGGTCATAGGTGTACTCAAAGGCAACACCTTCTGGGTGTAGTTCGACTTGTTGACCAACATACCATTTGAACTATGCTCGAAACTCCAGGTCGAGACGGAAACAAGTTTTCCCAAGATCTTTCATCTCAAATTCCGACTTCAGGTGTGAGGCAGTTTTCTCAATGTGACGACCCATCCCTAATTTTATTGTATTTTATTTTCTGAACTTGTGAATTTACCAAAATGCCCTTGAATGGGTTAAGTGGAAGTCCTACGTGGACGTTTGAACTCTTTTTGAATTTTGAATTCTTATTTGTCGTATTCTTGTAGAACTCTTTCCTACGAGCGTGTGAACGGGAATGGAACCAAAATCAGTCTTGTAACGGTAATGTTACATACGTTTAAATATTATTTCCTGTTATGAAAATATGGTGGTGCGTGTACCATGTGGAATCCAGTTGCCCAACTTAATTTGGAAAAATCTCTTTTCCTTCTTTTTCCCCTGATCTCTCTCTTTTCCCCTCACTCTTCTTTTTTCTGCTTTCTTTCTTCTTCCTGTAAAACTTGCATAGTACACACACACCAATTCTTTCAAACCGAGCCAAACCACCACCACCATCTTGTTCGCTGTAACTCACTGAGTTCAACGGTGCAAACCGATCGCCTAAACTTCCCACCGTTTGACGAAAATCACACACGGAAGAACCGAGCTTCTCCGACGAGTTATTCGCAAATTCCGACCAAGGTAAGGTTTATAACCACCACCATTAGCATCCTCGTGTTGAGTAGATAGATTTTCATACTAAAATCGTGTGATTTGGTTGTGTATTGCAGTAGATCGGACTTTGTTTGTAATTTGAGACTTTCTGGCCATTTTCGACCACATTTTGAACTCCAAACCAGTACAATCTTGTTCTCTTTCTCTCTAGCTTCATTTTGACATGTGGATCGTGTAAAATGATTGAGAAATGAAAAAGTTACAAATTTTTGAAAATTTTCCTGAAACCGGCGAGTTTTGGTCGGCGGCAGACGGCGGTGCCGGCGACCGACGTGAGTTGCAGAGGCGAGCGTTTAAGACCGACCTGAACTCGGTCCAAATCGAGAATATTCCCAGGTATATTCCTTTAACGCTGTTAGGAATATTTCATTAGATTTAACGGAGATACCGAAATCTTTCGTTAAATCTAACAGCGTCAACTAATGCCGTTAGTTCGACCGGCTCAGTTTGACCACTCGTGAGCCTCACGTGCGGCGCCTGCGAGCCCTGCGTGAGCCGAGGCAGGCCCGTACGTGAGCTGCGCATGGGGGGGGGGGGGGGGGGACAACGTTTTTGACTTCCGTCAATTCGAGACGACTCGTGATGACGCGTACTACCTCTAGGCAGTACGTATGGTATTTTTTCGGAGTGTTTCAGAACTCCATGTTGAGCAAAACAAGGATAAATGTCGTTTATTAATTTAATTAGTAACCTTTATGAGTTTAATCATTACTATAGTGATATCTTATATAGGTGAGACTTAGCATGATAAGTACAGGGGTTAGGCAAGGTAAGGCGGCTACGACCTAACTACATATAAGTGAGTGGGCTTTGTTTTGAGAAACTAATATTATTTATATTATTTCCCACTATGGTTTTATGAATTATTTTTTTATCATGCCATGCTTTTACTTACAAGTTAAGTATAAAGAAATTATATATTATGTTGAGATTTGTGAAACTGTAATAGCATGATCATGTGTATTTTACTACTCATCATACATGCATTCACCGATGTTAGTACTCATTCGGGCCAGGACCAGGACCAGCCTTCACGTGTATGTTCACATCCGCACCGTTATGCTCACTTTGGATCCATTGTGGGTGCCAGCCTGTACTAGTATGCATTAGGTAGCTAGGCAGCTTCACGTATGTGACGCGATTATCACCAGTTTCACGTGATCGTAGCTACTTTCTACATGGACTTGTGTGTTTGCATATATTGATGAGCACATTATATTATATATATATATATATATATATGTTGGTGAGCATATTATATATGTGGTGAGATATGGTATTTACTTATACCTTTGGCCATATTGCCTTTTTACTACAATGAGTATTATATATTATGTTGGAATAAATGTGTTTATCCATATCTTTGATAGTTTTCATACTATACATAGTATGATTTTAGAAAATTGTACAGGTTTTTCAGAGAGGGGTTATTTATGTTGTGAAAAGCAAATGTTTTAAAAAGGATTATTTTTGCCCACTCACACTTTCTGTTTTGAGCCCTTCCACGACTTAGTAGCTGGACGTGTGGTGAGCACGACAGTTCTGGTGTTTACAACTTCCGCACCAGATAAATGTAGGATTTCTTTCTTCAACTAGTATGTTCATCCATCCTATTCAGGATGGGAATAATTCGTACTTTCTTTATTGCATTTTTATCTATGCTTTGAACATCTCATGCTATGTATTAAGGGTTCTACTTGTACTTCTGCGTACTCTGCTGCATGGCTTTAATAATTTCAGACTTTAATTTTATTTTATTCAGAAATTTCCACTTCATCTGCATGACATGGCTTTCGTCACCCTCTGGGTGTCGGCCAACATGCCTCGATTTCGATATCCCTCTGGATATCAGGGTTGGGGTGTGCCACTCAAGCACTTCCAGAGTCGAAGCTAGATTTATGTCATCGACATAGACTGCAACTCTAGCAAATTCAGTCTTGTACACGCAGAGGCATAATTTATTCACGTATCCCTAACTGATCAAATAATCTTTTAGACGGGTATACCACATCCGCCTGGATTGTTCCAATCCGTAAAGTGAACACCTCAATTAAATAGAGAGGGTGTTCTGTGGTCTAGAACTATTGAATCAGTCTATGAAAGTCTTTCGAAAACTTCCATGTAGATTTACGTATCATGATCCCTATAGATATGTTACAACCACGTTCATAATTTGCATATTCAGTTTTTCAGAAACTGCCAAACTGATAAGGTAGTGGAATGTTATGACATCTATTAAGGAGGAATAAGGCTCCTCATAATCAATTACAGGGAGTTGAGAGAAACCTTGCGCCACAAGGCGTGTCTTGTATTGCACTATCTCATTCTTCTCATTACGCTTCCTTACAAAAACCCACTTGTAGCCAATGGGCTTCAATGTGGTGGTATAAGAACTACATGCCCAAACACTTTACGCTTCGCAAGTGAATCAAGTTTGACTTGAATTGCTTATTTCCAGTTTGACTAATCGGTTCTACATCGACATTCATCAATGGAACGCGGTTCAATATCGTCGATTTTCAGTATTTCAGGTAGCTACCATATACATGAATATCATTGATGATAATCTCATTCCAATTGCATAACTCATCCATGCATGCATAATGGACCAAGACTACATGTCTCAGGATAATCCAGATTAATTTCATGAGGTGGAATGGTTAAGATAACGATCAAGGAAGGGACTCATTTTGTGTCATGTTTTTCCACTTCTAGGGAGGTAAATCCTTCGAGTTGAGTGATTTGTCGCACTTCAGGCCGATAACAAATTGATTGGCTAACTGCCAGCGTACTGGGCTATCCAACAAGGGCGACTAACAGTCTTTTAGGGGGACGCACCCTTCGGGGATGTTAACTAGAAGTCCGTTACGTACGTTTATCGTTATAGGCATGTTTGCAGCTGGTATATATAATCTCGTCACTTTAGCTAGATCAGAGAAAGCGTCCAGATCAACACTTTGGAATCTAGAATACGGGGATTGAGATGAGACATAGTGGGGACGTCCACGATAATTCACGTTGTTCTTCAGGAACGTTGGTGTTCTTATCTCCCCCTAACGGCGAGAAGATTGTCTCATCGAAGTAACAATCCGCAAACTGGCGGTAGAAAGATCGCATGCAAAGGCTCTAAAGAGCTAATTTGAAGGAGAATCATAATCGACAAAGATTCATATCCTTCTTTGAGGACCCATATTGGTACATTGCGGCGACGCAATATGGCACATAAGGTGCCACCCAAAATGCGTAAGTACAAAATGTCAGGTTCATACCCGGTTACCAACTGTAAAGCTAAAAAGTGTCTGGTAGCAACGGGCCTCAGTCGGACCAACATAGTTACTTACAAGATTGCATAGCCCTAGGTAGAAACCAAAAGCTTGGTGCGTTCACCAAGGTTTGGGCGATTAATTGGTACGCTTTACGATCGCTTCTGCGAGGCTGTTTGAGGTTGAACATGGGGAATTCAAGGTTTAATTTCAAACCCAAAAATATGCAATGCATATCGAAAAATTCTTCGATATAAACTCTCCGGCATTATCCAGTCTTCCAGACCTTACGGGATAATTAGGGTGGTGATCCCTTAAGTAAGAAACGGCCAGGAGTTTAGCAGCAATGTGTGTGGACAAACATATGACCATTGTGTCGATATATCAACCAAAAACCATATTTACATGGTCCGCATTTTTGTTGGATTAGTCCACATTATTCCCTTTAATCCACTGTGAAAAGAGGGTTATGTAGTATCTTTACTAGGGATGATATAGAAATCCAATTTTTCTGATGAGCAGACTTGCTAAAGTGTGGTTGTATGCACAAGATCCTTACTTCAGGTAAGGTGATGTGTTATGTAAGACGTGGCATCGTGTTTTGACCTGAATGTCTCAAATGGTTGTGCCTAAGCAACTAAACTGCTCGAATCACCCGGCTCCAGGCTGACCTATATGTGGCACGTCCCAGTTGGAAGGCAGCCCATTGGCCCCAAAACATAGCTTCAAGCTTTATATTTTGGAGGTGATGCGAAGATACGTCATTCTATTTTCTACAATGGTTACATGATCATTGTTCTCTTGAATATCCTTAAAACTCAATGACATTCTTTCGGAATGGAGAGAATATAAGACCCCTTAATAGTAATTCAGTACCAATAATACAACGAGGAGCGGTGCCAATGCCCTTAATCAGGTTAGATAGACTTGAATTCGTTGCTAGATGGGTGATTTAGGTATGAATTAGTGTGCGTAGTAGCATATTCATCCAAACAACTAATTTCCCTACATTTATACCTAATCATGTGTTCATTGAATTTTGGTCACATGTATATAAGAAAATATGATTCAATTAACTCATGTTCAAGGACAATATCCACAACTAAAACAAACACCAAACTTGAATCCAAGAGTATAGGAAATTGTTAACAAAGTAAACCAAATTTGGATAGGGGGTTTGGCCAACATGGCCTTCCATGTCAAAATTCTGCTTTTCCATATGTGTTAGGTGAAGCAAAAATTAGTCTCATAGATTAACTACGAGAATGATACTTCTCAAAAACATTGGTAGAATCACAGATAAGTGCATAACCAATGATCTCTTCCATTAAAATGGAAGTAGATTTTGCACGGTTGAGGTTCGGGAATGCTGTCCATTATTCTTGAAGTTTTGGGTCTTTGGTGCCAAGGGATCACGTGTTTGGTCGTGATGCCACCCCCTTGGTAGATCCTAATTCTACCACTATTCAGTACTTTTCAGCCGAAGATGGATGAACAGATTCAGTAGGCGTCTGGTGAAACAGAGCCTTGTGTTTGGTACACTTGCATCGAAGCAGAGCATGACCTTTGGTACATCCCTGTTGAAGTAGGGCATGCCATACGGTAGACTCTAGTCGAAGCTAGGTCACACCATTCGGTCGGCTCTAGCTGAAGCTGGGTCTATATTGTTTAGTAAACTCCAGCCGAAACTGGGCCACACCATTCGGTAGACTTCAGTTGAAGTTAGGTCTAGACTGTTCGGTAGCTCCCAGCCGAATCACTGGGGGTACCTTTTTCACTGTTGTGCTTTTCTGTATGTAATGTGGTAGTAATTAGATCCGAGAATTTAGTGAACCTCCACTCTCTACAGTGCTTCTTCAGGAGCATGTTAAAAACCATGGAAGAACAAGAAAATCTCCTTTAGTCAAAATTCAATCGGATTCTATAAACTTCAGAATTGTACCTATTCACAAATGGGTTTCAATTATGTCTTGCGTCAGGCAAGATATGTCTTGCTTCAGGCAGAATCATCTTTGTACGATTAGAACGGTCCGTAGAGTGAGTCAAAGAGCCACGGAATCCTCGTCATCGAGGTACTTCCATTTACAATTCTTCAGGCATAAGTCTTCGAATGAAAATAATGGCGAATGCTTATTTAGCTCTATCCACGCTATTATTGGCTTCAATGTGTCTTAACTTCTCGGTAGTCAAGTGGAGCTTCACAACTTGTGCCCACTTAAAGTAGTTTCTTCCAGAAACTTCCATGTTAGTGAAATCTGAACTTGTTACGGTTCGACAATCCACTGGATGGAGGAAAAAAAAAAAAAAAGTTTCTATGGCACTTTTTCGAAAACATCAGGTTCAAATTTAAAAACATGAGCTTTAGGTTCATGGTACTTGCAAACAAACGCAATATATAGAATAATATATAAAGCAAATGAAAACATATATAGTGAATGTGGGTAACTTCGGGACCCAAGTGTGAAAAAGTAAGTCATGGCCCAAAGACTGTGGGGCTGTTGTAGGGCTACGGGCCCAAATGAGTGATGTTGGAGTACAGGCCAGCAGAGGAGAAAAAATTGGGTTACAAGACCCAGCCCAAAATTGGGGTAAGAACTAAAAACTGAAAGAACAAAGCCCACTAAATGAGTTTATTATTTCATACGGGCCAAATTAAAATAGGCCTAAAAGAAAAAAAACCGATCTAATTGATCTGTTGGGCTGCTAGTCAGCATAGGGGGAAGAGGGCAGTAAGCCCAAGCCCAAATATAGGTTGTTGATCATAGACAAAAACCCTAGCCCAAGTTGTGAGCCTAAAAATCAAACCAACCAAGTTCTGGGTGGTGAGACTGAGAGCCCAATTGGCTAGGTTTATAACGCCGCCATAGTGAGGGTGTTGTCATCGATAAAGCGATTCTTGCCGGTACCCTAATACCGCCATGAATGGTGGCATTCGTAGGTGAGACCGAGCACGGAGCTTGATGTGAAAATTAACTTGACACACAAATTAAACCCTATTGTTGACAATTGTAGTAAAGGTGCAATGGGATCGTTCTGGACCGGGGATTAACTAGGGATGCTAATCAACTAAAATAAGACTCAAAAACACTAAACTAGACTCTATAGACTCAAAACTAACTTAAGACACTAAAAACAACAAGAAACAATAAAAAAGACTCAACTCTAAACCTAACAATTGGTTTTGAAGAAAATAAAACTTAAAACAGAAACTTAGAAAACAACTTTATAAAAAACAAATTTGAGTGAATTGAATGGGTGAATGGCTAGCTAGAAGGTCCTTCTCCACACATGACACATATGCAACATAAATCAATCTCCAGTTATTCTTTCAATAAACCATGAATCTCAACACCCCAAGTTAATTAGGTACGCTTAAATTAACTTTCAGATTTTCCTAGATTCATTGAATTGGACGGGATATGCACATCGCAACCAAATTATCCTTATCAAGTTCCCTAACTATGAAAAGCATGATAGAGATACATAACAAAGGTCATTAAGTTCTTTGAAAACCATAAGCATTGACAAGGTATTTGTGACTATGACAGCATGACACTCCTACCAGGTATTCACTTAACACGATCGTGACCAGCAACCTCCACTACTTGTGAATATAAGTTTCTAACTATTAGGTGAAAGTCCCTTATATTGTAGCACCAAATTCATGCATGCAAATTAAGTGTCGACCCCTAACCCACATACAAGAATAAGTTTTGATAACTCAGTTAAACAAATTGCACTCACGATTTATGAAACAATAACTGGATGTAATCAATTCATATCACATATATGTTCATGGCTTTGAATTCGCCTCTAGCTAAAAAGAAATTAGTTACTCATAATTACAATGAAACAAAAAAAAAAAATTTTAAACATAGATAGAATACACCTAAACCCTCCAAAGCTGCGGCACAATCTGGATTTCTCACTTCTAGGCTCTTGTGTGCTCCCCCCCCCTGTCAAAATGGGTCTTCTATTGTTATTTATGCGTCTCCAAGTGATTGACTTCTCAAGGAACTCTAAAGCAAAGTTTTTTAGAGAGTTTAGACTTCATTAGAACTCCTCAATCCATCTGAATTAAGTCCAAAAACACGCACAAATAGCTGCCACGTTTTCTTCCTTGAAACCCAATCCGACTAGGACTCTTCTGCCTGTTTCGACCTTCCGTCACTAAAACAGCGATAACTATTTCTAGAAGCATCAGAATTGTGATCTGTAAAATCCTGTGGAAACTAGACATCCAGAAATTTCCAACCATATATGGTATGACACGTAATTAGTCCTAAGGAATTCTGGGTGCTCTGTCGAAGTTGGCAGTTATGCATAGCAATGTCCAATTTTCACTCAGACTCCACTTTTGCAATTTCCTTGTCTTCCAAACTACTATATTCACTCTTTAGGATAAATTAAGATCCTCTAGAACTTAGGTTCTCCATTATCCTCATATGAAAATGAATCCCCCTTTGCAGCTGGAATTAGGTAGAAAATGATGGTGATAAGGTTAGGATAAGATAAGATAAGGTTTGGATAATGTTCCAGATAATGTTTCATGTTTCCTGTTCTTTCCTTATCTTCTTTGTCTTGAACTTATTTCTTCATCTTCAAAACAGGTTCCTAGCCTTCTTTGATCTCCCAATTCGTCCATTCCTTGTGCTCCATATGCATGCACTCCATTTAAGCTCAATTTTGCTCTAAAATGCACCAAAATGCACTTTCTTGCTTCACTTGCCATTTGAACCTACAAACACACGAAAGTAGCTTAAATCACTATAATAAACAATAACTAACTACATATATGCAAGAAAACAAGCTAACTAAGTCACATAAATATGCTCTTATTAGAGCTCGAGGTCTGTCAGTGGGTGAACACACTCCAAACGTCGAGGTAGTCTAGATTTTAAGCCTTGCGGCTGTTGGCGCAAGTGGAGGGTGGTTCATGGTCGTCATTTGTCGTGAACCAGGCCTTGAATTTAGTCGAGGGTGGTAGAGGGCCCGAATTTCAGCACGGAATGAGGGAGGTGAGCACCGTGGGTGTGTAGACTAAATTTCGAGAAAGTTCGATCTGAATTCTTTTGCCTCTGTTGTCGTAATCAATGATCTAGCTAGGGGGGACGACTGCTGAAGTCACAATCACTGAGATTTGGTGATGAAGCACGGCTGCAGGCGCAGTGGCCTTCGATTCCATTGAGGTGTATAAGGCTAGAGGAGGAAGACGATTGAAACATTGTCGTTTTTGGGGTGCTGGAGGCCAAGAGCTGCTAGCCCAATAAGCTTGGCGGCTCGGCTTAGTTGCAGCTTCCAGCCGCAGCTTGAACGCAAATTAGGGGTATTTTTTTTCTTTTTCTTTGCTTATTCACACATATTCAAATCACCACAATTATAATATAACGATAATAATAATTGTGAACAATAATTTAAGCAGAAGATTATAATTCTTTTAAAAGCGTAAAATTAGAGTTCATGCATCATGGTGAATGTTTCATGCAATCAAGGCTGAAAAATAGCGAAATTGAAACTGTGTTTTAGAAGTACTTGAATTGCAGATGAATATTGTGAATGGGTTTGTAGAAGAATCGCCTTTAACTCTGGATTTCCATCTTCAATGCGTTGAATCTCGTTCAACATAAAATAACAAGGAGAAAATTGAATCAATAACAAATATATTAATTCAATAAAATAAAAAGTAAATCAAAATCAGAATTATTGAAAGTAATACTCCTCATGATTGAAGATGGCTAAAACTCCAGTATAATTCTCTTTTCCACAGCGTAAAGAGCGTGCTGATAACGTGTTATGGCCTATTTTACTGAAGGGTTAAGAACGGGGATAGGGGATGCCTGCGGTACAGAGAAATAGAGAGAAATAGGGATGAGGAAAATTGTGATGAATGATTTCCCTCATGCTAATGCTTTTATTTATAGTAAACCAAGTCTAATATTGTGAATGGGTTTGCTAGTGCTTTTATTTAGTGTTTTTATTTATAGTAGAATAAAAACACTAGATTTATCATAGCATTCTAATTCACATCTACTTAGAATTTACACAATCACATATCAATATGATTTATAACACTTGGTTCGTATGTGAAGGCAATTTTTTTCGTTTGAAGGAATGTATTTAAACAATAAAAAATGGTGTCTTTAATGAAGACTCAAAAACAGAAAAAATCCTACTATTATACTAAAAAAACCCTCCAAAATGAGAGGGCAAATTTTAATTATGACCCAAAACCCTAAAGATTCAAATTTAGGTTTACATTTTTGATACAATGGGTGGGAGAATAAATTGATTACAAATTCGCCATTTACGAGATTCGAATATAAGACCTCTCTCACTTACAAGTAAAAAAAAAAAACACTAAATCGTAATACTATGTGATAGGTTCACATATTTAAAAAGATATACAGAGTGATGCAAGTTTTGACAGAAGCAGCATATACACATATACACATAAAACATAAAGAAAAGATTCCAACTCCTACTACATATTCAAGATAGATTGGCTTCCCCATCAATAAAGAGTACAATCACTTTTATAAAAACACATCCTTTTGGAAGCATAACTTTTTCATTTATTTAGGAGCCGTTTAATAACTATTTCATTTTTTTGTTTTTAATTTTTGGTTTTCATTTTTTGAAGTTTGAAAACACAATAAAGTAGCTTTCAGTTTCTAATTTTCAGTTTTTATTTTTTTGAAAACTGAAAGTAGTTAGCAAACGAGATTTCAGTTTTCAAATTTTAAATGAATCAAAAGAAGTGAAAACAAAAATTGAAAACGAAATGTTTATTAAATAATAAAATAAAACGAAGAATGAATCAATGAAAACGACCCCTTATATTTAATTATTTTATCGTGCTTGAGCCTTGATCCTTTCACTTTGTACAGTTTGGAAGTATATTTATTTTGAAAAATATTCAGATACGGTTCCTTTTTCCACATCAGTGTTTAAAATTCTTTGTACACAACAAAGATTTCCGAAGTCTTGATACAAGGTCCAGGTTTCATGAGGTTCTCTATACTTTTCTAGAAAACCAATCAACGTCGAATCACAATATTTTTTTTAATGGGAATCAACTCACTTAATTAATCGGAGAATTTTGACTTTTCCCTCTAAAATTAATATGCAGAACTACCAAGTCGTTAATTACTACGTATTGTGGCTGCTTACTGATCAAGCTGAGTCGGATGACATATATATATGGAGTGGCGACCGTCAGCAATGGAAGTTGCCAAAGCACTGCCTGATCTAAGTGGACGCGAATATTAATTAGTCATCATGTACATAAAACGTTTACGTTCGAATCAAAACTTTCTTTAATTCTTCTTAAACTAAAATTTAAAAAATAATCTGACATTTTCTTTTGTTGTATGGGAGAGGTTCGAACCTTGACACAATTAACCTCTTCTTCTCAGAGGAAATCAACGCATTCTTCATATATAGAAGAATGTTTTGAAGAAATTTGATATACATTATATCAATTGAATCATGTTTAAAATATGTAACTTAATTAACACATTTTTTAACAATTTTTTTAGGTGTTAACCCCATCCATATGCAGTTTGTTAACAGGAGATGTCCTCACGTAATCCCAATTTGAATCACAAAATGGTGATCATCACTACAACAAGGATTAGGGTGATTAGATCATTGAACTGCGAGTTTTGGGTTGCTTGTGTACATATTAGCCAGAATTATATGGGGATATATATTAGATCGTAAACTATAAGCATTTGAATAAGACATAGTGTGGCTAGGATAAGAAATTAAGTAGCAAATCATCTTTACCTTGCATTTCTTTGTGATTAATGTTAACTCTAAACTAATTCATTTACAAGAATTTGTGGGAGTTTGGAATATATTAAGCATCATGATATCACGATGTAATTAATAGGACAAAGTTCTTTGCCAACTACGACAAAGTATTATCACTTGTGAACTTCTACGACAAAGTCCAACAAAACATATGTCATGCATGGCCCGATGGCCGCCCCCAGATGCCAGAGTTTCCGCATTTGATCGAGTAATATACAATATATAATTTATAACAATCACGGTGTCTATAAGAATATATGTTTGATGAATAATACATACATGATAATATTTTTACCGAATAATGACATATTATGTTATATTCGAACCGAAGTGATAATGACACATCCCGACCCGGATGTACACGTGGACACCCAAAAGTCGGATGTGCTGGCCGACACCACGTAGGGTGACGAAAGCCAATTTGAAGAAGTAAGAATTAATTTGAATAAACTAAGATCAATGTGTACACAAATGTACGAGCGGAAGAATTTAATACAAGAATACAGTCGTACAAGGTACAGAATACAAAGTATTTCAATACCAAGAAATTTAAACCTTCGTCATACCACCGCCTCGAACGTCGACAGCCCCAGCCACTAAACCTGGAGGGGCGCAAAACAAAAGGGTGAGTGGGCCAATAATAGTCATTTTTGTAAAAACCTTTGTTTTCTGAAAGTAGTAACCCCTCGCCGTCAAAATCAAGTAGTTGGTTGGAAAACCGTTTCAGAAAACGTACTATAATAGTAGGTAGAAAACGAGGTAAGTACGGAAATATACTTACCATCCGAAACGGGCAGAAAGCCACCGTTCGGCAGAAAATACTTTACCCGAAGGTTCGTAAAATAAGGATCTACGGAAAACCCGTAAACCAAATAAATGCCCCCGTGGCATCAGTGAAATTCGGTGATAACATCACAATATAAAACTATAAGATAAACGCTCATATACACAATCACGTGAAGCTGGCACATATACGCATCACAACGAGTTCGAGTCGCGCATACGACCTAGAACAGGCTGGCACCTACTATGGATTCATAGTGAGCGTGTCGGTGCGTGTGAACAATCACGTGAAAGTGGTCCTGGCCCCACAATCCAAGACTACAAGATAGACGCTCGTTTAGGTATAGCAAACACACAAGTTCATACCGATATATTCTGTCATGAACATGCTGGGTGTATAAGTCACAATACGCTCGTGTACACAATCACGTGAAGCTGGCGCGTATGCGCATCACAACGAGTTCGAGTCGCCCAGGCGACCTAGAACAGGCTGGCACCTGCTATGGGTCCATAGCGAGCGTATAGGTGCGTGTGAACAATCACGTGAAGCTGGTCCTGGCCCCGGACGGTACACCAAACACCGTGTAAGCAACCTAGTTGAGCGTATGAAAACATACTACGGAATACTCTACTTAAAACAAGGTGGGTTAATTTCCCTATAAGGGATAACCTCGAAATAAACAAAATATAAGGTATTCTCGGGTGCCGTACCCCGAAATACCAAGCGTATAACTAAAATACGTGAAATACCAAGAATACGCCACATGGGTACCAAGGTATAGAAATACCAACTTAATGGCAAACTAGGTGAACCCAAAATACGGTAGAAGTTTACCATATCCAAGGTTCACCCAAATACGGCCCAAGGCCCGTCAAACGAGTATAAAAACCTCCTAAGGTAATGCCGGTTTGATACTAGCAACACGCGTATAAATAATACGGAAATCACCAATTTAATGGTATAATTCCCAAATGGAAATGTAGGCCCAAGCCCACTAATTTCCATGGCCTACCGAAATACCGAGCCGAAACTAGTAAACCGAGTAATAAAATAATATAACAAGGTCTTCCAAGAATACGATATAAATATCCATTTAAAACCACAATATAATATAGGCATAAACCAAATATACTTTCCCAAACATAAAACACATTTAAATAATATAGGGAAAGGGCCCACTCACAAATACCGAAGCCGGGAAGTCCAAACGTACGTCCTCCGAACGCCAAGGGTCGCCAAAACCTATTTTGGAACACCCAAGGTTAATAAAGTAATTGAAAATACGAAGAAAACGGCGTTCGGAAACCTGAAAACAGAGTTTCGGGGTCGGAAACCCCAAAACCGCCGCCGTGGGCCGCCGTGCGCCGTCGCACGTGCCGCCACACGCTGCCATTTGGCCTCACCTATATGAGATATCACTGGTACAATGATTAAACTCATAAAGGTAACCAATTAACGAATTAATTAAACCTATCCCTTGCTTTCTCAATTTGGAGGTCCAAAACACCTCAAAAATTATCATGCGTACTACCCCGAGGTAGTACGCGTCGTCACGAGTCGCCCCGTGAAAACAGAATCAAATTTGGACCTCCCACGTGCCCTCACGCGCGGCTCAAATGCGCCAAGCCGCGGCTCCACGCGCGGCTCACGCGTGGCTCCACTCGCGGCTCAGCCGAGCCGGTCAGCGCCAGTCTGAACCGGTTCGCTGACGTCAGCAAGGCCGGTCTGACCCGGTTTGCTGACGTCATCGCTGATGTCAGCGCCGGTCGTCTTCAACCTCATTCCGGTCGCCGGCGCCGGCCGGCGCCGGTCGCCGTCGCCGGTCGCCGGAATCTGGGTTTCTTTGGCCGGAAACTTCAATTCGGCCTAGAACACTCATTTCTCAACCAAATTACATGAAATTTATGTCAAATTCAAGCTGGAGTCGAGGGGAAGAATGTTTTACCACTTTGGGGCCCAAACTCGGTCGGAGTTGGCCGGAAATTTGGAGAAAAGGCCTCGGGTCTAAAAGGCCGGTTTCCAAATCTTCGATCCTCGATCGATTTCATGCTTGCAGGCCCAGATTAGGATCTTTGGGACCTCGAGGAAGAGGTTGGTGACCACCACGAGGCCGATCGAGGCCTGGATCGAGGCGGTTGGCTGAGGTGAAATCTCGCCAGAAAAAGGCAGATTCTGGGTTCGAAGTTTGCTCGGGTTTTCTGGGCTCACCGTGACCCAGGTTTGATGAGGATGATGATGGTGATGCACACCAGAGAAATCGAGTTGTGGTATGGTCGAGGAGGATGGGATTTGGGCTCGGGGTGTCCTTAACAGTTTGGAGCTTTTGCTCCTTGTTGTTTTGTGTTGCAGAGAAAGCACGGGAGAGAGAGTGAGGGACAAGAGTCAACAGACAAGAGACAAGGCCACATGGGCCAACAGGGATTTGGGCCCCAGCCCAACCACCAAACTGTCCAAAAGTGAATTACGGGAAACGTCGAAAATCAACGCCCGTAAAATATTCGTTCGGAATCCGAACGACGTACGGCTCGCTCCTACGCGTTCGTATCGACGAGCACGTCAAGAAAATACAAGTGAATGCGTCGTACGAGTTACGACGCAAAAGTCAACCGAAAGGTCAACCAAGGGCAACATCATCATTTTGCACCTCCGGAAATAAAATAATATTATTTCCAGAACGGGATGTAACATATAACAATAATTCATGGTTAAGAAAAACACAATTACAACAAGGATGTCAATGGAGTACAATTTGTTTAGTGACCAAATCTTTCATATGAGGAAAAAAAGTGCACAACAAGCAAATAGAATAAATTGTCCACATGGCAACCACAAAAAATAAAGGAACATACAAGAATTATTGTGTAGATCAGCCACAATAGATCATTGGTGGCAGATTCAAAACCGAGAAACATACATCACCATTACTAAAAAGCGAGGCCACACAGACTGCTAAGCAACTTAGCCACCAAAACGGGCGAGGAGCGCAAGGCCACCATGGAAACGAAGCGGTAGAAAGCGGTTTCGACCCACCACAACCACAAAACTAACCAAACCCACGCATCTATCCCAAAACGATAAAGATGAGTTTGGGAATGACACTCCATTAAAACATGGAGGGTTGCTTACACAATAGCGGGTAAAGAGATGAGGAAGGGAAAGATGTGTAAAGGGCAAAGAAAATGGATTAAAGGGAGAAGGAATGAGGTCTGTCGCCGACCCCAAGTCGTAGTAAGGGGCCAGCAGCTAGAAGAGCTGAGTTAGGATTTGTTGTTTGGGTTGCGAAGGGAGATGAGAGGTGAGAGAAACTAGGGACTTTTCTTGGGGTGAATAACATATTACGTTGTCAGAATGTGATAATTTTTAATTACGTATATTCAAATCAGAATTTACCTTGATCATCGATAATTTATATAAGCATTATCACATGAATATGCTAATATAAATCATTGATGATTGAAGTGAATTCTAAATGGTCAAGAACGTGGTCCTTAGAAAAGTTCAAGAGGCCACACATGCCAAAAATACCGTAACTCCACAACTACAAACTAGTCAAAAATATAATACAATTCCTTAACTACAGAGGACCGTTAGTCCTAAACCCAAAATCTTAGTCACGAGGACTAAACCTTGCAAGTTGAAGAACTAAGGCATCATGAGGAAAAGATTACACCACCCTTTGATAATATTGCAATCGTTGGCAAAGAAGTCTTGCTATAAGTCACCTCCAACAAAATTGAGCATACCCTCATCATAGTCCTTCGCCAAGCGCAGAAACCACAAAAATCATCACCTTAGATTTGATCAACAAATGCCAAAGTCATGACCACGACCACAACCATGAAAACTCTTCTCGACAAAGCGAGAGAGGGACCACAACCACAAATACTCTCCTCAATAGAGCGAGAGAGCGACCACGACCAAAAATAGAGAGGAAAAGAAATGGAAGAGATCAAGAAGGGTTGTTGCCAATCCCAAGACAAAAAGTAAAGGGCCGATGACTAGGGTTGATTTGAATAATGAAATTCTCTTATATATTGTGCTGATATGAGGATCTCACCACTCAAAAAATAAAATGTTGATATCCCAACATTAGTGTTTTAAAACTTTAAGTAAAGCATAATAGAAAATGTTTAATTTTTGCTTTGGTCATTAGATATGTAGGTCCAAGGGGAGTGTCACGCCTCGAAAATGGACACGTAACAGTGCCACGTCCTATTGACAACGCAATGCTATAACGTCAAATGCTGCCACATAATTCTTTGCACAACATGCTGATGACACGTCCCAAGTGCTAGCGCCCTAGCTGGATTTATGTGTCTTATTCACCAATTAAGATACGCCAGGTGTCATGCACCGTTATTTTTCATAAAATTCACAATAGGTTCATCCGAGCTTCGAAAAATAATTTGAAAGATTTTACAAACTCGTAATAATGTCCACTACCTTCTTATGAACACCTTTTGAATAAATAATTAGAATATAATTTCCAAAATTTTTCTTTTTTCTTGATAATAAGTTCCTTAGGTCTCACATTCCACCCCCTTAAAATAAATCTCATCCTCGAGATTTACTCAAGACACTCAACCACTTGACATGTGATGAAGCTTCCACCTTTTATCCAAGTCAATCCACGATCATAATGTAATTCCCCGACTCGGCTTTGAAATCCTAAAATTTCATGAGTTTGAATCTTGATCGGACACACGTAAAATTAGTAAAGAAATTGTAGGTACCTCCACAATTCCCTTAGCACAATATCTATCTTTTACTTATTGATGGTCAATGACATTCCACAATAGAGTACTAGAAATCTGATGGCCAGTCGGTCTCTGAACCCGAGCGAATGACAAAGATTACATAAATATAAGTAGTGAACTACATAACACACATCTCACTTGTTACTTCAACAAGTCGAGTAGTGAGTTTCGCCATTTCAATAATGATGCGTACTTCATGTAGACTCGAATCATGTCCTCTTGGAGTAGTTCCATCCAGATATTCGATAACTGTTCTCTTTCATCCAAATGAAAGTAATCGACCAATTACAGGGAACCTCTTTCCAAAGAATACTACTCAAGGTAACCAACTTCAAGTAAAAAAATCTTCAGACTTTAGAAGAAGAATATTTACCTTTTTGCAATCTTCAAGGAGCAGGCTAGGAGAAGGCAGTAACATCAGCGACACAAGTAGAAAAAAAATTCTTTTGACTCGCACAATCATTTCGAAAAACTTTCCACTTTAAAATATTTTTCAAAAATAGTACATAAAATTATTTGTTTTCAAGTATAACCTAGTACTCTAATACCACTTTCTGTCACGTTCCAAAAATAGACACATAGTAGTACCACGTCCAATTAACAACGCAATACTATAACGTCAAATGCTGCCGCATAATTCTTTGCACAACATGCTAATGACACGTTCCAAGTGTTGGCGCCCTAATAAATTCCTCGGGTCTCACAGGGAGGGGGAGGGGGGCTGGGGAGCCTCGAATTTGGAACCAAACTTGGCTTAGTACCACTGTTCTAAATCCTCAAGCAAATAGTAAAGATATAAATTTTTTTTTTGAAGTGAAGCGATAGAGATTTTATTTGATATCAAAGGTGCATACAATCTTTAAGAAGCGCGTCTTGGATAAGGTCCCGTGGCTCTTCAAACCAACAAAAATCAAAATCATAAAATAAAGCAAACTTGGCCAATCTATGCGCCACCGTATTGGCCGACCTCTGAACATGAAAAACTCGAGAATCAACTAAACTTTGCAAACCAGACCTGATATCCTCATCTAGGAGACCCAAGGACGGGTTATCACCGCGCAATCTACCCATTGAACTGACTACTCGCAGGGCATCACATTCAAGCTCAACGTGAGTCCTTTGTTTTTCCACATCCAACAACACCCCATCCCTTGCAGCAAGAAATTCCACAAACTCTGGGTTTGTTATGTAATAACGTCAACAACAAATCAAAACCACCTTGTTGCCCAATACTTGAAAAGTGCATCACCCAATCTTTTATTGAGAACTCATCCAATTTATGCTTCAGCAAGGAAGAGAATATGAAAATTTTGGCGAATGGACACTTTTTAAATACATGCAATGTTGACTCCGGAGAGGAACTGCAAAACAAACAATTAGTATCCATCACCAATCCCTTCTTAAATAAGTACAATCGAGTAGAGAGAATATCATTACATATATCATATTATTCTAAACAAAATTTAATAAATTAACTATATGATGTGATAACCAAGTGTTAGTTTACAACGAGAACACACATTTCCTAGGTGCACACACTCATTGTGCATGATATAAGTATATAAGGAAAACTAGGTCTGGGCATTCCTGATCGAAAAACCAATCTTATTGGACCGTTTGGTCTAATTCGGTGCAGTTCTAATATTAATTTATTAGTTTTAGTTTAGAAACCAAATTGAATAATAAATAAACTGTTAGTGGTTTGCCAATCCCAAAACTGTTGGAGTATGCCCGAAAAGCAATTAACGTGGCAACACGTAATTGGTTATTCATGGCTAATAGGAGCATATTTATGCGATGCTACTATCTTATTTTTCTATGTTTATTTAGTTAATTTATGTTAACTGTAGTATTTAATTTAATTTTTGTTTTATTATAGGTAGAAATGACAAAGTTGAAATTAGGAGGTTAAAGGAGCGAAGCAGAACGTTATTTGGTTTTGGAATAGAATGCTTGTGTGGCAAGTATTGGAGAGCAAGGATTTGGGAAGTGTAAAGCTATTAGGAGTGGACACATGTGATGGATAATGACCTGACTTTGCGAGGATTAGAAGATAGAAGCTTGGAAGACAAGGAAAATTGCAAAGAAGTGGAATCCAAGTGAGATTTGGACAGTGCTGTGTAGAACTGCCAACTTCGACATAGCACCCAAAATTCCTTAGGACGAATTACGTGTCATGCCATATATGGATGGAAAGCTCTGGATGTCTAGTTTCCACATGATTTTGTAGATCTCAATTATGATGCTTCTTTAGTGAGGAAAGGTCAAAACAGGCAGTAGAGTCCTATTTGGATTTGGTTTCAAGGAAAAAACGTGGTAGTTGTTTTGTGCATGTTTCTACACTCATTTCAGATGAAATAAGGAGTCCTAAGGATGTCTAAACACTCTCTAAATCGTGCCTTTGGAGTCCTTCAATGATTCAAGCACTTGGAGACGCAAAAATACATCAAAGAAGCACCAATTTGTTACAACGCACCTCACGCATACATCCCTTTTTCTCTGTTGTATTTTACCACAACCTCAGCCCTAAAAACCATTCCATTCACCCCTCAATTCATCCATCCATCCATCCATCCATCCATCCATCCATCCATCCAAGGTGAAGACAAGAAGATGTTCAAGTCGAAGCCGTGGCATTCAAAGTTATATCTATTCGAACCTTTGTGATTTTGTTAGTTTGGTTTTTCAATGTTTCTTGTGAATTTCTTTTCAATCATATGTTTATAGCTAAGGGTGAATTTGAAGCCATGAACATATGTTTATTATGAGTTGATTTATCCAGTTATTTCTTCGTAAATTGTGAATGTGATTTACTTATCTGTTTTGTAGAGAACTTATCCTTGTATGTTTATTAAGGTGGCCAACTTAGTGTGCATGCTAGGGTTTGGAGCTAGAATATAAGTGAGTTTCAACTAATCGTTATGAACTTGTATTCATAAGTAGTAAAAATAGAAGGGACATCGGTTGTGTTAAGTAAATCCTAGGCAAGAATATCATGCGTTTCATAGTTATAATTGTCTAGTCAATGTTTATGATTTTCACAAACCTTAATGATCTTTGATATGTTTATCTATCATGTGTTTCATAGTTAGATAACTTGATAAGAATAATTTGGTACGAGTTGCGTTTCATTTAAATCAATGAATTTAGGAAAATCTGAGAATTAATTTGTGCGTTTCACGGTTAATTTGGGGCATTGTCATTCATGGTTTATAGAAGGAATAATTGGTAATAACCTTGTACGCATATGTTTGTGTGTGGAGTAGGATCCTTTAGCTAGCTTTTCACCATTATAATCAACCTTGTCGTTTTAAATCTTTAAATTTTGCTTTTGAATTCAGTTTAATTTTAGTTAACTTTGTTTCAAATAAAATCCCCCCATTTGTTTGTTATTTGTTTTAATTAGTCTAGTTTTTGTTTGTTTTTTATTTGATTAGCAGAGCCCTCTAATCCCCGGCCTAGAACAATCCCTACTTATTCATACTACAATTACATTATAGGGTCTTAAATTGTGTGTTAGTTTTTAGCATATCAGTGGCAAGCCAACGTCGAGTCATTGATGACAAGGGCAAGTGAGAACATTCGTCAATCAAATGCGTGACCTAATAGTGGATGGAAGGTTCATTATTGATTAGGATGAGTCCAAGGAATACCTTAAGTTGTAGGGACGAGATTGCAAGGAAGTTCCAATCCTGAGATACGTACCCTATGTATCTTAAGTCTTAAATTATGTTACTAGCCATAGGATGATCAAATGGATTATCGAACATCCAAAAATGCCGATTTTTGTATTAGACGAAGCATGTAATGACATGAAATAGACATAATGGTGCTCATCTATGAGAATTCACTGAACATTGACTAACTATAGAAGTGTTTGAATGGAAGATTACCTATTTGTCAATCATATCATACTCTTGAATTATGGATGCAACTAGTTCTTAGATTTGAGGCATCACTAAATATCTCATATTAATGAATATGATCTTTGGTCTTATCTCGAAGTTCTCAAATGATAGCATAGCCTTATAGTGTGAGGTTCGAGATTATGTGCATTAATATGGAAATACGTGAATGCACAACAAAGAATTTGTCACCTTCTAGGTAATCATAAAGGTAAATATTCCTGGAGCCCATCGACGATATATCTCCACAATTCTTTGGCCAAAGCAATATACAGGAGATACATCAGGATGACCATACTCATATGTAGAGTTTGACAATAATTTCATGCTCTAAAATATATGATTGAAATATAGTAGACAGAAGAATTGCATTGCATTGTAACCATAATCGAAAGTCATTTCTAGATGTTACTATTTGGTTTGTGGATATTCTTATAAAGTTGAATTAGAATGCTTTCTAATTATGTAGAATTAGAATGCTTTCTAATTATGTAGAATTAGAATGCTTTCTAATTATGTAGAATTATATTAATCAAATTATCCACTGGGAACTTTAGTTGGAACCTACAATGTCACACACAATAGAATGATATCGAAGGATAAAATTGGTGAAGACTAAATATAAAATAAATAAATTATATAAAATATTCTATTTTATATTTAATTAATTGGTTTGGGCCTACTATTTTTTGTTAGTTATTTGAACTAAAATACAATAAAGAAGCCCAATCCGAAAGGAAATACCAAATTAATTAAATAAATAAAATAGAAGTGAACCGGGCTAAAACTCAGTGGCAAAGAGAGATGTGGCAAGCCCAAGGAAAGGTCTCCTAGGGCTTGCGGCACACATGTGTAGTGGAGGATTAATTTTTAATCCTATAGGCTTTTGGAATTGTTCTCTGTATAAGCCTAAGGGGTCTTTAGACCTAAGATATAATTCACAAGTCGCAAACAGAAATTAGAGAGAAGGGAATTAGGTTTTTCAATTTAGAGAGATTGAAAAACAAAAAACACCACACCCTACACCCCTTCCTGACCTAGAGGAGAGTTTCCTAGTAGACTATTGTCTTCCTGCTTCACCAATTGGAGATTTATTCTTGTGGATACTAGTAGATGACTAACACTTGGGAGCCTCAACAATATTGAATTCATCCGCAGATGAAGTCTAAAGGATTTTTTTCTTTTGGTCAAAATATGAAATCGAAATGTTGGAATTCTAAACTTAATCTAAGTTTATGCATATGTTCTTAATTTATTTTGCGTGAACACAATCACGTCGATTAACCACAATCACATGGATTAATTTACTAAGATTAAACAGAATCCAACATTTCGCTAACCATGCATGTTAATATGATTATTTATGCTTACGTCACTTGCCACGCTTCCGCACACATGTACTAAAGTAGTCCACAACCCAACAAAAACCACCATTATCCAAACTGGGCCGAAGTGGTTGAGTTTTATATAAAGTTATTTAATACATGTCTTAATACTACTAGGCATTCAAATTTCTCACCATGTTAATCATAGCAAGGGATCCCTACCACAAAACCTTATCTTATGCATCTCTCTCTTCCTTATACGCGTCTGATATCTCTCTTTCTCTCTCATCCGTGCTTGGTTCTCTCTCCTTCCCTCTCTCTATCTCTCCCCTTATCTCCCTGGTATGCATCTCGATCTGTCTCTCACTTGTCTCAACCTATCCTCTCTTCTCTCCATCAATACATGTTCTCTTTAGATCTCGCCGTTCCCACCAATTTTCTTCACATCTCGTCACACTTGTTGCCCCTATCTCGTCGAATTCTTGAATTCTCATTGCCCCGATCCACATTACACTTAATTTTTGGTTAACTGACCATGATTGGTTTCATGGTTCGGTTTCAATGCCTGAATCGTCTCCACCGAAAAGAACGATTCGATTGTCGATTTCAACCAATCGGATTGGTTAACCGCACCACACACCAACTCCAAGGAAAACTTACATGGGTGATGCATGCATGCATTGTTTGTTCTTATCTAACAATACTGTTAACGCATGGTCCTTTTAGACCTTTAAAATAATATCTAGATATAATTTGACCCATTGAAATGGGTTTGGAGAAAACCTACGAGAGGAGGATAAGATCAAGGCCTTTGGCCTACGAGCCAGGCCAACGAAACTAGATGACAGAACACCATCACAAGGATTGACGATGACTGCTACAAACAGTGCCTACTGCTGACGATGCCCTACTGATAGGAAACGATTGCATGATCGAAACGTACTTTTTGACCACTCGAGCTAGTTAGCGAAATTGACAACTTTATGGCACGAAGTTTCAGAGGCACGTCTACTCAGGCACCAACTGCAGGCCACGCGTTGGCCACCAACGAGAACGAAAGTCTATGAAGGGGCATAAAGATTGACATGCCTAGCGCTCAGTTATCTTGTTGTCCAACCACTATAGCTTGAGCAATTGCTTGGTACGTGTGACCCATGAAATCATGCAACTAGCTCTGAATGAGTGTCACCCTCTCCACACGTCGTGGATAATGGAGGAATAGCTAGTAGGTCACATCTACGTGTTAAGTTCATTAAATTCTAGAACGGTGAAAGATTCAAAGGTTCATGACTTTTGGGGTCATTAAGGGCCTATATAGAAGGGCCGAATATCCCTTATAAGCGGTGGATCATAAGAGGAAAATTACATTACACTATTGTAGAGCACTCTTTATAATCTATATCAAATATATATAAATCACTGTAGTGGACGTAGCCCAAGTTTGAGGGTAAACCGCTTAAGCCTTGTTGTCTATAATTTAGTTATATAACCCGAGCCCATCAAGGGTTGACCATACTGGTCTTTGTTGATCTCTCAGTTTTGAGCGTTAACATATACCCGTGGATAAAATGTGCATGCACTCGTTGGACTTTAAGTTTTTTACCATAAAAGGAAGTGAGATAATTGTCAAACACCAATTTAGTCTCTGACACATTTCTTAATTTTTGGTCATCGAGATTCAAACTAATATATCAAACGGAAACAACGAACATGATTCAACATGAGTGTGTATGTGGAGGAAAATGGTTTGCATTTATTATTTCTCTACAAAGAAAACTTACATGTGTGAGGTGCTTGTGCCCCTTGTTCCTATGCATCTTCTCACAAAAATAAGGACGCACACACTGTTACATTCAAGTTTTTCAATTTAATTTACATTTAGAGATGCCACTTAGTACTACGGTCTACTGACATTCCTCTTCACTTTTAAGTAAAAGGCCTTAGGTTCAATTCTGGCCAACCAAATTATTATGACTAGCGCATTATGAAGTTTAACCTACTCCCCCACCCTATAGTGTAGATAATATCTTATGTATTAAAAAAAATTTACATTTAAAGATAATAACTGTTACTATATGTATAGAAATGACAATTGGCCATAATAACTATTGCCATATATATGATAATAGTTGTTACTATATATATATATATATATATATATACAAATTTCCTATAACATCATACAAGGAAGGGATATAATTTTCACACATCGTTTTAGCCTCTCATACACATTTCTTAATTTTTGGTCACTGGACTAATAAATCAAACGGAAACAACGAACATGATTAAACATGAGTGTGTATAAAAAGCAAACCGGTTTGCATTTATTATTTCCCTACAAGGAAAACTTATTTGTGTGAGGTGCATATACCCCGTGTTCCTATGTATCTTCACACACAAATAAGAGCACATACACTTGTTACATCCAAAATTATCCTTTAAATTTACATTTAAAGATAACAACTGTTACTATATATATACAAATGGCAGTTGGCCATAATAACTGTTATCATATTTATGTATATAAATGGAGAAGACAAATTCGGTAAAACATTCATAATATCAAAAATGTTCCTCCCTTTTACAACTATTTTAAAAAACAATTTAAATCATTTTTTGAACTTTTTAAATCATAAATTATATATTAAATTTTTTTTTAAATAAAATTAAAATATCAACTAAAATAAAAAGAGCCAATTGCCACACATGTATGTGTGTGGCAAGAGGCTAATATATGATAATAATTGCTGCCATATGTATACAAATTCCCTATAACATAATGTATGTCAGCAAAATCGAAATAGAAATGTACATCTTTTTAGTAATTCCCATCATTTATAGAATGAGTAATTAAATTTTTGTTGACCCAAAAATATTAAAAATTATCACATGAAAATCCCAAAATAAAATAGCCAAGTGGGTAATTTGGCTCTATATATTATTCGACCCACACAAAGAATCTTCGCTTCACTCAGTCTTTGTCCAAACAGAGCTCAACAGTTGGCCCCCCAAAACCTCTCAAAAATCAACATTTCACTTCCTACTCTCTCTCTACAAAAAGAAACAACTATGTTCTCTCTGCTCTCACTCAAGAAAAAACTACATCAAATTCTGTGTCTGTTATCTTCGTTTATCAACCGAAAAAACAGAACACTCTGTTCTTCTTCCTCTGTTTCTCCCCCAGACTTCGATTTGCAGGTAGTTTTCTTCCTAAATTTTCACTCTTTGTCTTAGAATTCAACTGGGTTTTCAGATTTTGATACAACAATGAAGTTTATGTCTCCTCACCTGTTCTTTTCTTTGTTTTCGATTCGATTTTCCGGCGAAATAAACAGGGTAGACTTTTGAGCAATTGGGTTTACTGTCTCAGTGGATTTTCAGTTTTCTTTCCAATTTTGAAAGAGATTTATTTTTACTGAAAAAGCCTGTCTTTTTTCTAATTTGGAAATTCATTCATCTTCTCTTTTTCTTTGTGGATAAGGAGTACTTTTCAAGCTCGTTTTCCACATGGTTTCGATTTTTAATTTCCATATCCAATTGGGTCTTTAAAGCAGGAATTACAACCCCTTTGAAAGCTTTGAACTTCTTTGTTTATCGAATCGAGTCTTCGATCTTTTAAGCTTTTTCACTGAGGATCACACAAGTTTTCCTGGAAACTTTGTGTTGAGAGTTGACTTAGTTGACCAGTCAGTGGAAGATGAAAGCTTAGAAGCTTCGAGTTATGGTTTATCAAGTTGGAGCACAAGACTCTTCTGATAATGCATTGGTTATGTTTTTTTTGCTGGTGAACCTAATTTTCAACCCTACTTTTTGAGATTTTGACTTTACTTTCGATCACATATTTGAGCTGTTTTCTTTCATTTTTCACCTTTCCTCCCTTTCTGCTTGTTATCTCCTCACTGGGAATGATTGCAACTTTCTCTGGAATGCTCATTAAACTCTGTTTGGTTGCTGAGAAAATGAAGGGAGCATAGCATGGAATTATTAGAAACTTCGTTTTTTTGCTATCTAAATCTTGGGTTTTGTTGGTTGTGATAAGCTTTAATTTTCCAACCAATTTTTTCTTTCTGGTCAATTATTTCCACTAGTTGGAGGTGCTCTTAGTTGCTTGAATTCCCAACTGTTTCTTCCAAGGTGCCTGAGCATCTGAATCATTAATTTTTTTTACCTGCTCATAGCTAATTTTGTCTGTGTCTGCCACCTTGAAAATTGATTATTTCAATATGTTTTCATAGTTTGATTTCTTGGTATTGAATTTAAGTATCTTTGTGGCTGTATTTTGGTGCTGAAAATTTTTTGTTCAGCAGAAGTCAGAATCTGTGAAGATGTTGGAGAAGGTGGATGAGTTCGATATGGAGAAAATCATAGAAGACTTTGAAGCAATGACAAAGGATGCTGAGAGGGTTCAGAGAAAAACCCTGAAGAAAATTTTGGAAGAAAACGGATCGGCGGAGTACTTGCAGGGTTTAGGACTGAATGGAAGAACTGATCCAGAGAGTTTCAAGGCTTGTGTTCCGCTTGTTACTCACCAGGATTTGGACCCTTATATTCAGAGAATTGCAGATGGTGATTCGTCCCCCATCCTCACTGGGAAGCCAATCCCAACCATCTCATTGAGGTACTTTCGAGTTCCGAAAATTCATCAGTTTTATTTTTTTGTTGCTTCATCAGTTGGACTGGATTTTAAATTTGTGTTGGAGAGGTTTCGGTTTCTGAGATGTTGTACAATATATGCAGCTCTGGTACTACTCAGGGAAGGCCAAAGTTCGTGCCTTTCAACGACGAATTGATGGAAACTACCATGCAGATATTTCAAACTTCTTTCGCGTTTAGAAACAGGTATTGATGCCTTTTCTTTGGCTGGTGTGTGGGTGTTTGGAGAATTTGGGACTAGGTTTAGTTCGATGATTTGAGCATGTGCAGTTCTTCTTGCCTAATCCTGTATTACCCTCACTATTGTTGTTAGGAAAAATAGTTTAGTACTTTCTCATCTTTCAATTTTCTTCCCTTACATTTTTTGATAATCGGAAACGATGCCTATTGTTCAGGGAGTACCCCGTTGCGAATGGAAAGGCCTTGCAGTTCATATATGGGAGCAAGCAGTTCAAGACGCGAGGCGGTTTGGCAGCGGGAACTGCCACCACCAATGTTTACCGCAATGATAAATTCAAAAACACAATGAAATCAATGCAGTCTCAGTGCTGCAGCCCTGACGAAGTAATATTCGGCCCCGATTTCCACCAATCCTTGTATTGTCATCTCTTGTGTGGCCTAATATTCAGGGACGAAGTTCAGATGATATTCTCAACATTTGCTCACAGCATTGTCCTTGCATTTAGAACCTTTGAGCTGCTGTGGGAAGAACTATGTGCTGACATTCGAGACGGGGTACTCAGCGACCGAATCACAGCGCCGTCAATCCGATCAGCTGTGTCGAAACTGCTCACCCCGAACCCCGAATTAGCTGATTTGATTCATGGAAAATGTTCAGGATTAAGTAACTGGTATGGATTGATACCAGCACTTTTTCCCAATGCCAAGTACATTTATGGGATCATGACAGGGTCCATGGAACCTTATTTGAAGAAACTGAGGCACTATGCAGGGGAGTTGCCATTGTTGAGCGCAGATTATGGCTCTTCTGAAGGGTGGGTTGGGGCAAATGTCAACCCTAAATTGCCAAGTGAGTTGACCACTTATGTTGTGCTCCCAAATATTGGGTACTTTGAGTTCATCCCTCTGAGGAACAACAGTGGTGAGCAGCCAGTGGGACTCACTGAAGTCAAAGTTGGTGAAGAGTATGAGGTGGTCGTCACTAATGTTGCAGGTAATTCCCCTATTTTAATAATAATTAGGGTTTAGGGTTTGCTTCCTATGAGTGAACAATATGCATATCTGAAATCCACATATTTGAACTTAGGAGAGAAACTTTATTGGGTCTGGTGGGACCGCAAAGTTACGGTGGGACTCTGTTTGTGGGGGAAGTTGGATAATTCTCACACGGCGTATCTTGATCAACATCCAGAGAGAAACTTCAATAAGATTGTTAGATTATAATAATTCTCACACCACGTAGATTTAGTGGAGTCGGGTCAAACGTTCAAAATACCAAAAACCCTATTTTATGAGAGTAGTTAAACAATACACGTAGTAGGACAGTTTTCCAACCTTTGCCTTCTCTTGCTATACCCAACTTCCCATCGAATGGGATCCTAGAAACCATGTGACCCAAAAGTTAAGGGCGCATATCCCTCCCTCGCATACTCTATTGTTCTTTCCAATTATTATTTTGTTTTATCTCTATTGTCCGCAATGAGATTCCGAATTCTCATTAGTTGAGGTGATCAACCAACCAGCTGGCTTACACACAGGCCTCTATGATTGCTTTGAATCACAGAATAACCTTTAAAAAAACAGTGAAAAGGCATTTGATTAAATAATCCAATTGTTTTATTAGTTAGATACCTCCTGCATATGATCCTTCTGTGTGTAGTTGGCATATTTGATATATCAACATCAAATTGCTTGTAAATAATTTCATTGCTTTGAACGGCAAACTTCTCTATAATTTACTCTGTGTGGGGCTAGTTCTATGTACGTATAGAGACAATCTTGTCAAAGTAGACAGATTAATTGTTTTCTTATTTAGCCTATGCCTAACGTTTTGTATACTTAATTATATGCCTTTGTATTCGATGCCAACTTGTAATTATTTAATAGTATCCATGTTTGTTTGTCAAACTTATCGGTCGGCTCGTCTGAAAACGTAGTCAGTCATCTCATGTGCATATATCCCTACTTGTGTTTAAAAAACTGACCAAATTTAACATGCAGGTTTGTACCGTTACAGACTAGGAGATGTAGTGAAAGTTGTGGGGTTCTACAACTCAACCCCGGAGCTCAAATTTGTGTGCCGGAGCAATCTTCTGCTTACGATCAACATCGACAAGAACACCGAGAAAGATTTGCAGCTATCCGTTGAAGAAGCTGCAAAGCTTTTAGCTGCAGAAAAGTTGGAAGTTGTTGATTTCTCAAGCCATGTGGACTTGTCCACGGATCCTGGTCGCTATGTCATATTTTGGGAACTCAATGGTGAACCAAGCCATGAGGTTCTCAGTGAGTGCTGCAACTGTTTGGACAAATCTTTTGTCGATGCAGGCTACATGAGTTCGCGCAAGGTCAACACCATAGGCCCGCTCGAGCTTCGGATTCTTCGGAAGGGAACCTTCCAGAAGATTCTAAACCATTACCTAGCTCAAGGTGCCGCTGTTAGCCAGTTCAAAACACCAAGATGTGTAGGGCCTAACAACAACAAGGTTTTGCAAATCTTGTGTGGCAATGTGGTTAGGAGCTTCTTTAGTACTGCCTATAATTAAGTGAATAGTACAAGCTCAATACTGAACACATTAGTGGTTTCCAAAACCAGTCCACAGTTGTTTTAGCTTTTTCAAGGCATTAGATATATCACACAGTAAATACGTCTCTTCCCGCCCTAGATAGCTCAAGTGGTGTGGGACGATGGTAGAATTTAGGTTTAAATCTCTTTGTAAACACAAATATGTCTCATGAAGTTAGTTTACTTTGTAACGTGTTGGTTTTGTAAGCTTTTTTTAAGTGTTCAGTACTTTGTGTCAATCTTCGACTCAAAGCAGATGACGAGAAATTTGTATTTTAATTACATTGACAACGATCAAACTCTAAACTTATCTTAACCCTAAATCCTAAAAGTAATAACGATTTAATGCTATGAACTTACATAATTTCATGTATTCATTTGGATTACATGTCATGTGAATGATTAAGAAAGACAACAGATCGAAGTGTTGTATTCATGGAAGAATGGGTCTCTCTCATGACGGATGTTGACAATCGAAACCCAATTCACATGTAAATGTCAAACAATAAAACACACTTTGAGCCAAGTGCAACCCCCATTTTGTTTAATGGAACCGGAGCCACGTGATTGGGGACCATTTTTTTTTAGTATTGCTTTAGTACTACGTAGTGTTAAGTGTTTAACACTACGTAGTACTGAAGTTTTTTCACACTTTCTTCATAAAAGACAAAATTTAACCTAATTGATAAACAATAGGATCTTCAGAAATTCTTTCCAGCATATTTTTTTTTTGACAAATAAATGATTGAGATTTAACACTCAATGAATTGAGTTAAATCTCAATCATTCTTTTATGTCTCAATCATTTTGCGCAGGAGATCGAGCAAAGCTCATAGGATCCTTGTATGTCTAATTTCAGATAAACAAAAACAAGGAGAAATTGTTTTCTTTCTTTGAAAAGGCCCAAAAGCAGTCTAATGTTAGATTCCTACTTAATGTTTACAAGTTAACAGAAGTTATGTGCTATAGAAAATGCTAGCAATTAAGCCCGTGCAGTGGTGCGGGTTTTAAAATTATGTTAAATGTGTAGAATATTATGTAGCAAAAGTTACATGTACATCAAAATTGATTTACATCCTTCCCGCGCAGTGGTGCGGGTTTTAAAATTATGTTAAATGTGTAGAATATTACATAGCAAAAGTTACATGTATATCAAAATCGATTTACATCCTTCTGTTCAATAAGGTACAAAAGATAGGTGTTTATAAGATATATTACATAGCAAAATCTATTTACATCCATATCAAAATCTATTTGCATTATGTTGAGTAAGAAACTAAAGATTGGTGTTTGTAGGATATATTACACAGTAAACTTTTCCCAACTTTTGACATTGTTCTCTATTGCCGAGCAATACTTCACTCTTCGTTCTTTTTTGTTGTTCCATAGATAGGGGTGTACATTTTTGTACGAGAAACATGTGATATCATTGTTAATTGGCAATAAATATGATGAGTTCAAATTAAGTACTAATCACTAATTGATATAGATGTAAGTGTAAATTATTTGCAATTGGATAATACTTACCGAATTTTGGAAGCAACAGAGGTTATTTCATAATTGTTTGGGAAAGTTTTCTTTATGAGAGATTTGACGGGAATATTGTCAACGTCTGATACACTTTGTTCATCAATTTCTTCATCAGTTTCAGTATTCCTTAATTCCATGTAAAACATGAGACTTGGTGAAAAACTATAATAAGGTCCTGCTGTTGAAATAGTACAGCAGTGTCATTTTCCTGGAAATCCACAATACTATTCATGCCAAATAAAACCATTTCCAAGTACATGAATTAAACCACTCACAATTGCTACATTTTTATTCTAATACAAACACGTATAATGCTAGTCCAAGATAATGAATCACAAATGATGGTGTTCGCCTGGATAATGCACAGGATTACGAAAAATTTATCCTAGCTTCTATAGTGGTAAGTAACAATAACGGCCAGGCCAGAAAGGAATAAAACATAAAAAAAGAGCTCAAGAATATTGCTGGGACCTTGCTCAGAATATATGAAATTTTTTTTTGAAAAATTTCATTCGGACCCATTCAATTTTTCTCTACACCCAACTAAACAAATTTATCCGCCAAACTCTCAAATTTGCCCTTACTAAATAAGAAAAGAAATAAAGATGAGTGTTTTACTCTCTTCACCCAATAACCCTGAACCCACCACACCACTGCACCTCTCTGTTCTTTCTGGCAAACTCAAACCAAACGTTAGCAAAATTTTACCCCAAAGTTGTCGACATCTGTTAACTCCTTCCATTCATTTCCTTTAATTCTCTTTCTCATCTTTCCTCTTCAAATCTTTAATTCTCAACTGTTAACTCGAACATAACTTTGTACTATTCTCCCGTCAACAACAATTCACACCCGCCACTCTCTTTCCTGATTGATTGGATCAAAGTTTGCGTAGAGTTAAGAAAGAGAAAAAGAAGAGCATGAATTGGATTTATCAGAGCTTTGATTTTGTTCGCCGGAAAAACATAGAGGTGTCTTAGTTTGCAACGTGAAAACCTCCATTAATTCTTTTGTGTTTTTTCCGAAGGTGGTTGATCCATTTACAAGTGTTTAATTGTTTTTTTATATTATTTCGGGGCAAAGTTGGAATTTCAACAAATAAGATTTTAAATTGGGTGTAGAGATAAAATAAATAGGTTCAAAATAAAATTTTCCTTTTAAAATTTTTTTTTTCTGCTTAGACCAAATTCACATGAAGAATCTGCGGGGACAATAACCTTACATTTTCTTGACGAATAGAAGGTCCGAAAAAGTAACAAAATTATAATCCAATCCAATCTGCAATATTAGATTATTTTTCTAAGACAAAAATAATTGTACAAACTTAAGAACCTGGAGAACACAAATGAGTAGATAGGTATTCACGTTTTAAGTTTTGCATACCCCTTCAAGCTTGGGCTACATGTATTTATAATCAGTGAAGTTACATTCAGGGATTCAAATCCCTATTTACATGGAAGCTTTGAAAATCAAATATACAATCCTAAACCTAACCAACTGCTTACATATCATAGTTCAAAACAGATTTGAATTCATTCAAACAGATCAAATATATTTTATCCTAACAGACTGAGGACTAGGTCTAACATCCCCCCGCAAGCTAATAGGACGAGAAACCACTGGAAGCTTGGAAACCAGAGTCTTGAACCTTGATGATGATAAACCTTTCGTGAATATATCAGCCACTTGATCTTGGGAACAAACATAATTGACAAGAAGCTCACCACGCACCACATTTTCATGTACGTAATGATAATCAACCTCCAAGTGTTTTGTTCGGGAGTGAAATACTAGGTTAGAAGCTAAAGCTATGGATGAAATGTTGTCACACCATAGTTGTGGACGAAGAAGAGGCAACTGTAAATCACGAAACAAAGAGCGCAACCAAGAAATTTCTGCTGCTGTATAGGCCAGTTGCCTATACTCAGCCTCTGTGCTTGAGCGCGAAACCGTCTTTTGTTTCTTGGAACTCTAGGAGATCAAGTTCAATCCCAAATATATACCATAGCCTCCTGTTGAATGTCGCGTATCAGGATCACCTGCGTAGTCAGCATCTGAGAACGCACTAAGCTGCATGCTGCCAGATTTGTACAATAGGCCATGATCGTAGGTAGACTTAACATACCGTAAGATTCGTTTCACAGCCGTCCAATGTGTATTGGTTGGAGCATGCATAAACTGACATAATTGATTAACAACATATGAAAGATCAGGACGTGTGATCGTAAGATATTGTAAAGCACCCACGACACTTCTGTAATTATGAGGATCAGGATGTGTGGTTCACCATCATGAAGACTCAGTTTCTGACCTGCATGGACTGGTGTTGAAATAGGCTTTACATCAAGAAAATTGGTTCGCTTTAAGAGATCCAATGCATACTTGGTTTGACTAAGGTGCATCAGATTCTGCGAATATGAAACTTCCACACCAAGGAAATAGAGGAGTGGCCCCAAGTCTTTCATCGAGAACAAGGTGCGAAGCTGCTGAATTAAGTGATGTGTTTGACGTGGGTTATTGCCTGTGAGCAGTATGTCATCTACATAAATCAACAAAATTAAATAAACACCATTTTGCTTGAACACAAACAATGAATAATCACATTTAGATTCCTGAAAACCCAAGTGAAGCAGGAAATCCGAGAACCGCTTAAACCACGCTTCGTACAAGCTCCGTTGTAACTTGCAAACATGATTTGGATATTGGGGATCAACAAAACCAATAGGCTGCCTCATATACACCTCCTCCGTGAGATAAACATGTAAAAAAGCATTTTGAACATCAAGTTGATGAACTGGCCATCGATTGGAAACAGCAAGACTAAGTACCAATCGAATTGTACTGTGCTTGACCACTGGACTGAACGTTTTGCCATAATCCACCTTGTTTCTGATGAAATCCATTTGCAACAAACCGTGCCTTATGTCTTTCTATGGAACCATCTGCATGTCGTTTAATCTTGTAAACCCACTTGTTCGGGAGCAAGTTCATGTTAGGTTTGTAGGGGACAAGATTCCACGTCCCACAACGCTGCAAAGCATTGAATTCTTCGACCATAGCACTTTGCCATTCCTGTTGTTTTACTGCTTGAGTGAAGGACGTGGGTTCAACATTTTGATCATTTGTAATGACATGCAAAGCATACTTGGGATTGGGTTTCTAGATGCTAGCTTTGGAGCGAGTTTGCATGGAATGTACTGGATTAGGGGCACAAACCAGTTCATGTTGCTCGACATTTTCACTAACTGACCCTTGCTCATTTGGTAGTCCTAGAGACATAGTACTAGGGTCAGATGGAGTGGGGGAACGGTCGAGTGGCAGGGTTGGAGGCAAACTAGGGTTTTCAAAAGACACTATGGAATTTGGCAATTGGGTAGGTATATTAGTTGAGGTGGGTTCATGTGAGAGAGGTAATGTAGTCAGTGAAGGCTCTATGGCAGCGGGTTGTGGTTGAGATAAAGTAGGAAAGACAAATAAGAGGTCAGGATGAGAAGAACTCCCTGTGGTGTGGACGTTTTCCTTTCGAAGTGCGGTTTCCTGAAACGGAAAAGAGTCCTCATCGAATAGGACATGGCGAGACAAATAAACTTGTCTTGTAACTAAATCCAAACATTTGTACCCCTGATGATCTAGCGAATAACCTAAGAAAACACATGATTTAGACTTAGCTTCAAGTTTGTTTTGTGTATATGGTCTTAGCCACGAAAAACACCTACACCCAAACACTTTAAATGTGTTACAACCCGTCCCAAAATTTTGACAGAGGAATATTCCGTCAACAGTAACGGAATATTCCGTCAGAAAGGTATATTCCGTTAAAACTAACGGTGCTGACGTCAGCCGCGCGTGGGATGACGTCACCGAGCGCGTGCAGGCGCATGCTGCGCGTGGCCACACGTGGATACCGAGTTCGGGCGTGCTGGCCGACACTCGTAAGTGACGAAGCCATTAAATGCATGACAACACTTAGTTTAAGTAAATTAAATTACCATAAAGTTGCGGAAATTAATGTCAACATGCACAAGATTCAGAGTGTACTAATTTGAAACAGCGGAAACAAAATAATGAATCAAGTTCCTAGAATTTCTATCCATAACAGGGATGGACATTATTAAAGAAACTGAATAACAAAAAAGATAAATCCCTACATGGTCGGGAAATAGAGTTAGAGCTGTCACTCGGATGCCTCGACTTCACCAGATGCTCTATCACTATGTCATGAAGGGGGCGCAAAAACAAAGGTGTGAGTGGACGAAAAATAAAAGTTTTCGAAATACCTTTCTCTTTTCAACATAATAACCCCCTGTTTGAAATCCAGTATATTTGCAAAATCATACTACCGTAGTATGTATCAAAATCATACTATAATATAAGTATAAAGCTGAAAGTAAATCTCAACGCGAAATCCGTAAATAATACCATAATAGATGTCAACCCATACTTTATAAGTATAACTGGAAATATATATATATCAACATAATTCCGTAAATAACAATTCATATTCCCATAAATCGTTTCGCCACATATATATCAATAGTATAGATAAGAAATCCAACACAGGGTATATGAGCAATCACCCATGTACGTGTTGAGGAACAGCCTCTCAATCCCCGTACAAGCACTTTACGTTATCAATCAATTTGTACTCCTAGTACCACGCACATGTAAGCATTTGCGCATTAGCGCGTCACACCCGAGTCCTTACGTAATGGGGCCTTTTCCCCAAAAATAAACATAAACGTAAGACAAGCTTGCACTAAGGTATTTACCGGACAATACCCCTGGAGTACAGTGCGTGTGACCCAAACATGTGAGACTTGTCCTACGGCCGTGAGACGGTACTACAACGTAGTGAAAGCATACCAAGTGTGTTTGAAAACATACATATATATATATATATATCATGTATAGAAGTGAAGAATATCATATATCTCATAATTTCCCAAATATTTAATCCTTGTGTAATCGAACATAATCATGCGTAGAGGCCAATAATAAAATACCAATATTTATGCATACCCGAAATCATAGGCTAAAACCATTTAATAATATATATCCATATATATTCAAATCTCAAAATCATTTCATAATATATATATAACCATATATATATATATATAAGCATGTCTCAAAAACATTTAAATTCATGTAAGAAACCCATTTCATAAATATTTTCAAGCATATAAATCATTTAATAAAACAAAAGTCCACTCATTGGTGATCGGGAGTGAAATCTCCCTTGGTGTTGCCCTCCTCGAAGTGTGGCGCCAAAGAATTATCTATTTAATATCAGGGGAAAAATTAGAACCTCCCTAATATAAATTAATATAGGCCCTATAGAAAAATATTCCAAAAATAATACTATTTTAGCGAAAACGGGCTCGAAAAACGATTTCCGGGGCCCGAAAACCCTACAGTCGCCGTCCACTGCCGCAGGCGCCGCCGTGCGCCACCGCACGTGCCGGGAAACGGTCGGACGCGCCGCCACGCGCCGGGAGGAGCCGCCACGCGCTGGCAAGTGTCGCCATGCGCTGGCACGTGTCGCCACGCGCTGGCACATGTCGCCACGCGCTGGCACGTGTCGTTTTAAGTTTTAAGTTTTGCATACCCCTTCAAGCTTGGGCTGCATGTATTTATAATCAGTGAAGTTACATTCAGGGATTCAAATCCCTATTTACATGGAAGCTTTGAAAATCAAATATACAATCCTAAACCTAACCAACTGCTTACATATCATAGTTCAAAACATATTTGAATTCATTTAAACAGATCAAACAGATTTTATCCTAACAGACTGAGGACTAGGTCTAACAATAATATCAAAGCCATGTGAATTGAATAGTCTGGTTTGAAATTTTCCCCTCAAATCTTTATTCAAAAAATCATATCAGTTTGCAGCAAAAGTTTTAAGCCAACTGATAACCAATAAGATATAAACAAAACAAAACTCATTAATAAAAATCAATAAGAAACTAGCCGGAAAATGCGAAAACCGTCGGCAGAAAAACTAGCCAGCAACTTACTTTCGATTCACCTTAAACCGTAATGAATCGAGGTATGCAATGGGTGATTTTGATTCCAAAGATGAAGGGAAAAGAATTGGTGGTAACAGCAAGGTCTGATTCGCCGGTGCTCGACTGGAAACAGCTTGCTGGACTTTGGGCATTGAAATCCTAAGTGCTTAATACTTGAAAACTGGTGAGAATTTCTAGAAATCTCGAAACTGTAACTGCTTAATACTTGAAAATGGGTGAGAATTTCTACAAATCGATTTGAGGGTTAGATTGAGTGTGAGAAGAGGGTTTGTATTTGGTCACTGTGTATCCAGGTCGCGAAGAAAAGGAAGGGAGACGGGAGAAAAAGAAAAAAGAAAATGAAATTTTTGGTTTTGTGTTGTCCATTTCAAGTCAACAGCTAGCTGAAAGACATTTTGGTAATTTTACTGTTCAAAATTTTAAATTCAAGGGAATGGAACATTGAAGCAGGGGCAAAACGGTCAATATTGGCAAAGTTGAAATAAAAGGAACTAAGCACGAACAAAATAGTCAGCACACTATTCATATGAGCAGTGTTTCAGTGTATTTCAAGTATTAGTTTAGATTGAACAAGTCCACAATTTCCTCACTCGGGAACTTGAGATAACACTGTTTGTACCATACTTCACCAATCTCAAAACTATCAAGCACCGGTCAACTTTATACCTTCAAAGAACCGCTGAAGAGATCATGCTAAGGCACCCCTGTCGAAGCACATAAGTTTCTGTCCAACTAGGAGACCAATCACAACGCGACATGTGTCAACACCAGAGTGAGCTTCTAGAGTTCCACATTGGCCGCGAAAGAAAAATATGGGACTCTCCTCAACTATAAAGGGAAATTATTTTCTCACAATTAATCTCTTATGATCTTAGATTCTCTAATCCATTATTAGAACTCACTAAATGAGAATTATGCTTAAACCCTTATATCATGTAAACTGTACATTATTCATGAGAACTCTTCTACCCTCTTGGACGTAGCCTATCTTAAGGTGAACCACGTGCGTCTTGTGTTTTTTTTCCTATCTCTATCTCTTTACATAACTTCACCTGGTGACCAAAGCAACCTCGTGAAGGTCACACTTTGACACTTTACGTTGTTTCGAAATTAACCTAATTTCGTGCATCAACAAAAACTATTGTAACAAACATTTGCTTTAATTCAAAACACGATGATGTGTTCACAGCATCTATCAAAGTCTTTATCCATTCATTGTCATTTCCTAACAAATTTAGGCATTTGCAGGCCGCCTGATATGAGGGTTGTATGCTATCATCCATAGTTTTAATGTCATCAAAATTTTAAGGCACCTTTTTGAAGATTTAAGAGCATTCTTAAATAATATAATTCACCAGATGCAGGATGCACATAAGCTATTCTGCCTATGGGTCTCCCTTATTTCCTAGGTTTCTAAATTTTTTTGAGACAATCTCATACAAATTTTGAAGGCATGTCGGCATAAGTTATTGTAAATGCTTCTGGAAATTTTTTATTAGCTTCAGACCAACTTGTCAACATAGTATTTTCATTACCCTTTTGGCTAACAATTGATTCCAGTAATTGATCACCATTGAAAACAACATTTTGTTCTGAAGGTAAATGAACTTATAATCTTTCAACAAAAGGTTGTTTAGAATGGATAGGATATTCAAACAATCGCCAAACAGATTCGTATGGAGAAAAATATTTGCAATTCAGATAGGCTAATATCTCATCCTCTGGTTTGTCTTAAAAACAACTCTAGCTTTATCTGGACATTTGTTTATATACTTGAAAAGATATTTTATAAATATTGATTGACAACATATTTCAACAGTTATGTGAGTGTTGTATCTCAATAATAATTATGAATTATAAGGCACAACAAATTTGCTATCAATCTGTACTCCATTTTTTAAAACAAATTTTGTTGAGTCCTCACGACGTCTATATATAGGGAATGCATTTGTTTCAAAAACTGATTCACTTTTATATTGTTTGGAAAAATGCTTAGAACATGTACCTCTTTGCATGCAAGGAGAATTAGGATTTATTTGCCCGCAAGAACCATGTATCATAAACTGGTTGACAATATAAAAAAGAATTGGGTGTTCATGTTTATTTGATAATTTAGCTGAAATGATTGAATCGATATCTATAATAGAAAAACATTTATAAGTTTGCTTTAATCAAATTAACATATGAGAATGAGGCAATCCTTTTTTTTGAAACTCAATTGTAACAACTTCTGTTAGAAATAAGATAGAAACCCAAGAAAACAAAAATAGTCTTATTTCTAACAGAATATAGGCCAGATTGATAAGACTATTTTTGTTTTCGTGCAAGGTTTTATTTAAAAATATCGTACAATGAAACAGAATATAGGCCAGATTGATAAGACTATTTTTGTTTTGCGGGCGTTAGAATATCGTGCAAGGTCTCATTACATTCGTCAAACGTTTGAATAAAACCTTGCACGATATTTTTATCAAGGTTTTCATTACGTATGTTAGAGTTAACTGCTTTAAGGCGATTTGTTACCTCATTATGTGTATCGTATATGTAAAGCTAAGCAAATTTAGGACTCTCACCTTTAAGAGGTAAGAGAGAATCCATTAGGTGATGAACTTGACCACTAATTTTAAAATTGTAAGGACCTGGTTTATCGTTAATTGAATGATCAACTTTGGCTTCCATTGAAGTAAATGCAAACAAAGAATTATAGGCTCTAATATTTTCTCCAAACAATAAACTCATGTGGCCTTTAGTTGGATCAAGTAAGTTATGCAAAAAAATGGGTATTGCCTTTTGAAGCGAAAGTTTAATCTTTCCTTCGTGGCAACAAACAGTAAAAAGAGGCTGATTGGTTGGAGATTTTTTTTTAATAGATTCTCGTAACCAAAACAATGGTCCACAGTTAATGCACTCATATTTTTTATCTCCTAAATCTACATATGTTTGAATAGTTCCTATGAAAAAAAAAACAGTTTAATTTGAGAAATAAAAAATGATAGAGTAGAAGATTAATTATAGTGACAAAAAATTTACTCTGCCTCTTTCTTTGATAAAATGTTTGGCCCCTATTAACTTCATGGAAGCATCTAATGGTACCTCATCTATGGTTATCACTGTTACAACCAGTTCTAAAATTTAATGTAAAATTATCAAAATACCCCTAGTGAACAAATGTTGACTTTTGTTGACTTTTCCGAAACGACATGTGGAAATTATTTTCTTTACATATTCAAGTAGTACTCGTCGATTCGAACACGTGGACGCAAGCAGAACTCAATTTGGAGTTAAAATGAGTATTTTACAGAACTTTAAAGTTCAAGGGCATTTTAGTAATTTAACGCCAGTAAGTTAAATTAGGGTTTATTGGGTTTTGACCTAGCTGCTGTGCAGCTATCCCTCTCACTCTCTCTCCCCGACCTCACTTTCTCTTCCTCTCTCACCCTCCCATTCTCTCGGTCAAAAACAAACCAAACACACCGAAACCCTAGAATTGGTTTAATCACAAAACCGTCGAAACACCACCCAAGACCATAGCCGTTACGATCGTCTCGTCATTCTTGATGAGACTGTGATTTCAGAACCCTTAAACTCGAACCAAATCGGCCAAACCGATACCGGAACGAAAACGACAAACTGTCCATTGAAGTTCCTTACAATCTCGGCTTAGGTAAGCCTCGAAACCATTTTCATTGGTTTTATCACGTTGAGTAGGTTCAATTTTATATAAGGAACGTAATTTTTGGTGCAGTTTTGGAGTAGAACGGATTTAGGGTTTGTCTGAGAATTCCCGGCCAATTTCAGGCCACTTCCGGCCATTTGATGTGAAAATTAACTTGACACACAAATTAAACCCTATTGTTGACAATTGTAGTATACGTGATAGTAGGGATCGTTCTAAGCCGGGGATTAACTAGGGATGCTAATCAACTAAAATAAGACTCAAAAACACTAAACTAGACTCTATAGACTCAAAACAGGTACTATAAAGGAATTTGGACGAAAATTCAATTAAAAAGACTCAAAATACTAAACAGGAATTGATTTGAACGAATTTAACTTAAACAAATAAATTAACAAAAACGAATGAAAGGGTGATTAACAAAGATGAAAAGCTAGCTAGAAGGTCCTTCTCCACACATGACATATATATGCATACAAATCGATCTCCAGTTATTCTTTCAATAAACCATGAATTCTCAACACCCCAGATTAATTAGGTACGCTTAAATTAACCTTCAGATTTTCCTAACGTTATTGAATTGGATGATTGCATACGACAACCCAAAGCATTCCCCACAAGTCCCCTATATGATTGCATAATAAAGATACAAGCAAGAATCATTAAGTTCTATGAAAACCATAAGCATTGACGAAGCACTTGTTACTATGATTGCATGAAACTTATGCCAAGAATTTACTTAACGCAATCGATGTCCCTTCGATTTTTACTACTTGTGAATATAAGTTTCTAACGATTAGGTGAAAGTCCCTTATATTCTAGCTCCAAACCCTAACATGCAAACCAAGTAGGCCTCCTTAATCAACACACAAGGATAAGTTTTCTGTAAAACAGTTAAGCAAATTGCACTCACGATTTATGAAACAATAACTGGATGTAATCAATTCATATCACATATATGTTCATGGCTTTGAATTCGCCTCTAGCTAAAAAGAAATTAGTTACTCATAATTACAATTGAAACAAAAACAAAAACTAAACATAGATAGAATACACCTAAAACCCTGAGGCACAATCTGGGATTCTGACTTTTGGCTCTTGTGTGCTCCCCCGTCGTCTTCTTTCTCTTCTGATTAAATTGCCTCCTCAAATACTCTCAAGCACGGTTTTCTAGAGAGTTCTGACCTCATGAGAACTCCTTCATCCATCTGAATTAAGTCCAAAGACACGCACAAATAGCTGCCACATTATCTTCCATGTAACCAAATCCGAGTAGGGCTCTTTTTCCTGTTTCGACCTTCAGTCACCAAAACAGCTATGAAATCTGCGATACTTATCAGAATGACAATCTGTAAACTCCTATGGAAACTAGACATCCAGAGCTTTCCAACCATATATGGTACGACATGTAATTCGTTCTGAGGAATTCTGGGTGCTCTGTCGAAGTTGGCAGTTATGCGCAGCACTGTCCAATTTTCATTCGGATTCTACTTTTGCAGTTTCCATGTCTTCCAAACTTCTATAATCACTCCTTTAGGGTCTTCTAGAACTCACGTTCTCAATTATCCTCATATGAAAATAAATCCCCCTTTGCAGCTGGAATTAGGTAGAAAATGATGATGATAAGGTTAGGATAAGATAAGATAAGGATAATGTTCCAGATAATGTTCCATGTTTTCTGCTCTTCCCTTATCTTCTTTGTCTTAAACTTATTCTTCATCTTCAAAACAGATTCCTAGCCTCATTTAAGCTCCCAATTCGTCCATTCCTTGTGCTCCATATGCATGCACTCCATTTAAGCCCATTTTTGCTCTAAAATGCACCAAAATGCACTTTCTTGCTTCACTTGCCATTTAAACCTACAAACACACGAAAATAGCTTAAATCACTATAATAAACAATAACTAACTACGTAAATGCAAGAAAACAAGTTAACTAAGTCGCATAAATATGCTCCTATCACCATTTTTCCAGCCTCAAACTAGTAAGAAAGTATTATACTCTTCAATACCTTCAATTTGATATATGGATCGTCAAATTTGGTTAAGAAATGAAGAAGATAGAAATTTTTGAAGTTTAAATTAAATTCCGGCCAAATTTTCCAGTTTTCGGCCAACCAGACGCCAGCCGGCGGTGGCTCCGGCGACCGGCGAGAGGTTGAAGACGATGGAATATTCCTGACGGCGTCAGCATATTCCGTTAACTTTAACTGACGTCGTTAACTTTAACGGCGATGACGTCAACAGCACATGCGACGACGTCAGCAGGTGCGTGCCTGCACCTGCCAGCGCGTGGCGACGTGTCTGACGGTTTCCCGACGCTTGCAGTGGCGGTGCATGGCGGCGGGAAGGTTTTCGGATCCTGAAAATCATTTTTCGAGCCCGTTTTCGCTAAAATAATATTATTTTTAGATTCTTTTTATTAAGGGTAGTTATTATTCTTTTTGGGGATGTTTTTAATATTATTCTCTATTATTAAATAGGTCAACCTACGACTAGACGCTTCGAGGAATGCAACACCAGGGAGGATTATACTCCCGAGTACTTGTGAGTGGACTTTTGTTTTAAATAAATGGTTTCTATGCTTTGAAACATTTATGTTTTGGATATTTATATGATTTTAAATGATTTTGAAGCATGATTTTATATATTATGAAATAGTTTTGGAACATGGTTTTGGAACATTGTCCGGTAAATACCTTAGTGCAAGTTTGTCTTACATTTATGTTTATTTTTGGAGGAAGGCCCCACGACGTAATGACTCGGGTGTGACGCGCTTATAGCGCAAGTGCTTACATGTGTATGGTACTAGAAGTACAAATGGATTGATAACGTAAAGTTCTTGTACGGGATTGGGATGAGGTTCCTCAACACGTACATAGGTGATTGCACATATATTCTGTGTTGGTTTTCTTTATTATACTTATGGATCTATTTTAAGGTATGACTTTTGGAAATATAAATGGTTGTTTACGGATTATACTTTGAGATCTACTTTTCAGTTATACATATAAAGTATGATTTGAATTATACTATGGTAGTATGATTTTACACCTATACTGATTTTCAAACAGGGGGTTAATATGTTGAAAAAAGAAAAGGGTTTAGAAAACTTTATTTTTTGTCCACTCACACTTTATGTTTTGCGCCCCCTTCAGACTTAGTAACGGTGCGTCAGGTGAAGTCGAGGCATTTGACTGGCAACTCTGAACTCTTCCCGACAATGTAGGGATTTTTCTTGCTTTCAGTTTCTTAATAATATCCATCCGTGTTGTGGATAAGATTTTAAGAGATTGACTTGAACTTTTAATTCCGTTGCTTATTCTTAGACGCTCTGAATCTTGTGCATTTCTGTAATAATTTCCGCAAACTATTTGACAGTTTAAATTTTTTAATGTAAGTGTTGTCATGCATATAATGGCTTCGTCACTGACGAGTGTCGGCCAGCACACCCCTACCTCGGTGTCCACATAGATTTCGAGGGCGGGGTGTGTCAATCACAGTCATGTTTTGATGATCAGGGAATGTATGATCAACAATTCTTCGTCGTTTATTTTGACTCTGAATTTTTATAGTTGTTGCACTACCAAAATTATAAGGTTGGTGCATCATGGAATATGTATTTACAAGTTCAAGGCTTTTTGAAAACAAATGAGTTGGACAATGTTCTTGTTTATCGTTAATGTCTGTTGAACTTGATATGCTATAAACTAACACACAATTTAAAACCCTTTCTACGTAGTTGTAGTATTAATGAATAGGGATCGTTCTTAACCGGGGATTAGAGGGCTTTGCTAACGACTTAACAAACTAGCAAAAATAATTGAAATTAAAGACACAAAACAAGCACACAAAATTGATGAGATTTCAATTTAAAAATTATCTAAAATTAAAACGAGAATTAAAAATAAGTTCTAAAGGGTGCCAACTGCAAAGATGGTTTGAAAAGATTTTCTACAAATTAATGACAGGCAAGCCAAATGATCTTTCTCCACACATGAACATTTGCTTACAAGTTAATACCCAATTATTTCTTCAATAAACCATGAATGACAATGCCCTAAATTAACCGTGAAACACACAAATTAATTCTCATATTTTCCTAAGTTCGTTGATTTGAATGAACCGCAATGCGCACCAAATTATTCTTATCAAGTTATCTAACTATGAAACGCATGATAGATAAAACATATCAAAGATCATTAAGCTTCGTGAAAATTATAAACATTGACTAGACAATTATAACTATGAAATGCATGATACTCTTGCCTAGGATTTTACTTAACACAACCGATGTCCCTTCGATTTTTACTACTTATGAATACAAGTTCATAACGATTAGGTGAAACTCACTTATATTCTAGCTCCAAGCCCTAGCATGCAAACCAAGTTTGCCACCTTAATAAACATACAAGAATAAGTTCTTTATAATGCAGATAAGTAAATCACATTCACAATTCATGAAATAATAATTGGATTAATTAACTCATAACAACATATGTTCAAGGCTTCGAAATCACCTTTGACTAAAAAGAAATTAGTTCCACATACTTAACAAAATAAATAACTTAAACGTTGTATCAATAAATATAAAGATGAAATTGAATAGAAAGAACCTAATTGTAAGCTCCAACTTGAACGTCTTTGAATCTTTGCCTTCAATTAGATCGATGGATGAAAGATTTTAGGGTATGAAAAGATGGAAAGAACTGTTGAATGATGAAAAGGTGCGGCTGCAAAAATAGATTGTGAGATCCCTTCTTCCTCTTAAATTTATGGCCTTATATAATTGGCTTCCCAAATCCACAATTTCATAGGACTCCTAAACAGGTTTTAAAAGAGTGTTTAGATAGTTTTAGAACTTCTTACATCCTAAAACACGTTCAACAATTGCCACCTTACATCCTTGCTTTCTAAGTAAAACAGCAAAACTGCTAGCTTTGACCTTCGTGCTCTAAAACCGTTCGGTTTCACTCGGTACTTATCAGAATCCAGATCTATAATATCCTATGAAAAGTAGACATCCAGGGATTTTCAATGATATTTGGCAAGCCTTGACAGCCCTTATAACGAATCTTGTATGAATTTCTAAAGTTCTAGCTTTGCGCAGACAAATCCTAGTCAAACTAGGATCCTTTCCTTTTTGCAACTCCTTGTCCTCCAAGTATCCAAAACGTCTCCAAATCACTTAATATCAGGTTTAAACTCCAAATAATTTCAAACGCAAGTGTCCAAAAGCTCCAGATGTCCATCCAAAGGTCGATTAATTCCAACTTTTTGCTCCTCTTCCATCAAAATTCGTACTTTGCCAATATTACCTACATTAAAACATAAAAGACGTAAAACACTGCAACTAAACAAATATAACAATGTAAATGTAAAGAAATAAGACAATAACGTAGCATAAATATGCCTCAATCAGAACTACCAAAAATGTGCGTACTACTTAAAGCATGAAAACTATGGCTTTCTTGCATCACTCGTCGTCTATTGCTGAGCCTAGTTTTATTGCGCATTGTACTCACAAATTTACAACATCAAACAACTAACTGGTAACTGGAAAGATAAAAAAAAACACACTAATAAAAGAAACACTTAAAAAAGCAATGAACTGACCTTTTGTGTAGTGTCAAGGAGAAAAATGTAGAAAAGGAGAACACCATCACCTATCAAAAAGACAAAAATAAAAAGTTAAGATCAAAATAATAACGGTAAGTAATTATTGAAAACTATAATCATTAATGTACACTTCTATATTAGACCACGCAATATATGCACGGTAAACACTCTATAAGTCCCCTGCCTCATTTCCAAATGTAATTTCATGACCACTGAATTTGTACATGCATGCAAAAATTTATTTTTCTTACTTTCATGCAACATAATTACTGTAGTATCGAACCAAATCAGCTGTATTTTAATGCCAACCAAAATTTTTTTATAATCACCAAGCTTTCTCATATCTCAGCTTCTTTGATATGTGATGCAGCTAATATACTTGCGTTTTCAGAAAATCAAAACCAAAATTAAAGCTGGACAAAATTTCACTACAATTCATGGTTGATTAGGCTGATATCACTAAGGCCGTGATATACTTTAAAATCGTAATTTCATGACTACTAAGTCCAAATTCATAATATAAACCACCAGCTGCGCAATTCTAAAAATCAAAACCAAAATTGCTTATTATTTTTGTAGAACAAACGGATTATCTAAACAAAGCTTAAAAGTATGAAATTGAAGCAAAATCACAACAACCATAATTGAAGAACCTGCTTAGGCAAGGGATTACAGCAAAACGTACTGACTTGGTATGCTGGTATGAGACAGAAGTAATCGTACTTGAGGATGGAGTTCAGAGTCACTACTTGGATGAGTTCCAGATCGCCCTTCCGATTATTCCCTCAAATGGCTAGAGCCAGGTTTGAATGTTATAACTCACAACCCTTGGGTTGAATTTACTTTTCAGAAGCCGGATGGTGCACTAGAGCTGCCGAACAGCGGGGCCATGTCCCAATGTCCATAGTCCACCTGATGTAACCGCACTAAATATAGCTCGAATCCCCTAAGTTGCATACTGGACTATGTCCGAATAGAGCTTTATTACAAGAGACTCATTTGACACTAGCATTTTGACTAATTTAGTCTATACAATTTTTTGCATAGTGTCTAAGTAGTAAGACAAAACAATGTTTTAGTGGGAAGTGAGGGTGTTCCTTTCACCGAAAACAGAAAAAGAAAAAAAGAACAAACAAAAGTCATGCGATAATCAAACGTTATTCTTGTTATGTAAAGAATGGGGTTTGATGGGGGTGTGATTGAATCCAAATTGAACTGCCTACATATCTCCAAGATGGAGAATCAAATCACAGGTGTAGTTCTAAGAAAGGATGATACAATGTGTGTTATATTGAAATTCATCTTTGACAATGGTGCCTTGGCTTAGGTGGGCATTTGGAGATGTTTCTCCATGTCTACGTGTAGACAGCGGTGTTGAAGACATTTTTTCATTAAATCCATGTTGGATGGCCTATATATCTTCTTGTGTTAAGGAAGAATCAAACCACATGTAGTTCACTTGGTGCCTTTAGTAATACCGCCGGAGCTTGGTGATGTTCCATCTCTTGGTGATGACAGTTCCATCCATGTGTGCAAGGTTGTACATTTCTTTGCCTCTTACTCCGATGACTTTGTACGGTCCTTCTCAGTTTGCTCCGAGCTTGCCATCTCTTGGTACCTTGGTGTTCTAAAAGATTTTCCTTAAGACAAGGTCTCCAATCTAGAAGCTCCAAGGTCTGACACCTTTGTTGTAGTACGACCGGATCTGCTGTTGATATGCGGCAAGTCGAACCTAGGCACATTTCCTGCGGTCTTCTGCAAAGTCAAGTTCGGACTTGAGTATTCCGACATTCTCCAATTCAGTCTGTTCTTCAGCATACAAGTTGGGCATTGTAGTAACTTGAACTGGGATGATGACTTCAGTTCCGTAAGCCATGGAGAACGAGATTTCTCCGGTTGCTTTCGAATTATAGTGCAATATGCCCAAAGAACTCCTAGAAACTTCTTAGGCCATTTACCCTTTTTTCTGCTCAAGTGTCTTTTTTAAGTATTTAAGGATAATCTTGTTCGATGCTTCTGCCTAACCGTGGCCTTGGGGATATCACAGAGTAAAAGTCAAATGGCGAAATTCGAGTTCCTTATACCAGTCCGTGACTTCGAAGCTAGTAAATTACAAACCATTGTCAATCATAATGGTATGCTGAATGCCAAACCGGCATATGATGTTTTTCCGAATGAAGGACTTTAACCACTACTTCAATAAACCAAGATAAGGGTTCCGCTTCGATCCACTTAGAGAACTTATTCATTGCTACTATTAGGTATTATGTGTTTCCTTTGGTCTTCTTGAGCGGATCGACAAGATCTATGCTCCATTGCATGAAGAGCCATGCCCTAGTCAGGGTGATGAGTTCTTCCATGTGTTGATGATTCATTAGCGTGTATCTTTGACACTTGTTGCATGTTTGTGCACAATCCAAGGCGTCTTGTATCCAGTTGTTAGCACCGAAGTAGTTCTCGCATACTCCAAAATGGATGTCGCTCGGAATATGTAAGCCCAGTTCCAGAGTAACACATAGTGTGTGAGGTTTGGAGTAAGATCATCGGTAGAGCTTTTCGTGAACAATGGTATATCTTGAAGCCTTTTGGACCAATTTTCTGGCCAGGTGGCAATCGTCGAGAAGTTTGCCATCTTGAATGTAATCAATGATCTTGTTCATCCAATTTTCCCTTGCGTCGATAGTAACAACCAACTTCGGTTTTGGCTCGTGTATGCTCGGAGTAAAGAGATACTCGAAGGGGATAATCCGCCGGAGTGAGTAGTCCACGGTGAATGTGATGTTCACGAGTGCATTAGCATGACTATTCTCATTCCGAGGAAGTTATTGAATCTTGTACTTTTCGAACTCTTCAAGCAGTACTTTAGTCTTAGCTAAATATAGTCCCATGGTCTGATTATGAGCGATGTATTCTCCTTTGACTTGATTAACAATTAAAGTTGACTCGCATAAAATTGAGAGTTCCTTGACTTGGAGTTATGTTGTTGCCCTAAGTCCAACAAGCAGTGCTTCATACTCTTCCTCGTTGTTACTCGCTCTAAATTCGAGCTCCAAGGCTTGTTCAAGTATAGATTCGTCTGGAGTCACCAAGACCATTCCTGCCCCTGCTTCGTTCACATTGGATGATCCGTCCACGTAGAGTTTTAAAAGACGAGGATTATAGGGTGCTTGTTGCGGATCAGTGAAAGATTGGGCATCTTGATTAGCTGGAATGAATTTCGTGCCAAATTCTGCAAGTGTTTGGGCTTTTATTGAAATCTTTGGCCGATAAATGATCTCATGTTGCCCCAGTTCAGTGGCCCACTTGGTGAGTCTTGAGGATGCATCCAGGTTGTGCAGGATCAATCGGAGTGGGTATTCCGTCATGTAGATGATTCAGAATGAGTAGAAGTAAGGTAAGAGTTTTCTGGCCAATGTGACTAAAGTGAGAATGAGCTTCTCCATCTTTGGATATCTAGTCTCTGGTTCAAGAAGAGCTTTAGACACATAGTTCACCAACTTCTGCTCCCCCGAGACTTCTCGGACTAGAGCTACACCAACAGCGCATTCTGACACCGTTAGGTACAAGTACAAATCCTCTATGTCAATTGGCTTGGACAAAAGTGGCAGATTAGACAGATACTCCTTCAGTTTTGTGAAAGCTTTTTCGAATTTGTCAGTCCAGAGTGAACCCTTACTGCTCTTCCGATTATACTTTGAATCTCCTTCACGATCTGAGGCGACTTCATCTCTATAATGGTCTTGATCTAGTCCAGATTAGCTTCAATTTTGCGCTTGGTGACCAGGTAACCTAAGAACTTTCCTAACACTACTCCGAAAGTGAACTTTTCCGAATTAAGCTTCATGTTGTATTTTTGGAGTAGGTCAAAAGATTCTTCAAGGTGAGTGAGGTGATCCTTCTTCTTCTTGCTTTTGACCACTATGTCATCGACATAGACTTCCATCGTTTTTCCAATTTTCTCTTTGAAGATCCGATTCACCAACCTTTGATAAGTTGCCCATGCATTCCTAAGTCCGAAAGGCATTACCTCTGTCTATAATGAAAGATCTTTTTTTCCATGTCCGGTTTGTACTTCTTGATTTGGTTGTATCCGAAGTAAGCATTCATAAAGCTCAGCAACTCATGCTCTGCTATAGAATCGACAAGTAAATCTATTCGAGGTAAAGGATAAGGATCGTTGGGGGATGCCTTGTTTAAGTATGTAAAGTTCACACAAGCTCTCCACTTGCCATTCTTTTTCTGCACAAGGACCTCATTGGTCAGCCATTCCGGACGAAGGACTTCAACAATAAATTTGACATTCTTGAGTTTGTCGATCTCGGCTTCGATAACCTTACTCTGTTCTGTTATGTTCCAGATGGAGACGGTGGCAGATTATTGAAAGACCAAGCGAGTACATCTTTGTTTGCTCGCACGAAGGCAGTGAACAATTCCTTTTCTCGATCCGACAGTCTTGATTCGATTCTGGCCTTGCGTTTCGGTTTGTCGGGATCAAGGTGAGATGTAGACAACATCTTCATCCACCTTGGATTCCGGAGTACTATTGTCCTAGGGGTCAATGTCAATGTCGAATTCCTTGTAGTTCACTTCTTGACCGTCGAGTTGTGGTTGTTATGCGGTATTTTCTTTCGGCGATGCAGTGTTCCGATCTGCCTTTCAAATCATATTCATGCTTTGCACAACATAACAATGGGCTGTAGCTTAATCTCCTTTGATTCCTTTTATCTTGTTTGGTGAAGGATAGCGGAATAACTTATGATATGACGATAGAACTGCCCACAAAGCCAACTTTGGCCTAGGATGGCGTTATATGAAGTTAGGCAATCCAGGCCATGGAAGACTACCAGCAAGTTATATTGTTATGCCTGAACCACTAGTTTCACCATTCCAATGGATGGGACCGAAGTTCCTTCGAAGGTGTGTAGAGTAGTCCTACTCTGATTGACACTATCCAAAATTCTCATCTTCTCTATTGCATCCTTGAAGAGGATGTTGACTCCTGATCCATTGTCTATCAACACCCAGCGAACCATCGTATTGGAAAGTTGGACCTTTATCACCAAAACATCGTCATAGGGAGAAAGTACATCTTCCAAATCTAGATCTAAGAACATTAAGATATTGGAGTCGATTGGAAGAGGTTTATTGATGGAAGCTACCATCTTAGGCTTCTTGCATGCAGTCTTCCTTTCTTTCCTAATGTTGCCCAATTTTTCTTGCTCCTCATAGATGCAATTGATGTTAACGGTTGGCTTCTTTGTTTGCTGGCCGTCGATCTTCCTCCTCGTCAATGAGCTCATACTTGTCGGACTTGCCTTTCTCCTCATTCTCAGAAGGTTCCCCCGTTTTGGCTTTGTCCTTCACAAATTTCCAGCAATATCCTTTATCAAGCAGTTCTTCAATACGATCTTGGAGCATGTGGCAACTTCGAGTAGTGTGCCCAGTGCACTGATGGAAGGAGCAATACTCATTGGGTTTCTTCTTAGCCAAGTAGTCCAAAAGAGGTTTAGGTCTTTTGAGATAAGGTTTATCCTTGATACTATGGAGAACATTATTGATTGTAGTACTCAAAGCTGTGTACTTCTTGTTTTTAGATGAAACTGACTTGTCTTTACGTCATCTTTTGTCGTTTCGACGGACTGGAAGAGGCTGTGCAGTGTCACGATTGTCTGCTTTCTGCTTGGACCTCTTGTCTTGGTTCGTATCGGAACTCCTTTTCTAAACTTTATCATCCCAGCCTGTGATGTCATCGGCTATATAAACACATTTCATTAAGGTAGGATAATAGTATTTCTTCTTATTCAATTTATGTGACAAAGGCGAATAGATGTAGAAACCACGCTTAAAAGCTATAGTAGCAAGTTTGTCGTCTGGTTTCTCTACCTCAGCCAATTCCCCGCAAAATTGCTTCACATAGTTTTTGATGCTTTCATTCTTAGACTAGGGTTCCATGCTAAACACGGCCTCATGGCGCTTTCGTGAAAATCTCATCAAGTTTTTGAAAGTTGTCGATTGAGCGGGCTGATAGCTCCAAAAACCACCATATGGTCGGTCCCTCTAGAGTGGATGGAAACATCTTGCACATCCATGCATCCTTGTTCCTATATAGGGCCAGAGCATTCCGATAGTGTATGATGTGGTTGTCTGGATCGAAATTTCTTTTGAAATATTTGAATCATGGTGGAGTAAACATCTCTGGAAAAGGTGCAGACTCAATCATAGAAGAAAGAGGGCCTCTGTTCTTGGCGACCACAATGCTAGGGAGTTGAGTCCAATTATTCTTGTAATGTCCTAAAGGTTTTCACGATCACATTATAAATATGTTGTACAATTGTATTATGATATATAAAAAAGGTTAGCTTCTACATAACGGTCTGCGCTGCTCCGGTTCCTCAGATGACTTTGGATCATCGAAGTCAAGAGATCTAGGTTCCACACGAGAAGCCCTTGCATTGTCCAAGGGATTGAGTTTGCATTAAACTCGGAACCCGCCTGCAATAGTGTGACTGACAACCTAGTCTTCGCGTTCTTCCATGCGTGGGTGCGGATCAAGAACTTCTGTCGGAGCTTGGGCAGGTTTGGTCACGATCGGTTGTCCATCCAGAGTTGTGGTACTCATATTTCCAAATTCGAAGACAGAAACTTGAGTTCGTGGTGCAGTTCCACGAGTCTTCTCCATAATCTTCATTTCTAGCGGCACTTTGCCTGAGGAGCATGTGAAGTCTTTTGAAGATCGTTGATAGATGCACTAATTTTCATCAGAGTCTCCCAGATCTGATCCACATTGACAGATGCCTGTCGAAGTGTTGTTTTCGGGAGCGATAGAGGTATCCAAAAGTTGATTGCTTCCACCTTGAGTGTTGATGTCAACGTTCACAGAACTATCTTCGGCAGACATGGCGAGCTAGATTGCAGTGAGAACAGGAATTTGGCTCTCAATGAAAACATCAATTATTTGAACCAAATTTGCACACCACCACAGACAGAAGGGTTGTGCAAGTCTTGCCACCTATAAGAAAGCAAACAACCGTGATTAACCTAAGATACCGGTGTGGTACTAGCCAAAGGCTCTTCGACGGTGAAGTTAGTAAGTAATGTTAGGACTCAAGCAGTGGGCAAGAGAACAAAGTATACGTAAAGTATGATAATTGCGTTGCTAGAGATATGCCTTAGACGAGGGTATTTATACTAGTCGAGAGAGAGTTCTTTTAGGATAGTGAATCCATATTAAACTAAGAAAATCTCATAGGATATCTAATGCTATATATTATTTCCTTTTAGAAGTGTGATTACTTGCGGCGCACATCAATCCCTAGATTGCAGGAATCTCCAAGAATATAGAAAACCTGTCTGATCCCCAATCATATCAGGTTTCTGAATTTTGCGGAACAAGCATGGTCAATCTCAACAAAGACTTTGCCTACCTTTTCGGAGCTTAGCAAGATGTGGTGGCATCGTTGGTCCATTTATTCAGCTCGATTCGATCAGAGTTGTCGAGTCCATGACTGGACTTCTGAGGTACGCGTATTTCGATCGACCTTACTTCAGCCCTAAAAAATTCATAGTCCCATAAGGAGTAGCCCAACTTTCTTCATAAAATCAAATTTGTCTTATGAAGTTAGTTGACTTTCTTATCTATTGGCTTTTAGAGCATTTTGAAGTGTAATATTTTGTACCAATGTTTGATTCCAACTAGATAGGAGAAATTAGTAATTTAGTTGTATTGGCAGTAATCAAATTCTGAACTTATCTTAACCTTAAACGTAATAAATATATAATGACATATGAACTTACATAATTTTGCCAATTTCTTGTATTCATGTGGATTACATTTCATGTGAAGTATTGAATATTCGTTATTTTTTTTTGTCAAAATTAAATATTCATTAATTAATAATTACATGATATGACAAATTAATTACAAGACATGACAATTAAATGTTAGGTGTAGTTAAATTAGAATTTTGAAAGATTTCAAAAGACTTTTTAAAAGTGTGGATTGTGCTAGATTTTGCTAGATTTTCCTATGATTCTATATACTTATGAGGATTTCTCTTTAGAGATTTCCCTAGATTTTGAAAAACATTTTTGGTCCTTTATCTAGATATAAACTCTTTAGAAAAACAAATTAAAAAAAAAAAATTTCCCCTTATCACCACCACATCCCATGCTGTCATCAGACTCATCACCTTCCTAGCCTCCATAACCTCTCTCTCTGTAATTGAAATTCAATTAATATATTCTGGGTAAGTATAGTTTTTTTTTTTTTTTGGAAAGAGCTTTTCAATTGTTGTCTTCTGTTTCTGAAAGAAAGAGAAAATACAGAGCAAGTGATGCAATAAGAAAGCAGCAGATGCAGAGTAATAAGGAAAACTGGAAACATGCGAAAGAGACCAAGGTGACAAGCCCATCTATTTCTTTCTAATCCCACTCTTTTCCCAATCAAACCCCATTTTTTCTCCAATTTGTATAATTACAAATTCCCCCAATTCTTCATCAGAGAATCAAAACCCTAGCTTCAATTTCCAATTCCTCATCTGAAAATCATTTGCTTGCCCCCATAATTTAACTCGAACGAGGGGGACATGAAAAAAGCATACGGAGGTGGTGTGTGATGGCTGAGGATGGAGGTGGCGTGGGCAGCAGCATATGGGAGAAGTTTGGGGTTGAGAAGGAGAGCGACAATGAAATCCTAGGGGGGAGCCTGGGATTCTTCATGGCGTTTTTATATATACTTTTCACCCTAGTCTTCTAAAATCCAACACAATCAAACATTTAATAAAATACTACAAAATTTATGATTTTTTAATGCATCTAGATTTGCATGCACTTGTTTAAAGTCTTTTAAAATTTTTGTTAACTACATGTGAATTTACATGGATTCTTTTAAACTATTTTAAAATCATATTTGATTACACCAAGATTCTAAAATCTTTTAAAATTCTACAAAATCCATATTTAACTACACCTAGTTTACCATAAAAACACACATGTCCTGCGTGCATACACTCGTTGCACGTGATTTTTTTTTATACAACAATATATTTACATCAAGAGATCAGAGAATAAATTGCTATCTAGTACTACGGTCTAGTGGTATTTCTCTTCACTTTGTAAGGGAGAGGTCTTAAATTAGATTCTCGCCAAAGACGAATTCGAACCAAATTATTATGGCTAGTCCATTGTGAGGCTTGGCCCACTCCCCCACTCTTTAGTGTAGACACTGTTAGAAAAATCAGCCTAGCCGCCGAGAGCCCCGATTAGGGCCTAGGTGTTTAAGAAATTGATCAAGCCTCTAGGCGGCCCTAGGCGATTCATTTTTTATTTTAGGTTAAAGGGTTGCTAGATAATTTTCTTGTAAAATAACTCTGAATACATATTTATTTTATGTATTCAATTGTACTTTATAATTTATATATCCTTCTATTTTGCATTTATGTTTTCAAATAAAAGTATATGTATATATATAAGCATAACAGTATAAGTAGTCACTTATTTATATATTTTTATTGTTATATAATAAATTTAATTAAAATAAAATAAAAAATCGTCTAGCGTAGTAATTTTTAGAACCTTGAGCATAGATAATATCATATGTATTAAAAAAAAACAAGGGGTCAGAGAATAAATTGATATTGAATTCACCATTCACAATATTTGAACTTAAAACCTCTCAGTTACAATTGAAGAAGAATACCACTAAACTGCAGTACTAAATGGCACACGCGATGCTAGTATATATATTTTAAAAAATACCTAAATATGCATGCATACACTTTTTATTCTAATCTTACTGCTCACGTGCATGTACTCATTACACACAAATTATTTTGAAATTAGCTATAATAGCCAAATTGCAAACGTTGGTTGCTAAAATAAACGAAACGACACGAACAATAAGGAACGGAAGTAGTGAAGTTTCTAAGTTACTCCTGCATATATACTGAATTGAGATAGCGTCGATATTGTTGGTATGATGTCTATATAGTATTGAGAAAGTATCGATATTGTTGATAGAATGTCTATATAGTGTAAATATTATTGATACGATTTTTATATAGTATTGAGATAGTGTAGATAGTTGTCAATACGGAATTGTTATGTCGTTAATATGTCGTAGATAATTTTCTTTCGATCGAGGCACCGCCAAATTCTATCGCATAAGGCGGCGAAGTCACCTGATCTGGTAGCACAAGGTAATAAAGTTGTCAAATTTGGTAGAACAAGGCATAAGGTCGCCGGATCTGAGCGTGCAAGGCAATGGAGCCACCAAAACAATAGATGAGAGCATCTTCGCCTTATAAACAAGCTGACGAAAGTGGAACTAATTCACCAACAGATGCGAAACCTACCCTAACCACGAATCAAACCCCATATCAAGGAAGAAACCTCAAGAGGGGTATAGCATAGAATGCCTCTAAATCAAATCCAAAGAAGGAAGTTTTAGATCCAATTAGTTACATGAAAGAAACAATCGCAAAGAAGAAGATGAAGAACAAGGCGTGGTTGTAGTTGGGGGATTGGCAATTGTGGTTACATTCTTGTGTCTGTGTATGTTGTAGTAGCGAGCAAGAGAGGCAGAGCTAGAGAGAACGGGGATTGCAGCGACGAGCATGAGAGGTGAGAGCTCGATTGTAGCGGTGAGCGAGAGATGGAATCGCAGTGGCTTATAACCATGGGTTGTTTAGTCCTTTTGCACTTCAAAAATTTCTATATCAAGAAGGAATATACCAACTTCCTACTTCAGCACTTCTTCTTTGTTTTTTGTCCATAACAGCTAAATTCCCAATTATTTTACCATACAAAGAAAACTTGCATGTGTATATACCCCTTGTTCCTATATGTCTCTCGTCACAGGAATAAGGGCACAAATTATTTTACCATACAAAGACAAAATTTCCAATTATTTTACCATACAAAGAAAACTTGCATGTGTGCATATACCCCTTGTTCCTATGTATCTCCTCACAGGAATAAGGGCACAAATTATTTTACCATACAAAGAAAACTTGCATGTGTGCATGTACCCCTTGTTCCTATGTATATCCTCACAGGAATAAGGGCACATACACTCGGTGGAGCAAAGTTCTTTCCTTTAATTTACACTTAGCATAAAAACTGATACTATACATATTTATACATACAAATTGCAGTTAGCCATAATAACTCTTAATATATATACAAATTCCCTATAAATTCATTATGTAGTCATCTAAATCGACCTAGAAATATATGATCCTTGTAGTAATTTCCATCATTTATAGAATGAGTAATTAAACCTATGCTGACCCAAAATATAAAAAATATATGGGTAATTACAACCCCCCACCCAAAAGAAACCAACTGCGTAATTGCCTATATATATTATTCCCTATCGCATCAATATGTAGCCATAATAACTCGTACTATATATATACAAATTCCCTATCACATAATTATGCAGTCATCTAAATCAAACTAGAAATGTATGATTCTCTTAGTAATTTCCATCATTTACAGAATGGGTAATTAAACCTTTGCTGACCCAAAATTTGGCTAATTACAACACCTTTGAGAACTTTAAATTTGCTTAAATTTCTTTGTTTATGGTATCGTATCAAGTCTCCTATCCTTAGTGTTGAATATATATTTTTGGTTTTGCAGAAGGCATAATCTGTGGAGATATTGGAGAAGATGGAAGAGTTTGACGTGGAGAAACTCGTAGAGGACTTTGAAGCAATGACAAAGGATGCTGAGAGGGTTCAGAGAAAGACCCTAAAGAAGATTTTGGAAGAAAACGGATCGGCGGAGTACTTGCAGAGTTTAGGACTGCATGGAAGGACTCATCCTGAGAGTTACAAGGCTTGTGTTCCACTTGTCACTCACAAGGATTTGGACCCTTATATTCAGAGAATTGCAGATGGTGATTCCTCTCCCATTCTTACTGGAAAACCAATCCCAACCATCTCATTGAGGTACTTTTGAATTAAAAAATCCATCAGTTTTCTTTTCTTCATCAGTTAGAATGGATTTTAATTTTGCGTTGGAGAAGTTTTCGGTTTCTGAGATGTTGTTCAATATATGCAGCTCTGGTACTACTCAGGGAAAGCCAAAGTTCATTCCTTTCAACGACGAATTGGTGGAAACTACCATGCAGATATTTCTAACTTCTTTTGCATATAGAAACAGGTATTGATGAAAAAGTACTAAACTTCTTTCCCATCTTTCAATTTTCTTCCTTTACTTTGTCTGACGATCGAAATCAATGCCTATTGTGCAGGGAGTACCCTATTAAGAATGGAAAGGCCTTGCAGTTCATCTATGCCAGCAAGCAGTTCGAGACAAAAGGCGGTTTGCCAGTTGGAACCGCCACCACCAACGTTTACCGCAATCATCAGTTCAAAACCACAATGAAAGCAATGCAGTCCCAATGCTGCAGCCCTGATGAAGTGATATTTGGTCCTGACTTCCAGCAATCCCTATATTGCCATCTCTTGTGTGGCCTAATATTCAGGGATGAAATTCAGATAATATCCTCAGCATTTGCTCACAGTATTGTCCTCGCATTCAGAAACTTTGAGCTGCTGTGGGAAGAACTATGTGCTGACATTCGAGACGGGGTCCTCAGCGACCGAATCACAGCGCCGTCAATCCGATCAGCTGTGTCGAAACTGCTAACCCCGAACCCCGAATTAGCTGATTTGATTCATGGAAAATGTTCAGGATTAAGTAACTGGTATGGATTGATACCAGCACTTTTTCCCAATGCCAAGTACATTTATGGGATCATGACAGGATCAATGGAGCCCTATTTGAAGAAACTGAGGAACTATGCAGGGGAATTGCCTATGTTGAGTGCTGATTATGGAGCTTCTGAAGGTTGGGTTGGAGTCAATGTCAACCCAAAATCACCCACTGAGTTTACCACTTATGTTGTGCCCCCAAATATTGGGTACTATGAGTTCATTCCTCTTACTAACAACATTGGTGACCAGACAGTAGGACTCACTGAAGTCAAGGTTGGTGAAGAGTATGAGGTGGTCGTCACTAATGTTGCAGGTAATTCTTCTGTTTTAATTGTAATTAGAGTTTAGGGTCTTCTTCCTGTGAGGGCACAAAATGCATGATGCAGAGTGATTCGAAATCCATGTATTTTAACTTAGGGAAGAAACTTAAGTAGGGTTAGATTATGGCAGTTCTCACAACGATTGAAATTAGTGAGGTTTATTGAAACTGCTAAAGTTGGGGGGGGGGGGGGGGAGGATTTGGCTGCCATACCCAAAATTTTCTCACGAATCCAACTTTATTATCCCATGCCTTCTTTCCAATCTTTGGAGACTACAGTTTTCACACCGCGTGAAATTTGGAGTCGGGTGCGACAACCAAAATATAGGAGGCCCTATTTCATACAAATAGTTAAACTGTAGGCGTTGTCCGGTTGCACTTACACAATTTTTTCTCCAACCTTTGCCATTCTCTTTGCTATTCCCATTGAATGGGATTCTAGAAGCCCAAAATTTTACTTTAATTGCTAATCATGCCCATGAGAACCAAAAGTCAAGGGTTTCTATATCCCTGTGCCTTTCCGTCGTCCTCCTCTCCATACTCTATTGTTCTTTCCAATTATTTTGTTTTACCTCTATTGTCTCCAACGAAATTCAAAATTCTCACTACTTGGAGGTACTATTGCTTTGAATCACATAATAATCTTTAAAAAAAAAAAAAGGTGAAAAAGCAGTTAAATATAATAGGAGGTAATTTTTACTCATTTTTTAAGCTTCTCGCACACTTTTTTATTTCTAGTTATCAAATTAAATAAATCAAATAAAAATAACAAATATAATTAAACAAGAGTGTATAAACGGCTAAAAACAATCAAATAATCCAATTGTTTTATTAGTTTGATACCTCCAGCATTTGACCCTTTCAGTTGTAGTTGGCATATGAATACTGCTTTTGTAAATAAAATTCGTTGCTTTGAACTCCAAGCTTCTGTACTATTTAGTATTTACCACGTGTGTGGAGCTAATTTCCTGAAAGTAGACGGATTAATTGTTTCTTATTCAGCATATGCATATGCTCTTTATATAATCTATGCCAAGTTGTAAGTATACATGATTTTTTTGTCAAACATATCGGCTGGTTTGAGATTTTCAAAAACGTTTTCAAAAAACCAAAAACTCTTTTAGCTACATTGAGCATAAAAAACTAAAAGTTCTTTTGAGTGCTTTATGAGAGAAGTACATATTAAGGGGTTCATCAAAAAGTGCTTCTAAACGTAGTCTCCATCTCATGTGCATTTATGCACTGTTCTAAAATCTGATCAAATTTAACATGCAGGTTTGTACCGTTATAGACTGGGAGATGTTGTCAAAGTTGTGGGTTTCTACAACTCAGCCCCGGAGATCAAATTTGTGTGTCGCAGCAACCTTCTGCTTACAATCAACATCGACAAGAACACCGAGAAAGATTTGCAGCTCTCTGTTGAAGAGGCTGCAAAGCTTTTAGCTGCAGAAAAGTTGGAAGTTATTGATTTCTCAAGCCATGTAGACTTGTCCACAGATCCTGGTCACTATGTCATATTTTGGGAACTCAATGGTGAGCCAAGCCAAGAGGTTCTCAGTGATTGCTGCAACTGTTTGGACAAATCTTTTGTTGATGCAGGCTACATGAGTTCGCGCAAGGTCAACACCATAGGTCCACTCGAGCTCCGGATTCTTCAAAAGGGAACCTTCCAAAAGATTCTAAACCATTACCTAGCTCAAGGAGCTGCTGTCAGCCAGTTCAAAACACCAAGATGTGTAGGGACTAACAACAACCAGGTTTTGCAAATCTTGTGCAGCAATGTGGTTAGGAGCTTCTTTAGTACTGCCTATAATTAAGTGAATAGTACATGCAAGCTCAAACTCAACACACTGGTGATTTTTCAAAATCACTCCACAGTTTTTTTTTTAACCTTTTTTAAGGCATTACTTTTCTATATATCACACAGTTAATAAATATGTGTTGTGCCGCGTTAGGTCAAGTGGTGCAGGAGGATGGTTGATTTTAGGTTCAAGTCTCTTTGTAAGCACAAATGCCTCATAAAGTTAGTTGACTTTCTTATTCGTTGGCTTTGTGAGCTTTTTGAAGTGTCTAATGCTTTGTGCCAATCGTTAGATTCAAAAGAGCAAAGAAAAATTAGTGTGTTTGGTTACACTCGCATCAATGAAACTCTGAACTTATCTTATTCTTAAACTCTAAAAGTAATTGACAAAAAAAAATCTAAAAATAATAACTATTTAACGCTATGAACTTACGTAATTTCACCACTTTCATTTATTTATATGGATTACATGTCATGTGAATGATCAAGAAAAACAACTTTACAGTACAAAGTATTTTGTTTTCATGGAAGTATGGGTCTCTCTCATGAGCACGGATATTGACAATCGGAACCCAATTCACATGCAATGTCGTGGTGTTAGGTAACTATGAGCAATAAAACACCCTTTGAGCCAAGTGCCATCCCATGGATATGGTAAACCGGAGCCACATGAGATCACTCTCTTCACAATAGACAAAAATTCAACCTAATTTAAATTGGTGTATGACAACGCAAACCTTAATAATACAATAGGATCCTTGCATATCTAATTTCACATAAACAAATACAAGGTGAAATTGTTTTCTTTCCTTAATAAGGCCCAAAAATAATCTAGTATTAGATCCCTAAAGTTAACATAAGTTATATGCTATAGAAAATAGGCTATTTAGCCCAAATAGTTCTTGAGATTAGTATAACTCCTTAATTTGGTCCCTAACAATCAAAATCAACATAATTGGTCCCTGAGTTTGTCCACCAAACATCAATGTGATCCTTCTGTTAGAAATCTGTCAAGTTTTCGGTTAGGGTGCTGATATAGAACACTAGTGGTCCCACCAACCCAATTGTTTTGTGCATGTGGATTATGCCCAAACCCAGCGGCCAGCACTCCAGCCTGCTATCTTTTCTTTTCTTTTTTTTTTAATTTATAAGTTATCATTTTTTTGTTTTAAATCTTATAAAAAAATTATGATTAATCCATGTAGAGCTATGAGTGGATTTGTGGGACTCACACAATGCCACATCAACACACTAACCGAAAACTTATTAGATTTCTATCGGAATGACCACTTTGATGTGTGGTGGACAAACTAAGCGACCAATTCTATTGATTTTGATTGTTAGAGGCCGAACTAAGGAGTTATGTCATTCTCAGAGACCCTAAAAAATCTAGAAAATATTTTTAAAGGAGTACATATGTCACCTGAGAGCGACTTTGTTGTGATTTTTATTTTCACAAAAGATGAGACCAATTCCACTACAAATAAATACATTTGTGAACATTTTTTTACAACAATTATGGTTAACCGCAAGGGGTTAGTTGGGTTGGCTTGAAAAGTATTACAATAGAGCCATTCATGTTCGATTCTCAATCAACTCTAAATGGATCAAGTTTGAAGGCATTTGTTTGGATTTAAATATTTTTTGAGTTGTGAAGTCAACTCGTGCTACCGAAGTTTTACCTTATTTTCTCTGTGTTGTAAACCAAGTTTGGAGTTTGCTTGAGAATACGGAGTAGGAGGGGATGATTCTTTAGAAGTAACCAAGCTATTAAGATTAAGTTAATAAATCACAAACTTATATGAGAAAAGAACAAACCTGAAAAATTCGAAGTTGAAGCCATGCCTCAACTCAAATAGTGAACCTTTTCCTGTAGGGAAAAAACTTGAATGCTTAAATTAACAATATGTCTTTGATTCAATATAGAGCGTGCGTTTTGCGAGAGAGCAAAGGCCAACTATATATATTCAGTCCACTCGTCTTTCTTATTAGAATTCGAACACTGACAAGTAATTATTGTTTAACAATAAATACACAATCTAAGATGGAAACCGTGTTTCAGTCATATATCATCTGGAACAATTCAAAATCTCTTTCTATTAGACTTCTCTGCACTAATTGAATCATAATAATCAGCTATGAGACACATTCGCATACTCATATTCTAACATAATTATCCTTGTATATATATATATATAATAGTTATGGTCAACAACTAATACTATGTCAATTACTAGTACTGTTCGAATTATGTATGCTCCTCGTTAGTACAATGAAGCGACTCATTCGGTAGTCTCCTTTGTCACTAGTAATGGTGGAACTTATCTTTGAAAGTATATGTTGCCTGATCACTAGTCCAGTTAGATAAACATGTAAGCGTTATTACCCTTCAACATAGTATATATTGAAGTGAGGTAGTCCAGTTATCTTTGAGAGTGACCGAGTGAGTGTTTTGTATATTATGTTACATTGAAGGAAGTCAAATCCAAATCTATTATAATTGATCATAACCGAGAGTGACCGAGTGAGTGTTTTGTATATTATGTTACATTGAAGGAAGTTAAATCCAAATCTATTATAATTGATCATAACCGATCACGCTATTTTTCTTCACCACTTTGAGCTAATTCAAAAACTTCTAATACCCTTTTTCAATACAAAGAAATTCATGATTTGAGACTCAATTAGGTTTCTACAGATGATCCTTATATAAGAATAGTGGTTTCACCTAAGTTGTGGGCTTCTACATAAAGTCATCCTCGCCAAGCAATTCGACAAAACTAAAGAAAGCAAAAACAAGGAAGAATTGGTAGAAATAAGCTAACAAAACATACATACTAGGAAAGTAACTAAACTTCATGCAGATTTCGAAAGCAAGCAAAGTGGGAGAAGAAAATACGTATTGCATTTTGAGATCGAATGCTGTCTTCAGAATGGAGGCTTAACAGTTACAATACCAATGAAAGAGAGCAAAACCCAAAGGATGGTATAAAATTATAAATATATAGATATGGTTTAGTGATCTTGTACTATAGTTACATAGATATGCTAAATTTGCTTCAAAAAGTAAAAAATACTGGATTAAATGTATTAAAATTGCTAGTGCATTTTAAATGGATTTGAAATAACTATTTACAAGGAATCAGTTGAAATTTATTTATTTTCTTCAAATGTGTCATATGTATTGTAGTAATTTAAACAAACATATTTAACTTTAAAAGATCATTTGAATCTCTGAATTTAGAATCGTTCCATACAAATTAGCCCTTATGATTTCGTAACCTCTCAAAGCTATAAGACGTTGACACATACCATTTATCTTTTTCAAGTACAATGCTAATGTGGATTTCGTTACCTTGTACAAGATAATACAACATATAAAAAAGACTGCATCAGTATCCTAGCCTAAGAAGAAAAACAAGATCCATTATCGATGCCCTAATAAATTTCTTCTCCTTCTGTAGTGTGTTAAAACCATACACATTTCTAAATGGAGATTGGTGAAGAGCACCTGTGTGTGAAAGTTGGAGGACCACATGAGATTTTGGTTATTGTCGTATCCCCGGCCCATACGAATAACCAGTCCTATCTGTCATGCTTCTTGTAAAAGACAATGATATCCTTGTCCAAGATTTAATCAAAAGAAGAAAAATTTCTCCCTATAAAGGGCAAGATAGTAATTTCAGAGGTATATGTATCGTAATCAATCAGGGGGTGCATCCACCAAAACATGGTGTGCCCATTAAAATGCCGACCTAAAATTTAAAACTATTAATTTCCAATTTACTTAAAAAGATAAGAGAATCTGTTTAGTTGGACACACAGAATATGCATGCTTGGCACTTGTCAGCCTAAATCATACAGTGTCTTATAATTATTAGTCTCTAAAAACATTAATCTTGGTGCCAAGAAAAATTTGAGACCAAGAGAATATGCAACAAAGATTGAGAGGCAAAGAAGATCATAGCAAAGAAGATGAAGACTTGGGCATATGGGATTGTGGGAGCCCTTTATACGACTCCTATGAATTGGTCTCAGTTAGTCATCTGATCGAACGGCATCTAATGGCATTGCCATCTCTTGGAGCATCCAGGCCGTTCATCACCAATTTCTGTACTCATTCTTCATCAGGCATGGCTTCCACTGTATCATCAGATATGAGAAGTAGTAGTACTACAAGGGAGGCCAAAGAGTCATCGTCTTCTTCCATTGTGGGGATTAGGAAGATTTGGAAGAGGAGGGTTTTGTTTGGAGAAAGAAAGGACAAAACCAAGAAAAAGAAACTAGGGTTTTCTGGGTTTTGCAATATGATTGGCCTGTGGAGGCAAACGGATCAATGCAGGTGATAATAGAAAACACAAGTGTATACATATACCCTTTATTTATTTATTTTTTTCATTTGCAATATTTATGAAGACACAAAAAAGAAGAAGTAAAATTTAATTTGATTTTGTTTTTTTGTTCAGTCTTATTTCTGAGCCAGTGGTCATATATGAATTGGCTCCCCTTATTTCAAAGTTCATATATAAATCCATGAACTTTATATGAATAATTTTTTTTGTTTTAGTTTGATCACAGTTGCATATAACCTTCACGTGCAGAAAAATTTTGAGGATTTTTATTTTAATGTTTTCACTTTGGTATTTTGGTTTAAATCTATAATGTCTAATATTGGACGTACAATTTTTAAAACAAGGAAATCTGTGTAATCTTAATGTGAACAGTACTAATATCTGCATGATAATCTCTTAATCTTCTTTCCAAATTTAGATATATGTGGTTGTAAATGTTAGTGTGATAATATTCTACACGTATGATCAATAATCAGTTATTATTTTGTTGTAATAGTACTTTTACATAGTAAGTCATTTGGCTTTTACTTTTGATTTTTAATTCGGTACATTTAGGACGATGAGATCTAACTCATGATCTGTCGTATGTTTTAACCCTATTCACCACATTTCATCACCACATCTAGTTCATGACTACATTTACTAGCCTCGTGAATAATTTCATTATCCCGTGAGGCTATCTCTTGAGCAGAGGTTTAGGTTTACTCTCAATCGGAATTCATGTCCAAATTAAAGAACAATCTGAAAACTGAAAATATTTTACTTCAGTTAAAACTCATAATGCGCATTCTGGAACGTACAATTGTTAAAGCAAAATCAATCTCTGTGTGATTTTTTTCGGAAACAATAACTTCATATATAATAATTTTCTCTAAATGTTTCTTTCAAATTTGCTGTGCTAATATATGTAGCTGTAAATCCAGCGTGACTATATTCTCTGTATAAAGAACATTTGTTTTGGGATAATAGTTTTATACATGCCACCGTCACAGTACAATTTTAAATTAATGTGTGATTAATTATCATGTAAATTCCTATCAAATCCTTTTTCTAGATTCCCTTTTGAATATATGAATGGGTGAAGTGGCATGAAATAGGATGGAGTTGAGGTGGCATGAAACACGGGTGAAGGATAAATTTTAGGTTGAATTCATTTTATAAACAGTTAGATCTGCCAAAATCCTTGTAAATATGCTTTTAGTTATTTTCTCTTTTGAAAATTCTCTTCATCTGTTATTTTATTTTATTTTTTATAATGCGGATTAAGCATATAGCTCTTAGGAGGAGGAGGATGTAGGACGCAAAACATCCACCCTCACCGAAAGAGAGAGGTCCTACACGCTTGAGGAACATTCTCTTATCCTATAACTTAGTTATTTCTTTGCTATGTATGATAGGTAATTGTTTTTTTTTTTTTTGACAAACAATATCGTTAGTAGATTAAATTGTTAGTTACGTTGGAATAGTTTAAATGGAGTTCCCTGGAGAATGAACTCTGGGAAGGTAGAGTAGAAATTAGTATGATAAAACATGATAAAGTCATCAAAATGAAGAAAGACGTTAAATAAAAAATATTTATTCTTCTTCTCTCATTTTTTTTTCTTACGACACGACATTTTGATTTTACTTAGGGAATATAGAGGGATCGGTGGGGATCGAACCCGCACCACGGTGTATAAGCATCATTTTTTTCCGCCACTACAATAAAGCATCATTTGCACTATTGATAATCGTTTTAAAACATTGTTTTTGTAATGCGTTTGACATAAATTTTTTGGGTATTTTAAAATATTCCATATATCTTGTACTTATATTATTTGGTTATATATATTTTTTTAAGATGTTATTTTGGAGTTGTATTGACAAAATAATAGGTGCAAAATAGATAAGTGGATGTAACACACACGACACATTAAATTTGTATATGTTCATATATTTATGTGCAATAATCTAATTGGCCGAGTTTGAATTAATTTTATTACATGACAGAAAAATAAGATATGAACATGCTTAAACATGATACAACACGCTAAATTGGTTCAGACTCATATATTTATGTGCTAATTAACCAACCGAGAATTTTATTAGATAATTTTACACAACATGAATTAAAACAAGATGAGTAGTCTCTGAAACACGACACATTGTCAGGTCTATAAACAACAAGAAGAAAAAACTCGGTTGGCCGAGAAATTGGTGTAAGTAAAATTCTGGTACTATTAAAAAAAATGAAACAAATAATCATATTGTCTAGTGGAGCACAAAGAAACAATGAAATCATCTAGAGCCAATATACACTGCCCTGATTGGTCTTCGTCTATTTCTTCTCCCCACTGAAATGTTAGGAAGTGGGGATGAGAGAAAGTGGGCTATCTTCATCACTATATGTGGAAGTTGAACTATCTAATTGGCCATAGAACACAACAGAGTCAGCGAAATTCGATTAATAGTAAGACTATATTCATGCTGGTGTATACAATATATAATGCAGATTTCATCGGAGCTCACATCTCCTTGAACTGATTTGCTGCTTCCTAGGAATAAAAAAAAATTGGACATTCTTGCTGAATTTCCGATATGGATGGCACTCGCTAGTTAATGGGTCTGCTCCACATGAAAATACGACGATGTCAAAAAAAATTCTCCCTTTTTCCATAGGACCTTCCATATATTATCAAAATGCCAAATTAATCTTATGATTGTATGAGCCATTAAGTACTACAATTTAGTGGCATTCTCTTTTACTTATAAATAAATTTTTAGGTTCGAATATCGTGAATGATAAGCTTGATACTAGTTTATTCTCCCACCCTTTTAATGTATATATATTGTGTATCAAAATCTTATGATTACATGAATGATTGTGCAATTTGGCCTTTCAAAAAACAAGGAAACAATATTTCAAGTTTTAACCATAAAAAAATTACAAAGAGCTTGTAAATCAAGTGATTAAGAACAACTATTCATACACATGAGATGAGGTCTTAAGTTCGATTCTCCTAATATCGCTTATTTCAAAAGAGAAAACAACTCTGAAGAAAACGGATTTGATTTTTTTCAATAGTTAATTAAGCCACTCGGTAAATTCAAGAAGGCACCAATTGAGTTGTTTTAGGCCCAACACATATACCAAGCATTTCTTATTTTTGTGGAAGCTCCAAAACTTGGTGCCAATTTGCCCCAAACATTTCTATATACAGAAAATATGGCCAAGTTATCTTGGCCCAGAACTCTCTTCAAATGGGGTGAAATTATAGTTATAGATCTTAAAGCAGCAAATCATACAAATTTTTCTTCGGTATAACTGGGCATTCATACCCAATTTTTTATGACCGTAGGATTCGATCGTGTGGCTGGGAATGAATGACCGGATGACTTGCTAGGGATTATTATATTAAAAAATATTCAAAATCTGAGAAGATCGACAATATATAAGGTGCAAAATGTCCGAGTTTTGAACTGTAACACACAATATGTAAGGTGCTAGGGTTGGATCAGATCAGTTTGTATGAGATCTAAAGAGTTGATGTTGTGAAGAAAGAACTCAAAGGGTGAACGATGTTAGCGTTTTGTAATTCGATTAGGTTTGTATTTGGAGGATTTTTTACTAAAAATTCAATAAGAAATTGAATGAGGAAGATGATGAAAGCTCAGGAGTTCATAGCTCCCATTTTATTCATTAGATTCTGAAATGAGCTAAGAGAGAGGAGGGTACAAGTAACCGTTGCTCACCCACTCACACTCTCAAAGTGACTCAACTCACGTGCACAACACATGCACAATTTAACTCACTCATCTGCTATAACAGATGTCACTCATCTAGCATATGAACTAGTTCTAATCTTGACCGTTCATTACACAAGAACAAGTACAAGAACAAAACTCAAACAAAACGCAGAGCTTATATCTCAACACTCCCTTCTAAGCTTGAGGCAGATTTCACTCCAAGTAATCTCCTAAGCATATAGAACCTTTCCTTTGGCAAAGCTTTTGTAAAAATGTCTACCAATTGTTCTTCAAACTTGCAGTAGACAATGTTGATAATGTTGTTCTGCAAAGCATCTCTAATGTAATGGTACCTTCTGTTGATGTGCTTTGATCTTTGATGGAATACTGGATTTCTTGTCAATGTTATGGCAGAAGTGTTATCACAGTATAGGGGAGTAACTTTAGCTTGAACTTCTCCAAAATCTTCTAGCACAAATCTAAGTCACATTGCTTGAGTTGTTGCCTCTGATGCACTCACATATTCAGCCTCTACAGTTGACAATGCCACATTGTGTTATTTCATTGAGGCCCAGGAGAAAATCCCACTGCCAAATGAAAAGCATAACCTGAACTGATCTTCATGTCAGATTCATCACCACTCCAATCACTATCACAAGCAGCGCAGACTTACCTTTCTCATACTTAATGCCATAATCAAAAGTACCTTGAATGTACCTCAAAACTCTTTTAGTTGTACTAAATTGCTCTTTGGTTCGGTTGTGCATGTATCTTGCTAGCAAACTTGTTGCAAACATGATATCAGGACTTGTTGCAGTTAAGTATAACAGACTTCCAACTATTTGTCTATACAAAGTTTCATCTGTAGGTTTACTTCCATCATTCTTCTTCAATTTTTCATTCACTGCTAATGGAATGCTCATTGGTTTGCAATCCTTCAATCCAAATTTCTCCAACAAAGCCAATGCATATTTCTTCTGATTTATAAAAATTTCATGCTCAAATTAAACTATTCTTATTCTAAGGAAAAGATATAGTAGGCTCAAGTCTGTCATTTCATATCTCTTCATCATATCTACCTTGAACTTAGTAATCAAATCAATACTACTTCTTGTATAAACAATGTCATCCACATAGATTGACAAAATGATTGATTAAGACTTACCTCTGGTTTTAATATAGAGAGTATCCTCACTTAGACTCCTTGTGAAACCACAATTATGTATATGAGAGTCAATTTCTTCATACTAAGCCCTTGGTGCTTGTTTCAAGCCATAAAGTGTCTTCTTGAGTCTATAAAACTTGTCTTCAACTCCTGCAACCACAATTCCCTCTGGCTTATCTACATAAACTTCCTCTTGTATAACCCCATTGAGAAATGACAAATTGGCATTAAGTTGGTACAATTTCCTACTTTTTTTAGTTGCCAATGCAATTAGAGTCCTTATTGTATCTTACCTTGCAACATGTGCAAAGGTTTCATTAAAATCGATTCTAGGCTTTTGAAAGTAGCCTTTAGCTACTAATCTTGCATTATGCTTCTTTATAGTGCCATCCATGTTCAATTTAGTCTTGAACATTCACTTGACAGCAACAATTGGCTTGTCATATTGGTCTGTCAACCAATGTCCAAGTCTGATTTTTCTCTATCATTTCAATTTTTGCATTCATTGCTTTCTTCCATGCTTCATCAGTAGCTGCTTCTTCATATTTTTCTAGTTCAATAATGCTCAGATTGCATCTAGCATATATGTCACTGAAAGTTCTCATTCTCTCAAGTGTTTCACTTGCAGCTCTAGTTTCCCCCTCCTCAGTTAAAGAATGAGAAAACACTAAGTGTTGAATATTGCTTTCTTCTAACTAAACAGGTACTTTAGTTTCAATTTGAGCAATGTCAACTCCTTTCAATCTCTCGTGAAGGTTCAAATTTACAAGAACAGTCTTGAAAGTCTGCTCATCATATTTCCAATCCCAAACTCCACAATAATCAAATATGACACTTCTTGACAACATAATCTTCTTGGTGGTCAGGTTATAAACTCTATAGCCATTTTCAGCTTTACCATATCCAACAAAAATCCCTTTAAATAATGTTTCATATAGGTTCTATCTTAATTACTATAGAATGTGACAATAGCAAATGCAACCAAATACCCTGAGATGCTTTATTCCTGGTTTTCTACTGAATGTCTCAAATGGTGTCTTGTTTGCAACTGCCTTGGTTGGACATCTGTTGAGAATGTAGACTGCATTAACTGACTCACTCCAAAAAGAATAAGGTAGCTTTTTCTCATGTAGCATACTTTTGGCAATTTTCACAATGGTTATGTTCTTCCTCTCTGCAACACCATTTTGTTCAAGAGAATAGGACATTGTGAGTTGCCTCTCAAGTCCCATGTCTTCACATAATTTTTTGGAACTCCATAGAGAGTGTATTAACACCTCTGTCACTTCTCGATTTCTTAATTTGATATCCACTTTGAAGCTCTACCATTGCTTTAAACTTCTTGAATATCTGACCACCTCGGACTTGTACTTAAATACGACTGATATATTCTTGTGCAATTATCAATAAGATATCGGAAGTATCTATTTCCGTAATTATTTAGTGACACCATAGGACCACACACATCTAAGTGGATTAGCTCTAGTGGATAACTTGCTCTCTAAGTTTCTTCTCTACCTAAATGCTTCCATGTGTTGTTTTTCTGCTACCACCGGCCTTTACACACCATTTGCTTCTTTCAATTTTGGAAATTCTACAAACCATACTCCTTGTCTACTAGCATGTAAGCTTTGAAAATTCAAATGGCCAAGTTGTTTATGCCATCCCAAACATTTGTCCACTATTGTAGCTTACCGATTGTTGTTGGTTTCATGTCCTCCATGATTAGAGGAAAACATCTATTTCAGTCCATTTGAACTATTGCTACATGATACTCCAATTTTATGTCTTAAAAAATAACTAGATCATCTCCAAATAGCAGAAATAACCAAGTTGTATCATTTTGCCTCCACTCTTATTAAACTCTCATCCAAATCAATTACCAACATCACTTCTTTGATATACGGGTTCTATTTTGGTCTCAATCCGCAAGTGTGTGTCTTGATGTGAAAATTAACTTGACACCTGAAATTAAACCACAATTGTTGACAATTGTAGTAAAGATGTAAGTGAGGATAGATTTCTGGGCCGAGGGATTAACTAGGGATGCTAATCAACTAAAATAAGACTCAAAAACATAAACTAAGTTAAATTTGACTCCAGCAGATACTATAAAGGAATTTGGGCGAAATTCAATTAAAAGACTCGAAATACTTCGCGAGGGATTGGTTTGGACGAATTTAACTTAAACAAATAAATTAACAAAAGCGAATGAAAGGAGTGATTAACAAAGATGAAAAGCTAGCTAGAGGTCGCTTCTCCACATGACATATATATGCGCCACAAATCGATCTCCGAGTTATTAACGATAAGCGCTGAATTACCGACACCACAGGATTAATTAGAGTGCGCTTAAATTAACCTTGATTTTCTAACGTTATTGAATTGGATGATTGCATCACGACAACCCAAGCATTACAAGTCCCCTATATGATTGCATAATAAAGATACAAGCAAGAATCATTAAGTTACATGAAAACCATAAGCATTATTGAAGCATTACTATGATTGCATGAAACTTCATACAAGAATTTATACTTGTAATCGTCCTTCGATTTTTACTATGTGAATATAAGTTTCTAACGATTAGAGAGTGAAAGTCCCTTATATTCTAGCTCCAAACCCTAACATGCAAACTAAGTAGGCCTCCTTAATCAACACACAAGGATAAGTTTTACGTAAAACGATTAAGCAAATTGCACTCACGATTTATGAAACAATAAGCTGGATGTAATCAATTCCTTATCACATATATGTTCATGGCTTTGAATTAGCCTCTAGCTAAAAAGGAAATTAGTTACTCATAATTACAATGAAGCTCAATAAATAAATTAAACATAGATGAATACACCTAAAAACCACAAGAAGCTGTCAGGATTCGACTTTTAGCTCTTGTGTGCTCTCCATTAATCTTTAACTTTTTAATGAAAAAATTGGTTCATATCTTATATATCTTGTCGTCCCGAGTGATTCCATTCTTAAAAGACTCTAAAGCACGGTTTTTAGAGAGTTTAGACTTCATTAGAACTCCTCAATCCATCTGAATTAAGTCCAAAAGCACGCACAACAGATGTCACATTATCTTCCTTGAAACCAATCAACCAGGACTCTTCTGCCTGTTTCTGACCTTCCGTCACTAAAGCAGCGATAACTATTTCTAGAAGCATCGAATCATGATCTGTAAAATCCTATGGAAACTAGACATCCAGGGCTTTTCAACCATATGTGGCACGACACGTGATTCGATCTGAGAATTCTGGGTGCTCTGTCGAAGTTGGCAGTTATTCCTATCAGGATGGTTTTTATTCCCATCAGGATGGTTTTATCTTCTTTTCCTCCCATTCCTTCGTGACCTCCTTCACACTGGGATTCCTGTGCATATGAAACTCATCTTCTAGCTGATTCCCTTATCTTGATATGATTACAAAAACATCCATCCATCATGCACCAATCATATGCATGCACTCCATTAAGGTCCATTTGCTCTAAAATGCACCAAAATACACTTTCTTGCTTCACTTGCCATTTGAACCTACAAACACACAAAAATAGCTTAAGAAATCACTATAATAAACAATAACTAACTATGTAAATGCAGAAAACAAGCTAACTAAATCATAAATATGCTCCTATCATGTCTTTTCTGTGGCTTGTACCACATGCCCATTTCCACATCTTGATCTTTGTAGTCACAATTCTATCTACATTGATAAGTAATGACTCATGTGAGGTCATGTGGTTACTACAACCATTATCAATATACCACATGCTCATTCTTAATCATAAATGGAATTTAAGCAAAGAACATAAAAGCTTCTTCCTCGAGCATAGTGAACTTATTGAACGCACTTCTGCCGATCTTTGGCAATGTGACCAAATTTATCACACTTATGGCATTTGGTTTTCTTTGTCCCGACATTCACCATAATGCAAATTGTCATCTTGTAGGCTTACTTTGAATTATCCTTGTTGCTATTATACTTCACAAGCTGCACGGACTTTTCTCCAAGCTTAACAATTCATTTTCTCTCTTTCTTAACCAAAAAAATTTCCACCTTTGAACTATTGGCCTTTGGGCTATTTCTAGATTGAATCGCTTAGACTCACGAAGGCACTTTCAGTCATTTCTCCTTCTTCAACATGCCTAATCAATGTTGTTCAAAGCCCTTGAGTGTTGCTTTGCAACCTCGGTGGGATCAATCTCATTAATCTTCTTTGTTCCTCAATCAAAGACCGCAAATATTGTCATAAGTTAGAGGTAAGACTAATTAACAACTTCTCAACTATTCTCTTATTTGACAATTCTTTTACATACATCTTCATTTGATTAATTAAATTGAACAGTATAGTCAAATAAGCGAGATAATAGTTCATCTTCATTTGATTAATTAAATTTCACGGCTCACATTGTGAATGCCCTCGTACTCTTGGCAAGAACATCGAAGCCTCGCTGTGATCTCCACGGTTTGGCTTCGAGGAAGATCTCGTCGGAAAGCTACGCCCCTTGGATCAATTCCGTCTTCCATCTCAAGCTACAAGGTCTTGAACCACGATTTGTTTGCTTTTCAATGAGTTTCATCCTCGAGACTTAGATGGGATTTCAAACCACTGTCTACAAACTTCCACAAGTTATGAGACTTGAAAATCGTCTTCATTACGATACGTTGAGAAGTAGTAGTTTACTACGGTGAACAACGCGAGCTTGAATATCGGCTCAGGATCGACCATTTTGACTATTGATTCGAATGAGTTCTTCGTTGAAAACACAGGCGTTTATTTCACGATTCACGCCACAGATTCAAGTTGAGCAGAGCGTTAAAAGTCATGTTAGCTTTTTGTAAATTTGATCGAGGTTTGTATTTGGAAGATTTTTGTCTTTGAAAATTCAATAAAAATTAAATGAGGAAGATGATGGAAAAATCTTGAGTGGTATGTACCATTGATAGATACGGCTTATTGAATGGTTGGATTAATTCTGATGGGCCCGAATGAATCTTAGCTGTTTATGATCACGTACCATTTAATGAGTACATTACCCGCTGAGATTGAATCGAAGATGATGAAAGCTCATATTTATCCCATTGGATTGAGAAGCGAGCTAAGAGAGACAATGAGAATCACAACTGACCATTGCTCACCCGGCTCACACTCTCGATGTGTGACTCGACTCACGTGCATAACATATGCACAACAACTCATTTCATTTGCTATAACCAATTGTCACTCATCTAGCCTATGAGCTAGTTCTAATCATATTTGATTCCATTACACAAGAACAAGTACCAAAACAAGAAACTCAAACAAAATGCAAGAAAATTAATTCTTAGGCTAGAAAATCTTCTGGAGTTTATATCTGACAAGCGAGAGAGGCGCACATAAAATTTGTTCTCAAACTCGTCAGCTAAATCTCCTCCGCGATCATATTCTTTGCTTGAACCTTGTCACCTACCACAAGATATGCCAAATTTGTCTTTCTAGAAATTCTTGATAGTCTATGTATGCCTTTGTTCGAAGCCAAATGGATTGAGCAGTGTAGGGGAGGCGACTCACGTAAAAAGCAAGAAATTGAATTTTTAATTAATTATTGATTTTCTTTTTTGGAGTTTTAAGTGAGGATTAATGGTTTAGATATAAAATGGGTACCAATGCCTCTTGGGGACGAGGGTTCCAGCAGGAGCCTAAATGTGGCTTGAGCGCACTGGGGATGAGCCACCTTAGGACCAAGGCGGGCACGTACTTCTACCCAAAGAAGTCACCTAAAATATTACTTGCTTTTGGCGATTAGGTGAGGAACAAGAATTGAGGGCATTTTTCGTCAAAATCTGTTAACATGATAAACACGCTAGATATACTTAGTAAACAATTCGTGATTTTAAAGCGATATATACATTCCGCAGCAGTGTTATCTGGCTCGATTTTAGTAGTTTTATAATTATTGCACAAGTTGATTTTGATTGGATGGAATTCCTTAATGATAGGTATAGATTTCTTTATTCTAACGCGTCACGATGATCATCTTACGGATATTTTCCTTGGAGGCTGAAAGCGAAAGTAATGGGTGGCTGAAACGAAACTCTTTGGGCCCGCTAAAATTGAAAAGAAAGAATCACGGTTTGTAGTATGAACTCACAAGTTTTACACATCCAAGTTCCAACCAATTAGCAAACTATTAAATTTAGAGTTTATTGCAACGAACTATTGAATATTTGGATACAATGATCACATGAGGTATTAAGGAGAAGGACCATCAAATTCAATTGTTGGTATGCTATATTATAAGATTACACAACTTCTTGTGATGGTGATAACCATATTATCGTTATTTCGGACTATTTAATCAAAGGCATGGGAAAATATTGACTTCCATGGAAAAGTCATATTTAATCTTATTAACACTTTAGATGTACTACAAACCATAAAACCATTTTGGGGTTTTGCTCCATCCAAGCGAAGTTATTCCATCCTTTGCCTCCAAGTAACAACAACCAAGCTGGTTGAGAAAAGAAAACAATGAGTCAAAAGCAACATTACTTAAGGAGGTTACTTAAATGAGATAGTTGTTCTATTTAATCTAACATGTGTACCACTAGAGCAACTAAATGAACTTTCTTATAACATAAATTTTATTTATTTGATAAGCGATATTTTAAATTATTCTAATTAATAGAGAATAAGTGCCAAAATGTTGAGGTTTCCACTAACAAATCAATTAGCTATATGGGAGCATTTGCTCCTTATGCACATGTAAGGTCCATTCTTTTCCAATATACGACTTATAATCTCAAACAGCACTTCACGTGTAGGCGAAATTTCACAAATTGGATGAGCAAGTGTGCTCATTCAACTTCATACATAGATCAATATGTGATAAGTCGATATTATATTATATTTTATGGTATTCCAAGTTGGCACATGTTTGTTTTTAGGAATTTTTGATACTTTTTATATGTTTTTATCATAGGATGAATTGAATTAGCTTTGCGCATTAAATGGATGAATTGAATCGGCTTTGCGCATTAAATGGATAAATTGTGGAGTTTTTGAGCTAAGAAGATTATGTCAAAGTTTCAAGCCTTAATCCTATGCCATTTATCATGAAAAATAATTGAAGATGGATTACGCGTAAATTTGAGAGGCCAGAATTCCGTTTTGAGCTTAGTTGGCATATAAGTGATTAAGATGGCGTTTTATAGAATTTTCTTCTACAAAAGGATTGCTTAGAGGACGATTTTAGCTTTCAACAACATGTTATGGGCCTAAGGCGATGATGTGACAATTAACTTGACACACAAATTAAACCTGATCTTAGTAAAGATGCCAAGTAGGGATCGTTCTAGGCCGGAGATTAACTAGGGATGCTAATCTACACTAACTAGACTCAAAAACATGAAACTAAGTTAAATTAACAAAGCAGCGGTACTATAAAGAAATTTGGGCGAAAATTCAATTAAAAAAAAGACTATAAAATACTAAGCCAGGGATTGGTTTGAATGAATTGCTTAAACAAATAAATTAACAAAAAGCGAATGAAAGGGTGATTAAGCAAGTAGCTAGCTGAAGATTCCCTTTCACACCAACATATATGCATACAATCGATTTCGATTATTCTTTGAGTAAGGAAACCACGAATTCTCAACACCACAGATTAATTGATCATTAAATTAACCTTGATTATATAAATTATTGAATTGGATGATTGCATACGTGACCCAAAGCATTCCCCACAAAATTATATAGCAGTTGCATAATAAAGATACAAGCGAGAATCATTGGTTCTATGAAAACCATAAAGCATTGGCCAGAAGCGATTATTTACTATGATTGCATGAAACTTATGCCAGAATTTACTCCATGTGATACGATGTCCGCCGATTTTACTACTTGTGAATATAGTTTCCTAGCGATTAGGTGAAAGTCCCCTTATATTCTCAAACTCCCAAGCCACTAACATACACAAACTAAGTAGAATACTCCTTAATCAACACACAAGGATAAGTTTTAGGTAAAACGAGTTAAGCAAATTACACTATGATTTGTAAAATATCAGCAGATATAATCAATTCATATCCATGTATGTTCATGGCTTTGAATTATTGCCTCTAGCTAAAAGAATTTACTCCCATAATTACAATGAAACAAAAACAAATAAAATTAAACATAGATAGAATACACCTAAACCCTTTAAGGCTGCAGCTGTCCCGGGATTCGACTTTGGCTCTTGTGTGCTCTAGTCAAAATGGGTCTTCTATTGTTATTTATACGTCTCCAAATGATTGCCTTCTCAAGGAACTCTAAAGCAGTTTTAGAGAGTTTAGACTTCATTAGAACTCTTCAATCCACTCCAGATTAAGTCCAAAAACACGCCTGAGCAAACACATCCGTTATCTTCCTTGCTGAGAGCAATCAAACTAAGACTCTTACACTTTGTTTCGACCTTTCGTCACTAAAGAAACAGCAATAACTAGCCTAGGGTTCGAATCATGATCTGTAAACTGCTATGGAAACTAGACATCTAAGGCTTTCCAACCATATATGGCACGACGTGATTCGATCTGAAGAATTCTGGAGTGCTCTGTCGAAGTTGGCGATTATTCCTATCGGGATGGTTTTATTCCGTCGGGGATGGTTTTTATCTTCTTTTTTCTCAATTTCAGCCGTGACCTCCTTCTCCTGGGATTCTGTGCATATGAAACTCATCTTCTAAGCTGATTCCTTATCTTCATATGATTGCAAAACGTCCATCCATCATGCACCAATCATATGCTATTCATTTCCCACACCCAAAATTGCTCCAAAGTGCTCCAAATGCACCTTCTTGCATACTTTGTCATAGAACACGAAAACACACGAAAATAGCTTAAATAAACAATAACTAACTACGTAAATGCAAGAAAACAAGCTAGCTTCGAGATTTATAAATATACTCCTAGCTGATTTGGTCAATCAAAAATAAGATTTTCTGCACCAATCCAAATCCTTGTTGGAAAAGGATTATGTAATTTAATTTGTTTTTATTTCCTGATTTTTTGGGAAGCCTATTTTTAGTAGGATTTGGTTTTTCCAGTAGTATATATAGCAGAGTCTTTAGGGTTAAAGAGGGAGAGCGAATTTGGAGAAAAAAAGTGTGGAGAACTCGGCTCAACTATTCTACAACAGTGTTTTCAAAACTTTTATTAATTTATTTTATGATTTCAATTATGAATATGCGTAACTAATTCTTTTTTCTAGGGTGAGGCCTTGAGCCTTTAACATGAATATGTAGTTTCTTTTCAATTGCTTATGATATTATGCATGCTACTTTGAATTGTCAATCACCAATTTAAACTATCTATTTATCTTAATGTTTGATCACCATTAGGATGTGTAGACAAGTAATTTGATGCAATTTATGTTGGAATATCACCCTTAAATTGGCTAGGGCTTCTTGTGATTGATAATTGTAAGTTCACTTAAGGCGAATATCATGCTCTTAAGGGTTGTGTTACATCCCGTTCCGGAAAATAATAGTATTTTATTCCCGGAAGTGTGAATTGACGAAAATGCCCTTGGTTGATTTTTTGGTTGACTTTTGCATCATAACTCGTACGACGCTTCTCTTTGTATTTTCTTGTCGTGCTCGTCGTTACGAAAGCGTGGAAGCGAGCGGGACGTCGTTCGGAGTCCGAACGAATATTTTACGGGCGTTGGATTTCCGACATTCCCGTATTTTTAAATTTCTGGACAGTTTGGTGGTTGGGCTGGGGCCCAATCTTCTTGTTGGCCCATGTGGCCTTGTCCCCTGTCTATTTGACTAAACCACTCCCGTGGTCTCTCTCTGTCTGCAAACATAAACCTCTACATCTCTCTCCCTCGCCGATCCTCTCCTTCTCCCCGAGCTCACACTAAGCCATTTTCATGGCCAACCTGCCAAATCCTTTTCTGTGAGCCAAACTGAAATCAGTTGAGCTCATCCACACAACCCAGCATCCCTGCAAGTCCCAGGGAACCAGAAACCCAGTTTGAACCCCAACAAACTCGAAAATCTTCCCTCGGCAATTCCTCGGTGAAACCGAGCTCGATCCACCTCGAAATCACCACCATTGGACTCCTTGAAGTCCCTAGTACCTTGCTCGAGCCTTGGATGGCAGCGTTTGGCCGAGAATCGAAGAAACCAAAATTGGCCGGTTTTGCACCGTGGACTCTTCCTCATTTTCAGGCCACTTCTAGCCAGTTTTTGGCCCCCAAAATGGTAAAATATTATTCTCCTCACTTCTAGCTTCATTTTGGTACTTGAATCGTGCAATTTGGCCTTGAAATGAAGAAGTTATGAAGCTTTGAAAATTTCCCAGAAATTCCGGCCAAAATTTCCAGATTTCCGGCGACCAGAAAAAGTACAGGGATGACCGGCGCTGACGTCAGCAAATCGGTTCAAAACGGTCCTGCTGACGTCAGCAAACTGGTTCAGATCGATGATGACGTCAGCAACCGATCCAGACCGGCGCTGACATCAGCGTTGACCGTTGACCGGCGCGTGTGGTGCATGGCCGCGCGTGGTGGACTTCCACCGGCGTGTGGCGGCCCGTGAGGGCGCGTGTGACCTCACAGCCGCGCGTGGCGGCACGTGAGGCCATTTGGCAGCGTGTGGCCGCGCACGGCAGCGGTTTTGGGTTTTCCAACCCCGTAACTCCGTTTTCGGGTTTCCGAACGCCGTTTTCTTCGTAATTTCAAATACTTTATTAATTGTGGGTGTTCTAAAATAGGTTTTGGCGACCCGTGGGGTACGGAGAGCGTGCAATTGGGCTACTTCGGCATCGGTATATGTGAGTGGGCCCCTTCCTTATTAAATTAAATATTTTACATGTTCTGGAATTATTATTAGGCTATGCCTATGCTTCTAAACGGTATTTATCTTGTTATACTTAGTGAACTTTAGTATTATAATTATACTCGGTTTACTAGTATTGACTCGGCTATATTTTTAGGGGTTTTGGAAATTATTATTATATTGCCTATGCTTCCAAATGTGGTTTATATTTATACTTGGTAAGCCTTGGGATATTTTTGGTGAACCTTGGGTTTATTATTTATATCGTATTTTGGTTCACTTAGTATGTTATTAAATTGGTATTTGTACCTTGATACCCTTGTGGTTTATACTTGGCCTAATATTTTTTTAAGTATTTTGGTATATACTTGGTATTCCGGGTACGGCATTTGTGAATACCTAATTATACGCTTACTTTGAGGCTATTTTAGAAAGGAAATTACCCCACCTTATTTTATTTAGAAATATTCCGTGGTATGCTTTTACACGCTCAATTAGGAATGCTTACACGGTGTCAGTAATACTGTCCGGGGCCAGGACCAGCTTCACGTGGATGTTCACACGCACCGACACGCTCACTTTTGATCCATTGTAGGTGCCAGCCTGTTCTAGGTCGCCTTGGCGACTCGAACTCGTTGTGATGCGCTTAGCGCCAGCTTCACGTGTATGTAGTACATGAGCGTACCATTATTCATACACCCAGCCTGTTCATGACAGAATACCTCTGTATGAACTTGTGTGTCTGTCATACCTAACGAGCGTATACCCTATTGTTTTATATTGTGATTTTATTATCGGATTTCACTGATGCCACGGAGGCTTCTATTGTTTTACGGGTTTCCCGTACTATCTTATTATTACGGATTTTCTGGGAAAGTATTTTTATACTAAGTTGTGGCTTTCTGCCCGTTTTGGACTGTAAGTACATTTCCGTACTTACACTGACTTTTCACCTACTACTGTAGTATGTTTTCTAGAAAGGTTTTCCGAAACTATTACTTGTTTTGACGGCGAAGGGTTATTACTGTCATAAAGGAAAGGTTTTACAAAATAATTACTTATGGCCCATTCACCCTTCTGTTTTTGCGCCCCTCCAGGATAAGTGGCTTGGAGCTGTCGACGTTGAGACGCGGTGGTATGACAAATGTAGGAATTTCTTGGTACTTGTAATTATTCAGTATTCCGTACCTTGTACAACCAGTTATTATTTTATTATTTCTTTCCGCCTGCACACTTTCGTGCTCTCTGATCCTTATTTTATTCAAATTGCTTAAATTATCCCTAAATTCTTCTAAATGGCTTTCGTCACCCCACGTGTTGTCGGCCAGCACACTCGACTTTTGGGTGTCCATCTGTACATCCGGGTCGGGATGTGTCAGGTTGCATGGTTTTTCAAAAGGTTTTTACAAAACTTAATGAATCTTGCATGTTCATATTTGATCTGAATATCATAGACGAGTTGCATGTTAGATATACGTTCTATCTAGAATATCACTAGTAGAATATGCAATAGGAAAACCTAACCTTCAAAGTGCATGTGTGTTACAGCCCGTTTCGAAAATTAGAATTATTTTATTCCCGGAAGTGGGAAATGACGAAAATGCCCTTGGTTGACCATTCGGTTGACTTTTGCGTCGTAACTCGTACGACCCTTCCCTTTTTATTTTCTTGTTGTGCTCGTCGTTACGAACGTGTAGACGCGAGCGGAACGTCGTTCGGAGTCCGAACGAATATTTTACGGGCGTTGGATTACCGACGTTTCCCGTATTTTTATTTTTGGAATAGTTTGGTTGTTGGGCTGGGGCCCAAATCCCTGTTGGCCCATGTGGCCTTGTTCCTCAATTTCTGGATCTTGTCTGTCTTTGTCCCGAGCCTTTTGACTCTGCAAACAAACACAAACCTCTCTCTCTCCCTCACCGATTTTCTCTACACACCTGTGGCTCCTCCACGAGCCAACCCTTGGCCAACCAACTCTTGCATACTTAACCAACATCACAGTCACCTTCAACTCACAGCAAGGAAACCAATTGAGACCTGGAAACCCAGAAATCTTGAGTTTCGAAACCATCGGCGAAACCCCGAGATTTTTCCCGTCGACTTTATCGGTGATTTCGAGCTCAAACCTCCTCAAAAGTACCACCATTGGACTCCTTGAAGTCCCTTGTACCTTGATCGAGCCTTGGATGGCCTGTTTTGGACGTGAAACGACGATCGGGAAATCGGCCAGTTTTGTACCGTGGCTTCTTCCCCATTTTCAGGCCACTTCTGGCCAGTTTTTGGCCCCCAAAATGGTAAAATATTATTCTCCTCACTCCTAGCTTCATTTTGGTACTTAAATCGTGCATTTTTGCCCTTGAAATGAAGAAGTTATGAAGCTTTGAAAATTACCCAGAAATTCCGGCCAAAATTCCCAGTTTCCGGCGCCGGCGACCGGAAAATCGGCAGGGGTGACCGGCGCTGACGTCAGCAAACCGGTCTAGACCTGCCCGGGTGATGTCAGCGATGACGTCAACAAACCGGTTCAGACCGGCGCTGACGTCAGCGATGACGTCAGCAACCGGCTCAGACCGCGCTGACTGGCTCGGCTGACTCGCGCGTGAGCCGCGGTTTCCCGCGTTTGAGCCGCGCGTGGGGGCGCGTGGAGCTTCCTTTTTCGATTCCGTCTTCGCGAGGCTACTCGTGACGACGTGTACTACCTAGGGGTAGTACGCACGATATTTTTTGAGGTGTTTTGGACCTCCGTATTGAGAAAGCAAGGGATAGGTTTAATTGATTAGTTAATTAGTAACCTTTATGAGTTTAATCATTATTACGGTGATATCTCTTATAGGTGAGACTTATCCAGAGGACTACCCAGGACGGGGGGCTACGACCCGGCTACCTACAGGTGAGTGAGTGGGTCTTTGTTTTGATAAATGTATATGTACGTATGGTTTTTCAATGCTTTCTTCAAACTGTTAGCATAACTCATATCATATACGTTTGTTGGAGGTAGAACATTCGTATTATACTGTCATACATGTTTTCATACTGTTGCTCATCAATAGATGTATAACATCCTAAGTATTAGTACTCAGTCTTGTGGCCAAGACTAGCCTTGACGTTTGGAGTAGTCACTACTAGTACCGCTACGCAGCTTTGGATCCATTGTAGGTACTAGCTTGTTCTAGGTTGCACTAGGCAACTCAAACTTGTGTGACGCACTTTGTGCACGGCGCTTAGCGTTAGACTCGCGTCATTGTAGTACTCAGCGTATTACTTATATACCTAGCATGTTCCTTGTGGTTTAGCCACTTGGACTTGTGTGTTTACATATGGGTGAGCATGTCAGTAAATCATTATCGGGGAGTACCCGTGTATTTTCTTATAGTATTTTGAGGTTCATGCCTGAGGGTATGACGTATTTTCTCAAACTATACTTGTTTTCAGCGAGGGGTTAGTAGACTTTTGAAAACAACGGTTTTATCAAACATGGCTTGGAGCTTGTGACGTCGAGATGCGGTGGTATGACAATGTAGGGGTTCTCTACTCTTGTAATTATTTTGTATCCACTGCTCAGTTCGCAATTTATTATTTTATTACTATTCTTCCGCCCGCACACTTCGTGCACTCTGACCCTTATTTAATTCAATTTTCCTTAATTATTCTTCAATTTTTCTAAATGGCTTTCGTCACCTAACACGTGTCGGCCAGCACTTCCCGACACCTGGCGTGTTCGGGATCGGGATGTGTCAATGTGTAATTCATAAGTAATTGGTAGAACTATATAGGATTGTTATTGGTGATGGCTGAACTCTAGAGTTTTTTATTTTTGTTTTCTGATAATTGTTGACAAATTTTATTTTCAGCGATTTTTATTCTTGCGAATTTCCATTATTTTTACTTGTTTTGTTATTTTCATTCATGATCACAAATCTCTTCTTTTTGTATTAAATAATTAATTAAGAATTGATTCTAAATACAAGTTATTTACATCAGTTCATGTGGAAATGACCTTGCTTGAGTATCTATACTATAACAACCTTGTATTCTTGCAAGTATTTTAAAGTGATTTTTACGTTAAAATTGAGTGTGGTAAAATAGCTATCAATATGTTTGATACCATGAACGAAATTAGGGAGTGATCCAATTTGAAATACTGTCCTAATATGAGATTTAAACTATTAACATAGAAATTCAAACTCAAGTGCAAAGGAGTGAGGTACTATCCTAACCGACTGGACTTATAACTTCCAAACAAATTAGAAGTTGTAGCAGTTTGGAATAAATTATACATTAGTAGGAGATGATGAGAAATTGTCAGTGTTGAGTGCCTGAAACTTTGCTTATAATTAAGAAAAGAGTGATTATGCATTCAAATTAATGCAATTAATTATGATGATTAGTATCAGCAAGAAAAAGGGAGGACCAGACCAACAGGGCAGGGCTTCTTGTACAAAAAGGGTGTCCAAAGCATGTTTAGCCAATGAGTGTGCCACAAAGTTTGATTCTCTTGGAACTGCTTTGAAACTTCTTAGCAATGGCTTCACATTCACCACCCAGAAAATAGAAATGGAAGGCCAGTTGTCACCCACCCATCTTGCCAACAATTCAATTACCGTAAAGATTCTTTTTTTATGCTGCTACCAACTTCAACCATTAGGTCTGAGTACTTGCATGTTTATATAGACAACAAATTAAAGAGATTTTTTTAGTATACTTTGTATTCTATAAATTATAATTTTTAGCCGTTAAATTATTGATTAATAATTTAATGACTAAGATCTAACCACAATTGCATCATCAATCTGTTGTTTTTGGTTTTCTAACATAAGACCGATCGACTACGCATTAGTTCATATGAAGGTTTGCATATATGTGTGCATTTTCAAACTACAAAACAATATTGTCAATGTGGAGATGAGTACCACGTATGGAAGATGGAACTTTTATGCATAACGCAAAGATTAGCCTAATTCCTCTTTCCTTAGAGTAGAATGTTGTTTGAGACTTGAATCTACCTCAACTACGGTGTCACCTTGTGGTTGACTGTAGTTGCAACTCTTCTCGGCAAGAAGTGGTGTTCTTGGTCTTCAGCCTAGGGTTGTTTGTGTTGGTGAGATTATTTGTTTCGGCCATAGTTTGTTTCTTTGTTATAATTCCAAAAACTCAATATGAGTTTTCTATGTTTTGTAATCTCATTATAGGAAAGTTTTACAGTTTCATTATAAATTAGTTCTTTTAAATGTGTGTTCTCGGTTGTGTTAAATGAATTTGTGTCCAATATGTGTTAGTGGCAAATCGTGGATTACATTTTTTTTTATTCGTTGTACATAATTCTCTCAATATCAAATCAGCTTTGTGTTCGGATTTGTCGTGAAGGAAACGTTATAATTTTTCGCTAAAGAATATTACTTTAGTAATGTAATATTTTCATGTCAACAAACATGTAACATGTCCAAGCACACACTTTACAAATGGGGACCCTAACTTTGGTTGTGCCATTAAAATTCCAGCTTGTAACATAAAATTCATTAAAACAACACCAATCTTTCTGTTTCATCTCAAAATTTTCATCTTGTTTCATCATTCATCATTGTCAATGTCATCTGATCCAATTGGCTCAAAAGTCAAATCTGGGCAGCGAAAGAGATGTGTGAGGGAGAGATAGGGGAAGGAGTAGGGGCCACCGAGGAGCCAGGTGTGAAGTGGGGGCCAGTGGGAGAGAAAATCGTATACAGGAGAGACTAGTCAGAGTCAGAGAGTCTCTCACTAGACTTTTTCTTTAATCTTCTTCTTTTTACTTTCACATCGGCCAAAACAGTGCTTTTCTCTCTCCAGTCGCAACCAAGAAAAAGCCACAAACTGCAAAAGCACTTAATGGAGAAAAAGAAGGATAAAAAATCCCAATTAAGAAGATAAAAGAGAAGAGCCGAATAAAGCTAAAGCACAAATGAAAAAAGTGGAGAGTCTTCTCTTTGCTTATTTAAAGTTTTCTGCAATGGAATAAAATTTTAAGTTGATCTCTGAACATTAACACTAGTTTATAATTAGCTTTGAACTAAATATTTGTTACTTGGAGATTTTTTAATTTAACAAAACGTGCATTGTCTTTTTATGAGCTTTTTTTGTTAATTTGATAACATGATTGGATGCAGCACTCAATTAAGCAATAAATGACCTAAATTTGCTAAACTTTGAGTGGCGAAATTTGCTTTTTAGCACTCAAAATTGGATTTTTAAATTTTCATCATTTTTAAATTTGATTAATAAACACATTTAATATTAAATATGTGTGATCCAAATTTGTACCATATTAGCATATTAATATAAATTTTAACAAAAGTTAACAGCATGCCTATGATGTAATTTTTGTTAAATAACTGATTTCTATACACTATTTTTAGCTTTTTACATAATTTTTTAATTTCTAATCATTAAATTGAATAAATTAAATAAAACAATAAGAATAATTAAATAAAAGTATATAAGAGAGTAGAAATAGTATGTTTTTATTATTTTCTTGTCCAAGGATCTCAATTAACAAATTTTTTTGTTGAAAGACCAATTTACGATCAATTATAATGTTTTTTATTTTGTTTCACGAAAGTAAAGTTGGGGTGCAAATAGTAAAAAACCTGACAGCGTCAATGTTGAACGACACCAGACAAACGGCGACTCCAACGAAGTTAACTTCACACTCCCGAACGACGTCGTTCCAGAGGCGACCTCCTTGAAAATCGCGTTTTGCTTTAACGTTGGAAAACGGTCCTGACGTCTCCAACTCGGCGTGTTGTGTCCGATAGCAATTTTGGAGAAAAAAACACAAAAACCGTGAAAAAGCAGAAGCATAAATGCAGAGATTTTCTCAGAACACAAAACACACACACCGGAATCGAATTTCTCAAACCACTTCCATAAATTCTGAGCGTTTATATTTTCTTCTCTTTTCTTTTCCAGCTCATAGTTTTCCGGGAAAATATCTGTCCCCACCAATAACCTCTCCCGTCTACTTCTCCAGCTCCCACCATTCCTTCTCTCCTGTTTGGTTCCTGAGAAAATCTGCAAAAGAAAAAGAAAACCCACAAAAGAAAAAGAGGCTTCCTGTCCTTCTCTCCAACTTTCTCCTCCTTAAAACAAAAACCCATTTCACCATTGCAGCAGAACAACCCAAAGCTTTCTCATTTCTCTAAGCTGCTTTTTCTCTCTGGTTTTCTCGGCTGCCAAACATTGACTGGAAACAGTGTTTGATTTGTCGTTCGTTGTTTGGTTTTTGTTTCTGGGTTTTTTTTGGTGAGGTGGGTTATGAGCAAATGGGGGACTCGGCTGCTAAAGTGAGGCTGGTTCGGTGCCCAAAGTGTGAGAATCTTCTTCCGGAGCTTGATGATTACTCTGTTTACCAGTGTGGTGGTTGTGGTGCTGTTCTCCGAGGTTTGCTTCTTCTTGTTCTTTTTTTTTTCCTTATTTTTTATCAAGTTTTTTAGTTAATGAAATTGTTTGGTGGGGTTGGTGAGAAAACTGGGAAAAAGATAGAAACTTTACGTTTTGTGTCACATGATTCGTGTTGGGTTTCTGACCAAAATGTCAGTTACTTTGATTTTCTTTGTAACCAAACGGCTACGTTGTTCGTTGTTTTATATGATGCTTGTGTTTTTTATTGTGTAGAAGTTTGTGTTTTGGTTTATGTTATTGGAAAATGTAGGAAAGGGAATGAGATCAGGGTTTCAAATTTTTGGAATTTGGTATGGAATTAGACCCAAAAGAAAAACCAAAATCCACACCAATGCTACTAATACTCAATCATATCATTTGGATTTGTGGGGTTGAGGTTTTTAAACCCGGATATCGAATTCAGTAGCAACATTACTAACAACAAATTTCATAATCTAGGATCCTAATCTGAACTGCATTCTGTTTCATGAGTTTTTCCTACATCCAAGATATAGCAATTCTTTTTAGTTTGAAGTTATTTTCCGCCCTCAAAAATTGAGGATCGGATTGTTTATATCGTTTTACAGCAAACAAGAAAAGGCAAGAGGGGGATACTTTGTTCGAGAAGTCGGAGGAAGAAAGGGTTGGAGGTGTTTGTGCCAAATCAGATGATTCAGACAATAGAGGAATAGTTGTGGCAAGTGATGCTTCTGACATGGATGTTAAGTCGGGTGATGGTTCTTTGAGGTGTGATCAAAGGGATTTAGAGAAGGAAAATGTTAAAAATGCTCAGATTGTAAGGAAGCAAGTGAAAGATGCGACTGAGAACTGGGTTGTTGAGGATGGCGTTGATATGAGCATGAAAAGAGATGAATTGGAGAATGCTTTGGGAAGAGAACACGAAGATTTGAATGCCCAATTTGGTCCCATAAGTGCAAGCCGAAGATCGGAATGGATGGCAGATTGGCGAGCTCGGGAGAACGGCGAAAAAGAGGGGTTTCGAAGACATCAAAGAACTGATGTTGGAGGTATGAGGTCTTCAACTTCAAATTATCCAGACGAGGGCCCGTCAAACTACCATTTGGGTTCTTCTTATAGGGGTGGGGAACCATTGGGAAAAACTAATGACCCAGATGAGGCAAACAGAGTTCTGTACCTTGAACAAGACCGAGCCGAGCTTCTGAAGAAGCTGGATGAGCTGAGGGATCAACTTAGCCGGTCTTGTGATTTGGTTGATAAGCCGAAAGAGAAAGCTCCTGTTGATGGGGGGATGGTTCCTCCAGATCCTTATGGTAGTTCAGACACTTCGTATGTAGGTGCTTCTTCTGGGGCAAGTAGGGCTTCGATGCAGTACTTTGGACCTGGTAAACCTGTTGCACCACATGCTCATTTCAATCCCTTTCCGGAGCCATTTCCCTATACCAATGGCCATGAAATGCCTATGCCTAGCTTTTCTTCTTCCATGCATAATTCAAACCATTTTCCTAGATATGGCGATCCTTTTGGATCCCACATGCACAGTGGAGCTCCTCATCCCTTTCCCAGGCAATACCAGCAACCGGCCCTTCCGTACTTTTCTGGACAGTATGCTGAAAACAATCCCGATCCATATGAGCTTTACCCACATAATGCATCGTTTCACCATCCTACTTGCCCTTGTTTCTATTGCTATGACAATCACCGTCGGGGTTCAGTGCCAGTTCCACCTGCAGCTTTCCACAACAAAAGGTTCCCGGATTTTCCTAGCAATCCCATGCTGGTCCATCCTGAAAACCCCGGGATGGTCGGTCCATATGATCACAACAAACCTCGGAATTCGATTCCTCCACCCTTTCATGTTTCGCAAACCCATACAAGATGGCCAAGTGACCTTAACCCCCAAATGGGAAGCTTTGTTCATTCCCGTCCAGAGAGGGTGGTGCTAGCCAGTGGTGGCCGGCGATGTCTTCCATTATCTGGTGGTGCTCCATTTGTAACATGTAATAATTGCTTTGAAATTCTGCAGCTGCCCAAAAAAGTACTGCTTGCGGAAAAGAATAAACAGAAAGTGCGATGTGGGGCATGCTCTACTGTGATCGATTTTTCTGTTTCTAATAAGAAACTAGTTCTTTCACATGTAGAAGCAAAGAAAAGTCCGTCGGAAGTTAATAATGGCTTGAATGAAGTGGTCAGAGACAGTACTTTACATTCCCGTGGCCATGTCTCCCGGATCTATGCTCATTTCTCCTCTGATGATTATGATATTTCTGGCTATGATTTTCAGTCAATAGATAGAGAACTTGCTTTGCCGTCTTTACCGTCCACAGGCCCAAGTTCAACGGGTAGCAAGCCTCAAGAGATGCAAAGCTTTCATTCTTCATCTCCCAGTACCTCTGAGGATGACGGCATCCCAGAAGCTCCAGTTGTTCCAAAAGAATTCACAAATTCTAATCAGCAGCCAATCAAAGGCACTTTTTCTCCACCTCCTCCTGGTTCACCTCTACAGGAACACTTTGAATTCTCATCGAACAATCATGTGATAAACCGACTTGGGAAGGGAAACCGCAGTAGTCGCTCAGATCAAGAGAAGGTAAAGCCAAATAAGGTCACCTCACGACAAAACTCTTTAAAGGAGACATCACTAGCAACTGAGATGGAGGTATCATTTAATGACTACTCCAACACCGGGGTTTCCCAAGATTCTTGGGATGCAAACAAAGAGGAGGATCAGCCAAGAACCAACAAAGGGAGTGATTCATTTATTACGAACTTTATTAAGAAGAGCTTCAGGGATTTTTCCAAATCAAATCAGACAAATGATGGGAGAAGTAATGTTTCGGTCAATGGGCATTTAATTCCAGATCGTGTGCTCAAGAAGGCCGAAAAGATGGCTGGAACAGTCCATCCTGGACAATATTGGTAAGTGTACTCACTAAATACAGAGTACATTTCTATACATGATTACCTTGCATTGTGCTTACAATTATTTTGGTGAAATTATACTTACAATTTGTTACTGCTCATATATCCGTGAAAAAAAAGATCCTTGCTTTGTAAGAATAATAAAATAGCTGGCCTACATTATAATAGCTTTTGGAAAGAGTGATAAACCAATAAATTCATGGGATCACAAATAGGTTCATGTTGCAACTGTAATCTCTCTCGCCTCCTCCATTGTGCTCATGTCTTTGCCTTCATCAATTTCGAAATGCAGGTATGATTTCCGAGCTGGATTCTGGGGTGTCATGGGTGGCCCTGGTCTTGGCATCATTCCTGTAAGTTAAATTGATTCGACACTAACATCAATCCATAAGCGGTTATTTATAGTTATTTGCTAATGATGATGGAGTATTCTTTTCCTGTGCAGCCATTTATAGAAGAATTCAACTATCCCATGCCTCAGAACTGTGCGGCTGGAGATACCGGTATTTTTGTGAATGGAAGGGAGCTTCATCAAAAAGATTTGGATTTGCTGTCCAGTAGAGGACTTCCCACAACCAGAGAGAGATCTTATATCATCGAGATCTCGGGGAGAGTCCTGGATGAAGACACTGGTGAAGAGCTTGATAGCCTTGGCAAGCTTGCCCCAACGTAAGTACTAAATATTTGACGACTGTCTCTTTTAGTTCATTCTACTTGTTAATTATCCGAGGTAGTAAAATGTTGCTATTATCATAAAGAGCAGATAGACATTTTAAAATCTTTATACCGTCTTTTATCATGGAACTTGAAATGAAAAACATGTTGACTATATATTTGACACAGATAATTTGGGAAGGTACCGTTAGCAGAAAATGTTCCATTTATTTTATTTTATCTCATACGTTGCATATTTTAGCCACGTTGTCGTCAACAATATGTCTGCAGACTGATCCTAGTTTCCCTTTTGACTGTTGTAAACTGATGCGCATGGTTGGGGTGTGGGAGTTTATATCTCTTTACAATTTTTCTGATGCTATTGTATGTCACCTTTGGCGACCGATGTAGGGATAGTTAGACTTTGTAGGTTTGTCGTCTAAAATTTCCTTCGCACAGTATTACTTGTCTAATATAAACACTCCATGAGTGCTTTGGGATGTTCTAATGTTTCTTACTTTTGACCCTTTGAACAGAGTTGAGAAGGTAAAACGTGGATTTGGCATGAAGCTTCCGAGAGCAGCTGCATAATCAACATGTAGAAATCACTAACTTCATCTCTCGCGTGGAGAATCTCAACGCATCCATCCCGAGCTGGAAAGTAAAACTATTAGCAAAAAAAAAAGGAAAGAACCCCGCTTGAGGATAAATTCTTTGAAATGCCCTGCATCTGCACAACGTTGCAGATAACCGAAAATGAATGATAAGCTGTAGGATGGTCAGTAGGGTGGTTTTATCAGAAATCTAGAGTAGCTAATTTCTGGTTTGATTTGTTTAGTGTATGTAGATCATGTTAGTTTTCTTTGAGCTGACTTCATTTATTAATTTATGTAAATGGTTTGGTTTTCGGCTGTCTTGCTATTATAATTGATGAGGTTAGGGTTTTATCTTGATCAAATATAAATTTGCAGTTAGCCATTTCTATTAATTTCAGTTTTTTGTGCAACATTTCTGTTTCCTTTTTGGCCCCTGCGTAAACATTTGGTGCTCGTCTCAAAGATTACGAGGAAAGAGCTTGCAGCTTAAATGGATAAGAGCGTTTATCTATACGCTCAATATTTTGTGCTCGCGAATTCCCGTCTCCTAGTTTATCTATGCAATCAATTGTTTAGAGCAACTCCAGTGTAGGAGCCCTCCTCCTTGGCAATTCACTATTCAATTCACCTTAGTGAACAGTAATTGCCCTAATGAACAGTATATTTTCTTGGCAATTGCCTTTTGCATCTCTACCTCTACACTAGAGTTGCTTTGGCAATTGACAATAAAGTATTAGTATTTTTTTTATTTATAAAATAATACATAATAATTTTACTTGTAATTTCGGCTAAGATTTTTAATCGTTCTCTTTGCGCCACGTGTCATTATCCGAAAAGCCAATAGCAATAAAATATTTTATATTTTTTTATTTATTAAATAATTCAAAATAATTTTATTTGTTATTTCGGATAAAATTTTTAATTGTTCTCGTTGCGTCACGTGTCATTATCTGAAAAGACAATTATTGGTGATGGATTTCCAATAAGATTTCCGATAAGATTTTTAATCAATTATTGGTGTGTTTAAATGTAATTTCAATAAAGATTCTCTTACTTTAAATAAAGTACTAAATTCAATAAATTGGAAACAACATAAAGCACTCTATTCAATAAATAAGAAATTACAACCCAAATTGATTGGAAAATTATGGGCTCCGATTACAAACAAAGTGAATGGCTACTCTTCACCTAACCAATTTGTGGTGCTAGGATGATCTTCTGTTGTCGTGCTAGGACCATCTCCTCTTGCTCTCGCTTCTCTTTCACGCCTCTTTTGCACCACGTCCGCTTTCACGCCTCTTTGCCCACCCATTTTCTCAAGATAAGAGGTATGAATAAGACTCCACATTTCTCGCAACTACATCTCATTACCCGAAACCGAATCATGAGTGATTTGAACCCAGCTAGCATACAACACAACATCTTCAAGAAGCGTCCAATTCGTACCTGCACCAGTACTCATTTTGTTTGAAACAAAATGGATTGAAACTTTGAGAGAAAGATAGGAATGTGGTTGAAAGTTGTTGAGAAAATATGGAATTGTGGTGTAAGGTAGATGATAATGTCAAAGGTATTTATAGAAAAGTAAAAAAACAAATTTTAAAATTTTTTTCCAGATTTTTATATATTTTTTACAATTTTTAAATTTTTTTTATTTACCTAATTAATTTCTGCAGTTGGATTTAAAAAAATTGAATTTCAACACTCCAGATTGTGCCACGTGTCACAACGGTAACATTTCTAAATTTTAAAACTTTTTTTTTTGAATTTATAAAGGATTTAATATCAACCGTTGATATGAGATCCAACGGTTGATATTAAATCTTTTTTTTTTTAATTACCGTTGCAAATCCAACGGCTCAAATTAAAGAGCCGTTGAGATCGCACGGTCCATGGGAAGCCACGTGGCTTCCCAACGGTAAGTTTGACCAGAACTGAAACGCGGGCCCCACCCGCTACAACGCTGTCGGCTGACGCGCCCCACGCACGCGTGAGGTGCACCCACCTGACAGTAAAAAATTTATAAACTTGGTTGACGCCAAGCTGACGTCAGCCCCTCAGTGGCTCGGTGGGTCAATTCTTCACGGGCCCTTTGCTCGGGCCTCCACCTTCCCTCGAGCAAGCCACCCGCTGGACCTCCTCCCTCTGGCAACTGGGCCACTTCCCCCAGCAATCCACCCCGCTGGACTTGCTCTTAGCTTCTCAATCTGGCAAAGGAAGGGCCGGAGGCAATTTTTGGGACCCCGGGCAAGCCAATCATTGGCCTGTCTGGTGCAATGCAAATGCACAACATGCAATTTCTATGGCTTCCTCAGGACACTTTGCAAATCCCACATGCAGTTCTGGTTGGCCATTAAGTGGGCTCACACCCATATCAGCCTAGTGCTTAGAGCCCAGTACATGAGCCGTACCAAGATAGGAAAATTCAGAATGGGCTATTTGGAAACTCATATTGGAATGAGAAATGATTTCGGCTCATTTTTCCTCCTTGAACATGTCTCTCTTTTTCATCGTTGGATTGAATAAATAAAGAGATAAAATGAGGAGTAGAAAGAGAAAATGAAAGTGCGTAAATCATTAATTTCACTACAGAAAAATGCTTAAATCAGTCGCCTATGGACGTTCACATGCATGAACATTGTGAATCATCCTGCGCGCATGCCATCTTATACTAGCATGCTTTGGCATAGTAACGAGATAAGTATTGGTTTAGTCTTTAGATGAGAAACTCTCTTGTAATTAGTGACATCACTTGATAATTATCTATCGAATGAATCGTATAGTGTTTGAATATAGGACGATCATCTATTGCACCAGTGATACCATTAGAACAATATATTAGTTGCAAGATAGTTTCTCTCCTTCATATTTGGTAGAGGAGAATTCTGGAAGGAAGGAAGGTGGGGGTTAAATGCAATGCATAGTGAGAACTTTCTTGCATATGCTGAAGTTAAATTTTATTTTAAAATATAAAATTAAAATTCAATAATTAAAAAATCTAAAGTAGAAGAGTACTGTGAAGTAGCTAAGAAATTTTTATGCATAGTGCATTGTCTGCAGTTGGTAATAAAGTCAGTTCCTGGAAATTGACAAATGTGATTGATAGGAAAGCTCTTAAAAGCTTTCGCTTTTCTTATTTTTAACGTTTAGGGCCAATCCCTATTTGGTCCCCCCACCCCCACCCCACTTATATAAACCCTCTAAAGATATCATCGCCTTAAATTAGATAACTTCATCACCGTGAATTCTAATATCCTAAAAAAGAAATAGAATTGTTATTGATACTTTAAAAATTTTATTGTATATTTTTTATAAGTGTATTTTTTATATATATAAAAAATTTGAAGTGCATAATAAAAATTTTGGAGTGTCAATAACAAATTCTAAAAGAAAAACCAAACAAATTGTTTTTCTTTTGAAATACAAGCACTGAAATGCACAAAAATTTGTATTTTTATGGAAGGAAAATAGAAGAAATGCATGAATTTTAAATGATCCATTGTACTTAATCATTTCAAATTCATAATCTTGTTTCTAATTATTTTAAATGCATGTTTCCAGTACTGCATTATACTACACAAAAGCTTGTATTTGTATGGAAAAAAAGTGAAAAATGTTTGGATTTTGAATTACTCATTACCTTGAGTCTAGTCGAAAATAATGGTAATGTACTTATTCTTTTCATAGACATTGCGTTTAATATTACATTATAATAGAAATTTTTTCATATGAGAGTCACATCATCAAATATATTACTAATTCACGTATTATATTATCAACAAACAATATTAAATAAGAAATTAGATAGATTAATTTACAAGTAATCATCCAGCAAATAAAATAAAATGAGTCGGCAAGAAAGATTACATGGTAGCTATTAGCTAATCACCAAATGAAAAGAGAAAACAATATAATTCAGAAAGTGGTCCACTTTGATGTAAAATAAATTAAAGTTTTTTCTTTTTAAGAAAAATAAATCAGAGTTAAAGCTGCTGCAGAAGTTTCAGCCAGCTGGATTAAACTTTTGAGATAATCTAATAATCTATCCCCAACTACTTACTAATAAAAATTCAGATCAAAGGTGTGAGGTTTGCAGGGCATGTGTATTGCAATTAACTTAATGTTTAGAAATTGCCCATGTTACTATCAACTTTTTTTCTTCTTTTTTCTATTGGTTTAGCACATTTAAATTACTTCCTATCACCTCTAGAAAAGGAAAAAAAAATAGAACCACACAAATTTGGTTATTTATTTATTTTTGGTAAAATCAATTTTTATTTATTAATCACCATTAGTTTACAACATTATTATTAATCACCATTTTTTTTTTAAACATGATATATTATTTCATATTGTTGGAACTAACTATTACGCGTGCTTCTACATTACCTGTTATTTGAAAGAAGTAGAATATGTGCAATTTTTTATAGGGGAACACAAGTACTATCTCATTTTAAATTGAACACACATTCAAACACAAAAAAACTCTAAAAATGGAATAAAAAGTTGAATATTCAAATGCATCTGAACCAAACATATCTCCACGAATTGTCCTCCTAACAATTAACTATATAACTCAGTAACTTTATCGATGTACTGAAAAAACATAGCCTTGTATTATATCCCAAAAAAACAGAAAAATCTTGAATAATACGTACTATTCAATGATCCTGCCATTAAATAATTTAAAATTTATTTAAAGTTTGCAATAGACTTCAAATAAATTTTAAACAATTTAATAATATGTACTATCATTAAAGTTTGATCTAAAAAAAAAATCAGAACACAACTATTCTACTCAGGCACGCGGCGCCAGTAGCAGTCTACAAACAGCACGTCTCTCTCTGTATTAAGGGAGACAATTAGCCACCGAAATCATAATTATAAAACAAAACAACATATTTTCATCCTAAAACTAAAACCTCGTTTTGGGTTTGTTTCGTTGCAAAAACAAAAACCAGCTCATTTCAACACTTCTGTTTCTTTCTTTTACATATTCTTGAAAATCTTCTCTCTCTCTCTCTGAGATGGTGAAGGAAATGAGGGTAGAATCGAACCCAATATTGTCATTTCACAAAAACAACCGTGTGTTTGTGAAGTTTGCAGTCTCTTTTCTCTTAGTTGGTCTCGCTTTTCGACTCTTGTTTTCCGATTCTGTACTTTCTGTCAGATTAAATTTACCAGTAGAGCCACCTCCTCTTGCCGCTGCAGACCGACAAGAAACAGAATCCTCGTCCTCTGTTTCTGATTCTTCTTTACTTCCTGTTCAAATTCAAAACTCTACAATTGTTGATTTTCCTGGAAATAACTCCCAAACATATGACAATGGTAAGCATTTTCTTTTATTGATGCTTCTGTTTTGGTGTTTTTGTTTGGTTGAAGCCACATGCATGAATGTCAAAATGCAAATCAGAGAAAGATAAATGTAGGTGAATTTTTTTATTTTTTATGCATGCGATATGCTACACTAAATTCATCTAAACTGCGGAGGGGGATTCGAAATTGGGTGCAGAGCCAACTTGGCTAAGACCAGGTCTGCAAATGCAAGTGAAATATTAAGAAGAAAAGGAAAATGTCTGGTTATGTGTTTATTTTCATTTTTTGAAATTTATGCAGTTTTAGTGCTAATTTATGAATGGAAATTCATGCTTTTTTTTTCTGGGGACAGAGGGGATGCATTTTTCAGTTATGGACTTGAAATTTTTTCCATTTGTTCTCTATTTTCCTTTTGCAATCATGCATGAATATGAAAATTCTTCATTTTTTAAGATTACCAACTTTCTCTCTTTTGTTGTTTTATTCAGGGTAGTTCTAACTTTTATTGTTAATTTAATCCATGTGGATTTATATAATTTTTGATGAAAAAAATAAAATAATCACTGAAGAAAATTTTGGAGGAGTTGCTTTTCATCAATTTTATTTTTTAGGATAATCAGTTCTTAGATATATTTATTTGATAAATTTCTAGCTGTGAAATCCCAAATCATTAGAAAGAACGGCATTTATAATTCTAATTTCTTCTGCAAATTTTGGCACTTAAAAGCCTTGGCACTTAAAAGTTTGCCTGTATATAGCTAGCCTTCATTGTTTTCGGAACATACTTTTAGGCTTTTAGCTTCTGCTTCTTCTTATGATGCAAGTGTGCAACTGATTTATTTACTTTTACTAAATAATGTACTTGCAGTAAAATGTGACCTTTTTACTGGAGATTGGGTACCAGACCCATCAGGTCCAAGATACACTAATGAAAGCTGCCATGTAATGGAATCTCATCAGAATTGTATGAAGAACGGTCGCTCCGATTCCGAGTACTTTTACTGGAGGTGGAGTCCAAGGGACTGTGAGCTGCCCAAGTTTAATCCTCAGAGTTTTCTTGATATAATGAGGAACAAATCATGGGCCTTCGTTGGCGATTCAATTTCGCGTAACCATGTGCAGTCATTGCTTTGCATTCTCTCTCAGGTATACACTCGAAAGCAATCAAATTTACTACTAACTTTTCGGGACTTTGAATCCCTATTTGAAATCTAGCTTATGTTTTACTGAATCTATATGCTTTAGATCTAACTAAACTCTGTTAATTTTGTTTTGCCACAATAGCGTCTACGACAATTTGGTCTAGTCGCACTGAGTTTCCACTTTGTTGGAGGAAGCTCTGAGCTCAAATCTCATGGACGACAGTTGTTGCATTAAAAAGACGTTTAAAAAAAACCAGCAAAAGCAAAGTATCATTTACTTTCAAATGTTGAAACCTTAGCAACCTTTTGCTCTTTGGAAATTGCATGGAAGTGTAGCTCTAGTTTAGATCAAATTATGTTGTGGGACATGTGGTTAATGTGTATTAATCATGGGGTGGGGAGGGGCATTGGTCCTACTTTCTTTGATTACTTCAAATAATCCTCTTATCTTGGCAAAAAAGCATTCAAACTTTTTCTTGGCTTCACCAGCACGTCTTTGTCGTAATTTTCGATCTATGATTAGCAATCCTACTTCAAACCATAAATTTTGATACAAAGTTGTGGATTACAGCTGAACTTTTATGGTGACCACTGCTTTTTAATTGGTTATAGAGTCTTTTTCAGAGCTGGTTTACCTACTATCGATGTGAGATCATATTTGTTTTGATTTCACCATCGTTTAGAGAACGTTAATGATTACTGATGTATGATTAGCTCGGAGAGGTTTTTATACGCAATTATCCACAAAAATGTCAATGTTCCGAGCTTTCCTAGCTCTGTTTAGACGTGGTTGTGAATTGGGGTCCTTGCCTCGGAAAAGTTCTTCCCTGCCTCGGTTTCCCCATCTCACTCTTCCTCTCACTTCTCACGTGAGCTCAGAAAAGAGATTGGAAGACGGGGATAGGGAAACCGAGGCAAGGAAGTTTCTCTCGTATGTACGGACCCCATATAATTCCGGTGTAGATACATGACCTACCATGATCTGACATTCTTGTAGATTAGACTTGATTGCTGTCTCCACTAGTTATCTGTTTTGTAGCATTGCATATATTCTTTGCTGGCTTTCCATTTTCTGGTCCCAAATGATAATATTGATCACAATTCAGTGGTTATGTCCCACAGGTGGAGCAAGCTGTTGAGGTATACCATGACAAAGAATACAGGTCTAAAAGATGGCTTTTCCCTTCTTACAACTTCACCCTTTCGGTAATTTGGACTCCGTTTCTCGTCAAAGCGGCTATTTTCGAAGACATGAATGGAGTTTCTTCTTCCGAAATCCAGCTTTATCTTGACGAGCTCGACAAGACATGGACCGATCAGTATAGCAGCTTGGATTACGTGGTGATTGCCGGAGGGAAATGGTTTCTTAAGACTGCAATTTACCATGAAAACAACACGGTCAGAGGCTGCCATTACTGTCCCGGAAAGAACTTGACAGAGTTAGGGTTTGACTACGCGTATCGCAGTGCCCTCCGTCTGGTTTTCAATTTCATCACTCGTTCGGAACATGAAGCGTTTGTTTTCTTGAGAACCACCACACCCGACCACTTCGAGAATGGAGAGTGGTTCAGTGGGGGGTATTGCAATAGATCAGTGCCATTCAAAGAGGGTGAGGTTGATATAAAAGATGTAGATGCTGCAATGCGAAATATCGAGTTGGAAGAATTCGAGAAGGTTGCAGCCGAAGGATCGGAGAAGGGGGTGAACTTTAAACTACTGGACACAACCCACCTTTCGCTGTTGAGACCTGATGGACACCCAGGTCCATACAGGCAGTTCCAGCCATTTGCGAAAGATAAAAATGCCAAAGTTCAGAATGATTGCCTACATTGGTGCTTGCCTGGGCCAATAGACTCCTGGAATGATTTGGTTATGGAATTGCTGGTCAATGGCGAAAAATATCGATGATCGAACGCTTGGCTTATCTAGCTCTCGGGCTTCTCGGCCGGAATCGAGTTTTGTTATTCGGATTGAAGATTGGGCGATGTGTGAGGGATTGCAATTTGGAAATACATCATAAGCATTTGCAGTCTTGCAGCTGTGGTTTGTCCTGTGAGCAAATCTGTGCCTAACCCAGAATCCATGAAATGTAGAAAGGCTTTGCTAAGGAAAAAAGTGAAGTTGCATGTAAACATATTTATTCTTTTACAATGTCAAATTCTTTGGCCAAGCTGCAAAATTTTATACCCTTTTGTATTACCACAGAGCTTATATATGAAACTACAAATCCCACAAAAAATCGCATTTCTGTAAACTTATGTATTTATCGTTGCTGAAAAGAAGAATGCAAATGTCCACACAAGGTTATCGTAAGAAGCTATTTACGACTTGCCAGTCTCCCTTGCCTCAAAACTACTAGCATCATATAAAGCAATACCACTGCACCTTACCACTCTATAGTTCTCCGGTTCTTGGCTAGCATCATGCTGCCGTAGGACAGCGCAGATTTGTGTTGGCCAAAGCATCTCTCTTCTTTATACAAGATCCGAACCTAGAATCTGCCATTCAATCATACACACGCCACTTGAGCTAAACCTCATGGGTATTTACGGGGTCTCAATGTCTATTTGCATCATATAAGCACCACTGAAATCCAATGAAACTACTACTAAACAAAAATTGAAATAAGCATCATAACAAAAGCAATTGGAATTTGATTGATTCTTCTCAGCTTGAAAAGCAAGCAAATCTCAAGAAAACAGAGAAAACATAAAACACATATCCCATGAAACTTATCTCCATAACCTTAAATCCGAACTCGCATTTCAATTCTAGATTATTAAACTAACAAGTCATGTTTGAAAGTGCAGCATCACCACAATTTTGCAGAACAAATAAGGACAGAAAGTGAAAAGCTTGGGTTACATTGAAAATGCAGCTCTTTCACCTTCCTCCTCTTACTTGCTTGAAGTGGATGCATCTTCCTTCTTCGGCTCCTGCTTCAGAAATCGATCCTGCGTAATTTACGAAAATGTAAATTACAATGCTCATGTCCCTAATCAAGTTCAGCAAATACACAACATAACCCAGCTCTTATTTGAATAATTTCATGAAATATATACACATTATATGTGTCTATATATGTATAGTGAAATTTTATCAAACAGCAACTGGACATATTAAACTACAGCAATCTCCAATTGGGCAAGCTAAAATACTGATTTAACTGTCATTTGGTAGGAATTTAGGCATATTAAACAAACCCAGATGCTCAAATCGATGAAAATTACAAACAAATCTAAAATTCCTAAAACTTGAATTAAGAAAATGGAGCACTGAAACCCTAGATTTTTTTTCCCCACTCGAAAGAGCAGGATCTAGACACATAAATCAATACCCAGTATGCTCATTTGATGAATCGATAGGTTCACACAAATCATGGATTTGAAACAAAGAAATATTCGAATTGATGAATCTGAAATTCTCTAAGATAAAATAAAAATTGAAGAGATAAATGGATAAAAAAGGGAAATTACGTTATCGTAGAAGATGAAGTGGGCGACGACGACAGTGCCTACTATGCCCCCCAAGATCGCTACAGGTCCTGTTAACAGACTCCATTTCCTGTATATCATCTTCTTCTTTTTCTACTTCTTCCTTCTTCTTCCTTCTACTACTTCCCTTCTCTCGATGAAAGCTCTGAGGTGATTGGTAAGCTTTTGATTAATTTGGAACTGTTATACAAAGAGGACCCAGTTTATTTGGGCTCAGCTTGGGCTTTCCAAAGTCTAAAAGGACCCTATTCTTGGGCTTTGTGTACACATCGGCCTGATTTTCGAATAGATCGAATCAGAACTATATGAGCAAGGCGTATGATAGGATTGAGTGGAGCTATCTACGCCGGGTTTTGTCGAAGTTTGGCTTCTCTACCAGATGGGTTGATTTGTTAGTGTCATGTGTAACATCTGTTTTTTGGATCCGGCTAGAATGCTTACAAATATTTTATATTTACACCAATATAACTATTAATGATTAGATTCCTTTAATGATTAATAGTTAGATTCGTGTAAGCATAAAATGCTTGTAAGCATTGTAGCCTATCCTCTGTTTCTTATGCCTTTCTGATTAACGGGCGGCCAAAAGGTTATATTCTTCCTTCGAGAGGGCTTAGGCAAGGCGACCCTCTCTCGCCCTACCTCTTCCTTCTGTGCGCGGAAGGGTTATCAACCTTCATTTCAAAAAAGGAAGAGCATCCAAGGTGTCTCAATTTGTCAAGGAGCCCCTCTGATAAACCATCTACTTTTCGCTCATGGTAACTTCATGTTTACTGAAGAAATCTTCACAATAAATTGTTTTGTATTTCTTTTTGTTTCAATTTACACAAGTATGCTTTACATATAGAAAAGAAAGAGACAACCCAGTTACCAGAATGACTTCTAGTGACCGGGTAAACCTATGCATAGAAAAGAAAGAAACAACCCAGTTACCAGAATGACTTCTAGTGATCGGGTAAACCTACACTTCAATCTAATCCTTAAATTAAGGAGATTACATGAATACCAATACACGCCACTAATCAGTCATCTTCCTTTAATCAAGGGAAGATGACTGGTACAGACAACAGAACACTCATGTACAGAAAACGTTAGTGCAGCAGAGAGCACGCAGTAGTTCAGTGGACAGAGGAGCTAACTCGAAGAGGGTTATACAACCAACCCGATGAGAGCACAACCAATCCGATGAGTAAACAGCAACCCGATACATCATTCAAACCATCCCGATGTGCCATGCAACTATTTATTCATGTATTTCAACACTCCCCCTCAAGCTGGATCTAGTAAGTTAGTAGATCCAAGCTTGCTTAAAAGATGATGTAGATGAACTGATGACAGTGGTTTGGTGAAAAGATCTGCAAGCTGATCATGACTTCTTGTAAAAACAGTGCTGATAACTTGAGATTGAACTTGATTCCAAATGAAATGGCAATCCACCTCAATATGCTTGGTTCTCTCATGGAACACAGGATTAGCAGCAATGTGAATAGCTGCCTGATTGTCACGCATAAGAAACATAGGTGCAGAACTAGGAAAGCCTAGGTCAAAGAGCAAACCTTTAAGCCATATTAATTCGCACGCCGTAACCGCCATTGCCCGATATTCCGCCTTTGCACTTGAGCGAGCAACAACTTGTTGTTTCTTGCTCTTCCAGGTGACGAGATTTCCACCAACAAATGTACAGTAGCCAGTTGTAGATTTTCTATCGACTTCATTCCCTGCCCAATCTGCATCTGTATAGCCGGAAATATTAGTAGACTGATTGTTCTTCATGAGAATTCCTCGACCGATGGAACCTTTGAGATAATGCAGGATTCTTTTGACAATGTGCATATGATGCACAGTAGGTGCATCCATGAACTAACTGACCATGCTAACAACATAGGTAATATCTGGTCGAGTGATTGTGAGATAAATGAGTCGTCCCACCAGTCTTTGATAGTGCTTTACATCCGGTATGACCTCTCCATCAACGTTAAGCTTCAGTTTGCAGTCAACAGGTGTGGTGGCAGGCTTGCAATCAAGCATTTTTTCTTCCTTGAGTAGATCCATCACATACTTTCGTTGATGGATAAACAGTCATTTGGAGGAAGTTGCCATCTCTATTCCCAGAAAGTACTTCAACCTCCCTAAATCCTTGATGGCAAAGGTTTGCTGTAGTGTCTGCTTCAGGTCTACAATTTCTGCAGCACTATCTCCAATGATGATCAAATCATCAACATATATAAGAACCACAAGTTTCCCTTTCCCATTTGTGCGGACAAACAGGGAAGAATCAGCATTACTGTGTGTGAAACCGATCGTGGTCAGCACAGAGCTAAGCTTGGCATACCAAGCTCGAGGTGATTGCTTCAACCCATATATTGCCTTGTGCAGTTTACACACCAGGTTATCCTTTAGAGGACCATAGCCTGAAGGAAGTTGCGTGTAGACTTCTTCTTGAAGTTCTCCATGAAGGAATGCATTTTTTACATCCATTTGGTAGAGAGACCATCCACTATTTATCGCCACAGAGAGAAGAACCCTCACGGTGTTCATCTTGGCAACAGGAGGAAATGTTTCTTTATAGTCGACCCCATAAGTCTGAGTGAAGCCGCGAGCCACAAGACGAGCCTTGTACCTTTCTATAGAGCCATCAGCTTTGAACTTGATTTTGTATATCCATCGGCTTCCAACAGCCTTCTTTCCTTGAGGAAGCGAAACAAGACTCCACGTGCAGTTATCTTCCAAAGCCTTGAGCCCTTCTCCCATTGCTTGTTTCCACGGAGGAAGAAGAGCTGCTTCCTGGTAGGTCGTTGGTTCACAATGCTCGTCTAGCGCACTTACAAAGGCAACATGGGAAGGAGACATTGCACTAAAATTACATGTGACTGGATACCGTGAAGCATAAGTCACATAATCTTGTAATTTTGTTGGAGGCTTTCTTGCACGGGGAGGGTTTCTCCTGATCACTTGGGCTTCTTGATTGGAATTGATCTCTTCATTCTCTGTACTATTGTCAGATTGCTCCAAGGTGCTTAATTCATCTTGGGGTTCTCTCAACTCTTGTATATTAGTTGTAGAATCTTCTTGTATTACTGGATCGGTAAAGGTTTGAGGCAGTGGTAACAAATTGAGTACTTCCTCCCCCTGAGTTGTAGCATGCTCAAAATAAGAATTGTTTTCTTCAAATTGGACATCCTTAGAAACAATGCATTTCTTAGTGACTGGATCAAAGCATTTATATCCCTTTTGAGTAGAGGAATACCCAATGAATATGCATTTAGTTGCCCTGGCATCAAGCTTATCTCGATTTTTGGCTTGAATGTGTACGTAATAGACACAGCCAAATACTTTGAGGTGAGTCAAGTCAATTTTCCTGCCTTTTAGCACTTCATAGGGAGATTTGAACCCTAGCACTGAACTTGGCAGCCTGTTGATGAGGTAAGTTGCCGTAAGGATAGCAGATGCCCAGAACCTCTTTGGAATACTCATATGTATCATGAGGGATCGAGTTTTTTCCAAGAGATCCCTGTTTTTTCTTTCTACAACACCATTCTGTTGAGGAGTACCTACACAGCTTGTTTGATGGATGATGCCATGTTCACTTAGATATTGAAACATATTGTTTGACATGAACTCAGTGCCATTATCTGATCGGAAAATTTTGACATTTGATTGAAATTGGGTTTTAATGTGAATGTGAAAATCCTTGAAGATATTGAAGACTTCATTTTTTGACTTCATTAGATAAACAAAGCTAATTCTGGTAAAGTCTGCCACAAATAAGACAAAGTATCTAAAACCTTCCATTGATTCAATAGTAGGACCCCACACATCACTGTGTATAAGTTCAAACGGCTTACATGTTGAAGTTTGGGATTTGCCGAATGACAATCTGGTGGATTTCGACAATTTACATGTTTCACAGTCAGTGAGGGGCTTACAAACATTTGGAAAGATTTTTGACATTACAAACTCCGAGGGGTGAGCTAGTCTCTTATGCCATAACTGGTTTTCATCTATGGACTTTAACTTGGCGTGCAAGGTTTGATTTTTTGTGTGGTTTCTACACAGATAATAAAGTCCATTTATGAAGACCCCATTACCAATCGTCTTCTTGGTGAGAATATCCTGAAATATTACATCATTGGATGAAAAAATTGCACGACAATTTAAATTGTTGGTGATTTTCCCAACAGACAACAATTGGAACGGAAAAGATGGTACATATAAGGCACTGGAAGGTGTTTTGGTTGAAAAAATGTTAATTTCTCCAGTGCCTAAAACAGAAACAGTTTTTCCATTCGCAACAGACACATGTGATGGTTTTGAAAAAGATTTAAAAACCTTTAAATTTTTTATTTTGTTTGTCATATGATCAGTGGCACCAGAATCAATTATCCAACAATCTTTTTCAATACTAGTTAATAATGCAGTAGAAAAAGCTTGTAGAATACCTGGTGCCTTTTTACTCGGTATTCTCTGATTTCCAAAAAGGAATTCCGCAAATTTTCCCAACATAGCTGTATGTTGGTCTCCTTCACCATTAGCTGACCCAGAAGCACCTCCACGTCCCTTCTCATGTAAGTAGTTCGCAAACTCGTTGATGAGAGTAAGCGGATTTGTCATGAACTCAGCTGATCCATGGGATGTGGAGGAGGAAGGTTGAACAGCAGCAACTTGAGCCCTGAAGTGACTTTGTTGAGAGGACCGCGGTATGATTTTTCCTTCTTTGGTGAACTTGGGTTTAAGCTCTGGATGGAGTTCCCAACACTTATCTTCAGTATGCCCAACAGCATTGCAGTGTTTGCACTTTAGGTGTGGGAATCTGCCCTTGTACACCTTTGCTTCAGTATGCTTGGCATGAGACACTTACGCCCGAGACCCCGTCATCCTTGGGCTTTGTTCAATGCTCATTACCTTCCTTCGTGCTTCTTCTCTCTGAATTATAGCACAAACATTGTTGAAGGAAGGTAATTCTTGGATCATCAGAATGTGGCTTCTCAAGTCCTCGTAGTCTGGGCTCAAACTTCCCAGCAACTGGTAGATTCTGTCTTCCTCTGCTCTTTTGAGTAGTACTGCAGGGTCAGTGGTATGTGGAAGATACACATCCAGCTCATTCCACAGGGTTTTGAGCTTCCCGAGATGTTGAACAAAGGATTTACCTTCTTGCTGGAGGCTAGCAGTGTCTTTCTTTAGCTGGAACACTCGCGCATAATTGTTTTGGTTTCCGTACATCTCCTTCAAGCTTGTCCATAATTCTTGAGAGGAATTAGAATAGCTAAAAATCTCAGCTATATGCTTCTCCATGGTGTTAAGTAGGAGAGACATAACCAGTTGATCTTTGCACAGCCATCCACTGTACAAAGGTGAAGAGACGTTTGGAACTTCCATGCCTCCATTTACGAAACTGAGCTTTCCCTTACCTCCAAGGGCCAATGAAACAGCTCGAGACCATGGTAGATAATTAAACTCATTCAAAAGAATTGAACACAGTCGTTGGTTGGTGTTTACCTCAAATTCTGAGGTATCTGAGTAGGTAACAGATCCTTCCTCAGCCATTTTGACGAAATAATTTTACCCGGTCACTAGAAGTCATTCTGGTAACTGGGTTGTCTCTTTCTTTTCTATATGTAAAGCATACTTGTGTAAATTGAAACTTAAGAAATACAAAACAATTTATTGTGAAGATTTCTTCATGATCCTTCCTCTCTTGTAGCGAGAGTTTTGAAAGCTAAGTATTACCCTACTTCTTCGTTTTTGGATGCCCCTGTGAAAAGCATGTAGAAAGTGTAGAAGGATGGAAATACTTAACAAGTTTAAGGGAAATCTGAGTTGCTACAGCAGAGCTCTTGTATTACTTCTTGTTGTAACTCTCTCTCTTAATACAAAATGATATGCCAAAGGCTATATATATAGTGAATACAAAGTACTAGAGAGTTCTAACTAGATAACTTAACAATGACTCTAGAATAATTATTTCTTGGGAATGTCTACAGTCTTAACATTTAGGATAGTGCATTAGTTTCAACAAAGCATTTGTGCACCTAGAACCATCATTTAAAGAGGGTCTAGGCGGCAGGTGGGTCGAGGTGATTTGATCAACATCTGGACTGAGATGAGTGTGACATTGTCAAAGTTCGAGACCTAATTGAAGGTGAGCCGCAAAAATGGAATGAGCCTTTAAGACCATCTCCAATGGTTTGGGATAAAGCTTAAAATTTTAGCCCAAAAAATTTTAAGCTTTAACCCAGAAACAGTTTTTCTTCTCCAATGATTTTGGCTTAAAATTTTTTGCCGAGATTATTAAATAATGATTGTAGTCTATTTTTTTTTTGGTAACTTTTTAAAAAATAAAATTGATTTAGATTATCCTAATTTATTTTTATGAACATTTTAACCTAAAAATATATAAATTCCGATAATTAATGAAAAATCACATAACCTACCCTATGTAATTGTAATAAAATTATGTGTGCTTGTGTGTTACGCTTTCATATTAAAGATTTAAACTTTAATATGAAATTTTTTTAATTAAACCACTAAATAAAGATTAATAAACGATAATTAAAACACTAAATAAAAATTACAATAACTACTAATACTAACAATATTCTTAGGGATTTGGTTGATTTGGTCCTTGACTTGGTGGTGGACTTGGGATATAGACATTAGATGGGGCATCATCCTCAAAGACATTCCTTGCGGCATTCCTTCTTATAATTTCCGCTTGCTTTTCACGGAAGAACTTCTTCCTCTTTGGAGTGTATTTGTTGGGGTCCTCCCTTATTACATCAAAGTCAAACCTTTCTTGCTCTAAACGGTCTCTTACATCATCCTTTTCCATTTGCTTCTCGATCAGTAAGCGCCTTCGAACCATTTCTTCCTTGGTCTCCCCTCGGCCTTCAATCATTTTTTCAACTCCGGAACAAAGTGCGGCACCAATCAGATCTTGCATTTTCCCTGTTTTCTTTGCTTCCTTTTGCTTATCTCGTCTTGGTGGCCTTGGCGTAGAAGATGGGGTCATTGATTCATCAACATCATCGCCAACATTAACGCTTGAGCCTTCATGACCAACTAATTTTGCCCATTGTTTGTCCGCATTGGTTCGCCACCTTGGACAATCCTTGAAGATGTCCTAAGCATGAAACAACCTAAAAGATGAGTTTTTGGGTTGAGACCTTGTCTTGTAAATCGCTATTGCTTTCTCAGTCTATGGAAATAATACATAAAGATCAATTAGTTGCAAAATAAGATTGTGTACATGAAAAAATAAACTATGAGGGAGATATGCACTCACCGTTTCTTCTTGACTCCTTCCACTAGCAACACCAACCACAACTCTTTCCAAGCTTCCTTTCCACCAGGTGCACGCTTTGTTGATAGCCTTCCACCTATCGTAAACACCTTTGTAGGTTCGGTTAGTGTTGGAGTTGGAATTGAACTTCTCAAGGATTTTACCCCACAATTCCGATTTTCTTTGGTTTGTGCCGACAGCACCATCTTCGCTAATAGAAATCCATGCCAAGCACAAAGCAACATCTTCATCATTTGACCAATTACGTCCTCTAACATGATCTTTTGGCATCTTGAAAAAATTGAAAATGGGAAGAAATAGTTTTGGAAGTGGGAGGAAAAAAAATGGAAGAATTGTATGAGGAAAGTGAATTATGTGTGGATGTTTGAACAAATACATAGTTATTTATAGAGTTTTTGGGTGAATTTTGATTTAAATAAATTTTTTTAATTGTTTTAGCTGTTGGATTTAATTTTGGGCCTTTAGATCTTTTTTTTTACCGTTAGATTAGCTCACAATCGATCTCATCCGTTGGATTTAATGTATTTATAAATTTCATTAAAAAAAATTTGAATTGTGACCGTTGGATGAACCAACCGTCACATTATGCCAACCGTTGGATTGCCAAAGAGCCGTTGGGCTCAGGTTTTGGTGGCCGACACAGCCCTTTTTTTTTGGGTCTCACATGTCAGTTTTCTGTCAGTTTCACACCTTGGGCTCAAGTTTGGACGCGTGAAATGCAGGGAGCGCATTGCTCACCTGCGATTTGCCTTCTTTCTTGGCGCGTCTACGCACAAACCGGGGTCCACATTTTTATTTTGGCTTAAATTTTGGGCAGAATCTAGCCCAGAAACTTTTTGGGGTAAAATTTCTCCCCATGGCTTAAACTAGCCCAACCATTGGAAATACTTTTAGGGGGGGGGGGGGGTTTAAATCTTAAATTTTAAGCTTTATCCCAACCATTGGAGATGGTCTAATGCGCTGTTTGTTCTCAGATTTTGAAGTGGACCTGATGCGTTCCATTCCCTTGAGTGTTAAGAAGCTGGACGATAGGCTGGTGTGGCATTTTGAAAAGAAAAAGGTTTTTACTATGAAGAGTGCTTATGACGGGGCTCGGGTGTGGGTGCAAGATCTCCATAGTACAACAATCTCAAGCAGTGGGAATTCCTTACATGGGTTGTGGTCGCTAGTGTTCCTCCTCAAGTGAAGATCTCTGCTTGGCGAATATGCCATGATATTATTCCCACACGTGAGAATCTCATGCGAAGGCATATCCCCCGAGTCTTCTCGAACCAAAGCTCTGCTTACCGTGCATTCCGACACCGTTAGATACAGGTATAGGTCTTCTCCGCCCCCAGGCTTGAACAATAATGGCAAGCTGGACAAGTATTTCTTCAATTTTGTGAAAGCTTCATCACACTCGTTGGTCCATAGCAGGCCTTTATTCTTCTTGATAACGGTGAAGAAAGGTTTGCACTTGTCAGTGGATCGTGAAAGAAATCGACTGAAAGCTGCTGCTAGTCCGGTTAAGCTTTCAATTTCCTTTATGGTCCTGGGCGACTTCATCTTGATGATGGCTTTGGTCTGATCCGGATTAGCCTCGATGCCGCGTTTGATGACCAAATAGCTTAGGAATTTTTCCGACACTACTCCGGAAATGCACTTCCTCGGATTAAGCTTTATGTTGTATTTCCGGAGTAGGTTGAAAAATTCTTAAAGGTGGATGAGATGATCTTTCCTTTCCTTTCCTTGGTCTTGACCACTATGTTGTCGACATACACCTCTATTGTCTTCCCAATTTTTTCTTTGAAGATCTGATTTACCAGTCTTTGGTAGGTTGCCCCTGCATTTTTAAGTCCGAATGACATAACTTTATAATAGTACGTACCTCAATCGATTACGACGGATGTTTTGTCCGTGTTGGGCTCGTACATCTTGATTTGATTATATCTGCGCATCCATAAAGTTTAGCAGCTCGTGCCCCGCAGTGGAGTCGACATGTAAGTCTATCCGAGGTAGAGGATATGGATCCTTGGGGCATGCCTTGTTCAAGTTCGTGAAATCTACATAGACCCGTCATTTACCGTTCTTCTTTTGTACGAGGACCAGGTTGGCCAACCATCATGAGTGGTGGACCTCGATGATAAAGTTCGCATCCTTGAGTTTGTCGATTTTTGCTTCTATTATCTTACTCCGCTGCGTTCCATGGTTGCGTTTGAGCTGGATGACTAGCATTATGACTGGGTCCAGATGAAGGCGATGACAAATTATAGAAGCTATAACTGGCATGTACTCTGCTAACCAGGCGAACACTTTTTTGTTGACCTGCAAGAAGGTGGTGAACAATTCTTTTTTCCGGTCTGACAATTTTGATCTGATTCTAGCTTTGTGCTCTGGTTTGTTGAGGTCGAGGCTTATATAGACAGTATCCTAATCAGCTTTGGATTTCGGAGCACTGTCATCTTGAGGTCGAGATCCAAATCAAATTCCTTGTAGCCCGTTTCTTGACCCCTAGACTATAATTGCTATGTTGGCTTTTTCTTCGGAGCTGTGAAGCTCCGTTCACCTTTCCTAATCGTATTCATGTTTTTCACGAGGCAGCATCTGACACACCCCGACCCTGATATCTAGAAGGATACCAAAATCGAGGAATGCTGGCTGACACCCCGGAGGGTGACAAAAGCCATGTCATGCACATGAAGTGGAAAATTCCGAATAAAATAAAACCAGAGTCTAGAATTATTGATACGAAGCATAAGAGTGCGCAGAAGTATGGGAAGAACCCTTAATACATAGCATGAAATATTCAGAGCATAGTTACAAATCTCAACATAATATAATTTATACTTAACTTGTAAGTAAAAGCATGGCATGATAGAAAATAGTTTACAAAATCAGTGTGGAAACTAATATAAATAATATAAGTTTCTCAAAACAAAGCCCACTCACTAATATGTAGTTGGGTTGTAGCTGCCTGGCCTTGCCTGACCCCTGTACTCCTCGTGGTAAGTCTCACCTATATGAGATATCACTATAGTAATGATTAAACTCATAAAGGTTACCAATTAAACTGATAAACGACACTTATCCCTTGTTTGCTTAATTCAGAGGTCCGAAACACTCCGAAAAATACCATACATGCTGACCCTAGGTAGTACGCGTCGTCACGAGTCGCCTCACGTCGACGGAAGTAAAAAAAAGTGTTACACGCGCCCCCACGCCTGGGCCAGCCTCGGCCTACGCGTGCCGCACACGTGGTCAATCCAAGCCGGTCAAACTAATGGCGCTAGTTGACACTATTAGATTTAACGGAAGAATCCTAACGGCGTTAAAGGAATATACCTTAGAATATTTTTGGGCTAGACTGTTTTGCTGACGTCACGATCCAGTTTGGACCGGGTTCAGGCCGGTCTGAACCGGTTGCCGATACTGCCGACCGCCAACATTCGTCACCGGCGGCCGCCGTCTGAAACTTGCCGGTTTCTGGAAAATTTTCAAAACTTCATAAATTGTTCATTTCTCAACTATTTTACACGATCTACATGTCAAAATGAAGCTAGAGAGAAGAAGAACAAGATTATACTTATTTGGAGTTTGAAAAGTTGTCGGAAATGACTTGAAATTGGCCGGAAAGTCTCGGTTTAAAACTGAGGTCAGATCTACTCCAAAACACACGATTTTAGTATGAAAATTCATCTACTCAAAATTAGGAAGCTAATGGTGATGGTTAGAAGTCTCATATTGGTCGGAATATGGGAGAAATTCACTGAAAAAGCTTGGTTCTTCCTTGTACAATTTCCGTCGATCGGCGGGTAGTTGGGCAATCAGTCTATACAATTGAACTCAATGAGTTGCGACGAACAAGATGGTGGTGGTGGTTTGGCTCGGTTTGAAGGAGGTGGCTTGGCCAACGTGTTCATTGTGCATGTTTTTCACAGGAAGAAAAAAGAAGATAATGAATGAGGGAAAGAGAGAGGTCTGAGGAAAAAAGAGAAAAGAGAGATTTGAGTTTCCAAATTAAGCTAGGCAAAGGGATCCCACATGGTACACGCATCAATACAATCCCAAAACAGAAATGAAATATTTAAACGTACGTAACGTTTCCGTTACACGTCGGATTTTCGTCCCGTTCATGCTCATGCGTTCATAATGATGGGTACTATAAGAATACGACAAGTAAGAAGTCAAAATTCAATAAGAGTTCAAATGTCCACGTAAAACCTCCACTTAGCCCGTTTAGAGGAATTTTGGTCAATTCACACATCTGAAAAATAAAATACAATAAAATTAGGGACGGGTCGTCACAGAATCGGGCAGCAGCCTAGCCACTCTTGATTTTCTTAACTCCGTTAGGAGTTGGATAACAGAATAACTGGTGGTAAGATGAGGGTACTGCTCTCATCCTATGTAACCATTTCCAATCTAGGATGGCGTTGTGCGGAGTTAGACATTCCATGTCGTGGAATATCACGAGCAAGTTATAGGTCGTTGATCCTCTTCATCATCGGTGAGTGTATTTTCATTGGACTTCTTCTTATTGTTTCTTTCAAAGCATTCTTCCTTCTTAGCTTTGCTCTTCATGAATTCTCAACAATGTCCTTGGTCGAGAAGTTCCTCAATATGGTCTCGGAGTGTACGACAGTTCCGAGTAATGTGTCTGATGCTCTAGTGGTAGAAGCAATACACGTTGGGTTTTCACTTAGTAACGAAATTCAGAAGAGGTTTTGGCCTTTTGAGGTAGTGCTTGTCCTTAATGCTGTGAAGGATATTGTTGATGCCAGTGTTGAGGGCAGTGTAGCTCCTTGGCTTAGATGAAGCAAGTTTGTGCATGCACCCTCTCTTGTCGCTCCGGCATACAGATGGAAGAGGTGGGGTATCACGATCTTCAATTCTTTGCTCAGACTTCATCTCAGGTCCACGGCTGGAATTGCTCTTTCGAGCCATGTCATTCTATCCAGTGACATCATCCGTTATGTCGAAACATTCCTCTAGGGTCACATAGTCGTATTTCTTCTTATTCAACCTTTGGACAAAGATGAATAAACATAGATGCCTTACTTGAAAGCCGTCACAGGGAGCCTGTCGTTTGGCTTGTCGACTTTGGCTAACTCCATGCGAAAACACTTCAAGTAGTCTCTGAGGCTTTCGTTATTAGATTGTGGCTTCATGCAGAAAATGGTCTCATGATGTTTCCAGACATGATGATATACAGAGAAGGTGCTCGCAAAAAGCTCTGCTAGGGTTTTGAAATTGTCAATCGAAAAAGCAGACAACTCCGAAAACCATCTCATAGCTGGTTCTTCAAGAGTGGATGGAAACATCTTACACATCCACGCATCGTTATTGCTATATAAAGCTATAGCATTCTCATAATGCATGGTATGGCTGTCTGGGTCCAAGTCTCCGCATAAATATTTGACTCTTGGTTAGGAGAATCTCTCAAAGGGAGGTGTAGATTCGATGATTGAGGAGAGAAAGCTTTTTATTCTAGTGACAATCCTACTCACGATCAGATTTCGCAGATCGGTTGGAGCATCTCGTGCATTATACTCGTTCATAGGTTTGCACCTTTTCATTTCCTTTGTGAATCTGATAGGTCAAAGTTAAGGTGCCCAGGGTCCACTAGGGAAACCCTTGCAGTGTCCAAGGAATCAGAGTTGTGTAAAACTTTGATCCCGCTTGCGACAACATGATTGACAGTATGACCGTTACGATGCTCCGTGCACAGATTCAGATCGGATGTCCCTGTCGGAGCTGACACATACGTGGTCCCGATCAGGTTGCCAAGTCAGAAGAATGGGATCTGGCTTGGTGGTGTAATTCCGTGGGCATTCTCTAGAGCTTTGAAACATCTCTTGGAATCGACGAAGTTCGATTGGCTCTTCTCCTGGGATGCCTTCACAGACTTCTAGAGTTCTGCCACATAAATAGTAACCTTTGTTAATACTTCTAAAATCTGAATCATAGTAGGTGGAACTTCAGGGTTGACGGTTGGGGCGACGAAAGCGTCAGGGAATTGATTATTTCCGCTGCAAATACTAGCTCCAGCGTTCATGGAGCTGTCATTGACCGTCATGTTGTGGTAGAGTGATTTGATCCGGGGAATATGATTCTTCTCTCAATGAAAGCACCAATTGTTGGAACCAATTTTGCACACCTCCTCGGTTGGAGGTCGTCTGCAAATCTGGCCACCTGTAAGAAAAGAGAAGAACTGTGAATAATCTAAGGTACTGGTGGGGTACCGACCAAATGCTCTCTGACGGTCAAGTTAGTAAGCAATATTGAAACTGAAGCAGTGGGCAAGAGAATAAGCTAAGCACAAAATATGTGTAAATTGCGTTATGTTCTGCTACCAGAGGTTTGTCCTAGATGAGGATTTATATAGTAGTGGCGAGAGAAACCTTTTAGGATACTAAACCCATATTAAACCGAGAGAATCCTAGAGAATATCTAGCAATAGATATTGTTTCCTCTTAGGAGTGTGATTACTTGTAGCGCCTGCCAATCCCTAAGTTGTAGGAATCTCTAAGAATAAGGAAACATATCAGATCCCCAGTTAGATCTGGCTTCCGTATCTTGCGGAACAAGAATGGTCGATCTCAGCGAAGTCTGCGGACTTTGCCTACCTTTCCGGAGAACATCAGATGTGATGGCATTGCTGGTCCATTTGAGCAGCTTAACCTGCCAGGCGAAGCTGTTGAGTCCATGACAGGACTTTTGTGGTATTTGTATTCTGATCCGCTTTACTTAAGCCCAGAAAAATTCATGGTCCCACAAGAAGAAAGAGGGAAGGCTCCCCTTTATGGAGGCTTTGATTTTTCTCTAAGGTTTTTCTCACAGAAAGATATTTTGAGCATTGAGTTTTCTGTAGACATGGTGATCGTGTAATGTTTGCCGTGTTTGTATTGTTTTTGTGTACTACCCATTATCTTAACGGGTCGGATCAATTTATCTGTATATAATTTGTATCATCCTGTCAGACTTTTTTGTAATTTAATCCTTGAGGGATATTTTGGACACGTGTACGCAGACTTTCACTGAGTGTGCAGTGTAATTTTTACTGTTTTGGTGCGTACACATTACCCTAAAACAAATATCTCCCTTCTCTTTTATTTTTTTTTCCGATCACTTTTCCCTCACTCTCTCTCTTTTTCTTCACTTTTCCTCTCACTCTCTCTCTCTCTCACCGAAACCGTGTGTGCACAGTGCACATTGTTGGAAAACCAACGAACCGAGGCAATCGGAGATCACCACCTTGCTCTACTTGGTGAGGAGAACACAACCATGCCCCTGGTTACGTGAAACTCGGCCCGAGCCCACCCGAACGGAGACAAACCAACCGTCGTGGGCTGAGGATTTTTCTGACACAACCTCACAGTTTTAAGCCTTGAAACCACCTCCTTTGTCTTCCCCAACGTCTCTAGACTCGAACCTAAGGAAGAAACCAATTCGTTCGACGTCAAAACGATGAGATCGAAGAGCTACAGTAGCCGCAACCTTTTGAGAGAAATACATGCCATTTCTCGAGCTTTTTCGGCCAAACCAAAGGTATATCTTCATTCTACTCATCTCTAGCTTCATTTTGAAATAAAGAACATGAAATTTGGGTCAGATATGAAGAAGATATGAAGGTTTGAAAATTTTCCAGAAACCGGCGAGTTCAGACAGCAGCGCCGGCTACAGGCCTAAGTTGCAGCGGCGATCTGTTTAGACAGGCCTGAACCCGGTCCAAATCGGGTCATGACATCAGCAAACCGATTCAGACCCGGTCCAGACCGAAAATATTCTCAGGTATATTTCTTTAACACCATTAGGAATATTTCGTTAAATTTAAAGGAGATACCAGAATTTTCTGTTAAATTTAACGGCGTCAACTAACGCCGTTAGTTTGACCGGCTTGGGTTGACCGTGTGTGTAGTGTGCATGGGACACTTTTTCGACTTCCGTCAACACAAGACGACTCGTGACGACGCGTACTACCTAGGGTCATCATGTATGGTATTTTTCGGAGTGTTTCGGACCTCTGAATTAAGCAAACAAGGGATAAGTGTCATTTATTGGTTTAATTAGTAACCTTTATGAGTTTAATCATTACTATAGTGATATCTCATATAGGTGAGACTTACCGCGAGGAGTACAGGGGTCAGGCAAGGCAAGGCGGCTACAACCCAACTACATATTAGTGAGTAGGCTTTGTTTTGAGAAACTTATATTATTTATATTAGTTTCCACACTGATTTTGTGAACTATTTTCTATCATGCCATGCTTTTACTTACGAGTTAAGTATAAAGTATATTATGTTGAGATTTGTAAAATTGTGATGGCATGATCATATGTATTTTTATTTGCTCATCATACATGCATTCACCCGATGTCTAGTACTTGTCCGGGTCAGGACCAGCCTTCACGTGTATGTTCACACCTGCATCGTTATGCTCTCCTTGGATCCATTGTAGGTGCCAGCCTGTACTAGTTTGTATTGGGCAGCTAGGACTCGAATGTGACGCGATTAACGCCAACTTCACGTGATCGTAGTACTGAGCATATATCTATTACACCCAGCTTGTTCCATGTAGCTACTTTCTGCATGGGCTTGTGTGTCTGCATATGTTGATGAGTATACTATGTTAAGTTGAGATAATTGTGTTTACCCGTATCTTTGGCAGTTGTGCCTTTATACTGTTTTGACAGTTTTCATAGTATACGTAGTATTTTTTGGGAAACTATACAGGTTTTTCAGAGAGGGGTTACTTATGTTACTAAAAGCAAAGGTTTTAGAAACGATTATTTTTGCCCACTAACACTTTTTGTTTTACGCCCCTCCAGGACTTAATAGCTGGACTTGTGGCTAGCGAGACGGTTCTAGTATTTACGACTTCAGTACCAGATAAACGTAGGATTTCCTTATTCTGCTAGTTTGTTTCATCCATCCTACTCAGGATGGGAATAATTCGTATTTTCTTTACTGCACTTTAACTATGCTCTGAACATTGCATGTTGTGTATGAAGGGTTCTACCCGTACTTCTGCGCACTCTTACGCTTGATATCAATAATTCTAGACTCTAGTTTTATTTTAATCGGAATTGTCCACATCATTCGCATGGCATGGCTTTTGTCACCGTCTTGGGTGTCGGCCAACATGCCTCGATTTCGGTACCCTTCGGAATATCCGGATCGGGGTGTGTCATAATTGATTGACCCGAAACCTATTATTTTCGTGTCGAGTTAACGGATTATGTAAGAAATTGCCAAGTCTAGTTCTTTGACAACGAGAGTAGAAGGTCAACTTTAATGATCAGGGCTTCTTCATCCACTTTCACATGTTAGATTATTCTTGTATGTATGTGGTCAATTAGCATCCGCTTCTTGGCCTTGATTACGTCCAATTTAATAAGAGGGGCTGACTTTCAATTTGATTTTCCTGATTTTGTCCTCTCGAGTACAATCCCTTATTTGATGCTCATACCTTAAGATTTCAAAATAAGTTTGCGCTTTTTGTAGCACCGGTACTGATCAAAAGTCCTATTTTTCATGCACAGATTTTTCCATTCTCAATTAACTTGATCTTGGACCACGAACACACTTGAGCCCTTAGGCGCAAGTGAGTTGGACCACAGACGCAAATAGGCGTACTCGTCCACAAACATAAGCAAGTATATCCGTCAACTGACATATATAGGGAGATCCGTACACGGGCGTCTGACCACGGTAATGCTACTTATATTCGATCTACGTGTGGGTCATGCTAATTAAAGTTAGTTCAAACAGTTTGGAAAAAGCATGCCTTTCACGTTTTAAGCTTCATAACATGCAACCAACGAAGACAGGCTTGATTAGAATAACGCGCATGGACAAATAGAGGAGCCCCCTATGATTGTGGGGAGCATTGAATTTAAGACTCAAGCTTCCCCTTGGAGTACAAGCTCTAATGTTAGTGTTTTGATCCAATATTACACCATCGGCCCCGTGCAATGTTACACCATCATAGTAATTATCTTGAATAAAATATACTATGAGCTTGGAGATGAGGATAAAACCAAGAAGGGTTGTTTAACAAGAAGATAGAAGTCAGCCAATGTCTACTTCTGGTCATCAAGGAAAAAGAAGGGATAATGCAAAGTTTGTGATAATTATTGCCATATTTGGATAAGATTTTTGCTACAAAGGTGTACGTGACTTTTGACTCTGGCTGAGGCTGACGAGTGTTTATCAGGGGTATTTTTATCACGATATTAGGATGCCAGGAGTTGGAGTGTGTGGAAATTTTCAGGTCGACGGGCCGAGGGCCCACTCCAACAACACCGATATTGTCCCCACTTAATCATCTGCACAATCCTCAGGTGTGGGGTTTTATCACAAAAGGCCTCGGTGTTAGTTAGAGAGGGGTAATTCTATTTAAATTGCTTTGCTTTTTCTTCCCCCAGCCGATGTGGGACAAAGGGGTTCTAACAGAGTGAAACTAGGATATTCTATTTCGTGACTGAGCAATTTGAGTTCTATAAATACAAGGCTTTCTGTAACAGAGAAAGACCTTCAACTCAATACACACTCTACGTGAAACCCCATCACACATTTTTTTGTGAAAACTGATTTCTTTACTAATTATCAGTACAAATTTTGATTTGATAGACGGCTTTGGGTTGATAGCTGACGACCGACTGAATAGAACGGGATGGGAATTCTCTCTGAAGGTAAATACCAGAATAGTTCTGAAATTCCATAAACAAATTAATGAAAACATCTCAATTACGTTATTTAACTTGAGAACATATACTGAAAATCCAAGAAAGTTGTCTACCTTTGAAAAGAAAGTTGTCTACTTATGAAAGTATAGTGCTGTCATGCAAATTTAATAAAATAAAGGGGCTGATCGAGAAATTTCAGAATAAACTAAGATTAAAGGACTCGTTTACTTATCAGTAATGGGAAAACAAGGAATCAGATAACTTTGGAATGGAAAAAAGTAAAAAAAGGAAATTGAATTTACATCTCCCCCAGTTAATCAAATTCGTGAAATTGGGTTATTTCATTACTGATTTTGGGTAATCTCATTATAAATTCCATGCAAGTAAACGCGGTGAAAGTCATGAAGGAAACTCATTCTCTTTCTTTTCATTCTCATTACTGATAAGTAAACGAGTCTAGAGTCAATTTAAAACTAAATTGTTTGACAAAAAAAAGATTAAAAATCTAATTGATAAATTGATAATGACCCCACGTCTAACAAGATTCTAATATGATAATCTTAATTATTAATGTTTCATTGGTGAGTAATTAACATCATTATCTCAGCATCAATAATGGATCCAAGGGCTGCTGGCTGCTGCAATAGACTCGAATATCAAATTTGGAACTTTTTCAGCGTCATGTTTTCATCATCGTAATGTCATCACAACTTTTTTGCCAAGCCGATTTGAATTGTAATATTGTGCGCATGCATGGATGGCTACGTACCAATATATACATACATCCTCGAACTTAACTATTTACTAGCTAGTCCAATATTTCGTAATTTACAGTCTCCTTTGGCGACTTCAAAATCGTAACACCCTTTAGTGAACATTTTCAATTCTTTTTTAGAAAACTTATAGGTCAAACTTGGGTGGTACGGACTATTCAATAGTCCGACAATTGAATGATTCAAAATTTATTTAGAGTTTATTGTAAATTACCATTCAATGACCGGATCATTAAATGGTACGTATCACTCAAGTTTTTTTCCAAAAATTACCTTCTCTTTTCTTGTTTTTTTTCCCTCCCTTTTCGGCTTTTAGCTAAAACGAAAGTTTACCTAACACATGCCTTTCACATTTTATGCTTCATAGCATGGAACCAACGAAGAGTATAGAGGCTAGACTAGCCCCCACTTATGAAGGTACACATTTAATATGACCACATGGCAAACGATAAAAATAGACGGAATTTTTCCCCCAAGGGCGTAGTAGAGTGGTAGGACAAATCGGGATGAGTTGTAAACCTAAATGTCAATTATTCGAAACCCTTATTAATTAACAAAAAACTAAATAAATGCACGAAAATTTTCACATTATTCACTTGTCAAATTAACATCTTTCAAATACTTGCATTGACACATCGTTCTAAGGATAAATCACCTTAAGTTATTGCGTATCGAGTTCAAATCATTTTCTTCTTCTAATTAGTCTAGTTTAAAGTATGAATATAGCTTGCATTAAAAAGAAAATACTGGATCAAGGCGTATGTTCAACACGACATATATTGTTGGTGTGAGTTGACATTTCCGTATTAATTCCTTATAATTAGATTATTGTATTTCATATTTTGTTCATTGTAATTAGGATATATTTATTCTCTTGATTTGCTTTGTAAGTAAATCTTTGTACTATATATATTCCTCCTTTGAGAGAAGAATAAACATTTAATACATTCATAACCCTAAATTAGCATGGTATCAGAGCAGAGATCCTAGGGTTTCTGCTCTGCCTACGACCCTCAAAAAAAAAAAAAAAAAAAAAAAAAAACTAGCACACTCCCATGGAGGCCTTGCTGCACCTTACTGATGACACCAATTCTGGTGTTGTCACCCCTACCATACCTACTACTACTCCTCTTGACTCTTCTAGTGCTCCTTGCTTGACTGACAACTCTTTCGAAACCTCAGATAACTGCGAATGGGCTTTACATGTTTCTGGTGATTGTGGTTCTTGTGATTGGATTATTGATTCAGGTGCTACAGATCATATGACTTATGATCTGAAGGATCTTGTTTGTGAGACTACTCCTCAACGACGAAGTATCACAAATGCTAATGGTGTTGCCTCTCTTGTGGTGGGGGCTGACACAGTTAATCTTACACCTACACTCTCTTTACCCAATACTCTACTTGTTCCCTCATTAAAACATAAATTAATGTCTCCTAGTTAAGCCACTGAACAATTATATTGTTGTGTACTAATGTATCCTAAGTTTTGTCTTATTTAGGATATTCTCACAAAGGAGATTATTGGTAGTGGTACTAAGAGGGGGACTTATATTTTGTGGATGATGTCAGCACGGGTCGAGTGAACTTTGTGGCATCGCCGTTTGGGTCATCCATCTTTTAGTTATTTGAAGCATTTGCTACCGAACTTATTTGTTGGTTGTTCTGTTTCAGACTTTAAATGTGATACTTGCATTAGTCATTGTGTGCCTTATCCTTTACGTTCTACAAAAAGTACTGTTCATTTTGGTTTGATACATTATGATGTTTGGGGGCCATCCCCGATTTCTACTTTTTTTGGCATTTGGTGGTTTGTGACATTTGTGGATGACTATACACGAATGACGTGGCTATATCTGCTCAAAAATAAAAGTGATGTATTCATCGCTTTCAAGACCTTTCATACTATGGTTCAAACTCAATTTTCTACTAAGATTCGCATTTTACATTCTGATAATAGGGGGGGGGGGGGGACTATGTGAATCATGATTTTGTCAAATACTTTACTACTCATGGTATTCTCCATGAAACTTCTTGTCCCCAGACTCCACAACAAAACGGAGTTGCGAACATAAAAACAGACATATCTTAGAGACTGCTTGAGCATTGTTAGTTGGTGCTCATGTTCCTCGTTCTTTGTGGGATGATGTGGTTGTCACCGCGATTTATCTTATGAATCGACTACTCTCTAAAGTATTGGACTTTCAGACTCCGTTACAGGCTCTTTCTCTGTTTGGTCCTCTATCATCCATCTTGATGTTGCCACCACGGGTCTTTGGATGTGTCGCGTTTGTCCATCTTCATAAGAATCAACGTACCAAACTCGATCCTTGTGCAGTACGTTGTGTTTTTATGGGGTATGGGGCACGTCAAAAGGGCTACCGCTGTTATCATCCTCCTACTGAGCGCACTTATGTCACTATGGATGTGACTTTTTTTGGAGACGGACATGTACTATTCCCCATCTCACTCTTCTCTTAAGGGAGAGACAATGAGTGAAGAGAAGAATTAGATAGTTGAGATACGAACAGAATTGAACAGAGAGCTGCCATCTCCATTGACTGGTCACACAGTCTCTAGGGACCCATTGCAGACCAAGGTCACCGACTGGTCAGACGAAGTTGATGCCGACGCGTCACAGTGCGACCTGTCGCAGACCAAGGTCACCGACTAGTCAAACGAAGTTGATGCCGAAGTTGATGTTTCTTCCCCCTTCTCTTCTTCACCTATAGTACCTTCTAATGACCATTCTTCTGAGAATACTCCTGAGGTAAGTCCCACTACACCTATTAGTACATCAACTAATCCAACTTATCAGTTACCTTACAGGCATAACCGAGGGAAACCGCCTAATAGATATTCACCTGATGAAGCAAAGAAGTCCAGATATCCAATTGTCAACCATGTGTCATCCCACAAGTTATCCGAACCAAGCAAAGCATTCATACAACAAATATCAGTTCACAGTGTTCCTAGTTCTTTGAAAGAAGCATTGTCTGAAACTAGGTGGACCAAAGCAATGGAGGAAGAAATGAGTGCACTTTAAAAGAATCAAACATGGGATTTAGTTCCCCTACCAAGAGGAAAAAGGACAGTGGGGTGCAGGTGGGTATATACAATCAAACATAAAGCTGATGGGTCCATTGAACGATATAAGGCACGATTAGTTGCTAAAGGTTATACACAAACCTATGGCATTGACTACAAAGAGACTTTTGCCCTGGTAGCAAAGATCAATATTGTGAGAGTAATATTGCTTTCTTTGGCAGCAAATCTAGACTGGCCACTACAACAATTTGATGTGAAGAATGCATTTTTACATGAGGATTTTAAAGAAGAGGTGTATATGGATATTCCACCAGGATATACCTCATCTAAGCAAACGGGAGTTATGTGTAAGTTAAAAAAGGCTTTGTATGGTCTGAAACAATCGTTATGTGCATGGTTTGGGTGATTTCAAATGGCCATAAGAAAGTATGGGTTCAGGTAGAGAAACTCAGATCATACGCTCTTCTTGAAACGTAGAATGGGTAAGATAACGGCACTTATCATTTATGTAGACGATATGATTGTTACAGGAGATGATAGGGAAGAAATCTCAAGGTTGAAGAATTATTTGGCAACTGAATTTGAGATGAAAAACCTCGATGGGCTCAAGTATTTTCTGGGTATTGAAATGGCTCAATTGAAACAAGGTATATTCTTGTCTCAAAGAAAATATGTCTTAGACTTATTAACAGATACAGGGATGCTTGATTGCAAACCTGTAGATACTCTTATTGTCCAAAATCACCACCTTGCAGAATATCCTGATCAAGTTCCCACTAACAAAGAGCGCTACTAGAGGCTGGTTGGAAGGTTAATTTACTTGTCTCATACTCGACCAGATATTGCTTATGCAATGAGTTTTGTCAGTCAGCTCATGCACTCTCCGAGTGAAGATCACATGAATGTTGTTGTCAGGATACTTGAGTACTTAAAGTCAGCACCAGGTCAAGGTATTATGTTTTCCAAGAATGGACACTTCAAGATAGAAGGATACATTGATGCATATTGGGCAGGAAATATTACTGATAGACGATCTACTTCTGGTTACTTTACGTTTGTGAGAGGTAACTTGGTTACTTGGCGGAGTAAGAAACAAAAAGTAGTAGCTTTGTCAAGTGCAGAAGCAGAATACAGAGGAATGGCAAAATGAGTGTGTGAGTTACTTTGGCTTCGGAGGTTGCTCACATAACTTGGTCATCCACCTATGTCGGCAACAAATTTATTTTGTGACAACAAAGCTGCCATTGATATCTCTCATAATCCAATTCAACATGATCGTACTAAACATGTTGAAGTTGATAGACACTTTATTAAGGAAAAATTGGATGCGAATATTATTCGATTCCCATTTGTGAAATCAGAGGATCAACTGGCGGATATTTTGACAAATGCAGTTTGAAGCCAAGCATTCTACAACTCACTTGACAAGTTGGGCATTAGTGACATCTATGCACCAACTTGAGGGAGAGTGTTGGTGTGAGTTGATATTCCCATATTAATTCCTTATAATTAGAATATTGTATTTCCTATTTAGTTCCTTGTAATTAGGATATATTTATTCTCTTGATTTGCGTTGTAAGTAAATTCTTGTACTATATATATTCCTCATTTGAGAGAAGAATAAACATTCAATACATTCATAACCCTAAATTGGCATATATGTTATATTCATTAGATTAAATTTCGACAATTAGTTCCAAAGCATGTTGATGCATCATCACAAAACTAAATCCAAGTACTTTGAAAAAGTAATTCAAGGTTGATCCCAAAGTGAAGACTCACTCCATTCAAAATTGACAGATTAATCATGTGTTTGATAAAAAATTATACGTATCATCCGATTTTGACTACTTTTCTCATAGATATTTAAGCTTATCTAAGTGATTTGGCTCAACCTTCTTGCTATTTTTTTTTTGTGAGTATATTGATATTGTGCTTTTTGTGGTCAACCAAGTATGGAGAGGATAAAAGAGAATGTTGTAACTACTTATTATCGAAAAAAATGGAGTGTGAAGATAGATATTGGTCCTGTAATAAAACACTTTTAGAATACATAGGTTTAAACACAATTAACAAAGGCACCCGCGTGATACTGCGGGTTTTAAAAATGTATAAAACATATAGAAAGTTCTATATATGTATATATATGATAGGTCATACTATTACATAGGGGTGCAACTTGGGTTGGGTCAACCCGAATCTGTCCATGTCCAACCCGATTTCAAACCCAATCGGGTGGGTTAGAATGAAGAAAAAACCCGCCCAAACCCAACCCGACCTCAACCCGATTATTTATTGGGTTGGGTTGGGTTGATGCCTTGCCCACCCATGTCAACCCAAACCCAACCCTATTTGGATTGGGTTGGGTTGATGCCTATGCATATATTACCCATCTCACTTCATATTATATAAGTTATGTATAAGTTTTGGAATGACTATACTTGAAGTTTATTGTCTGCTTTCATATTGATAATGAATGATAGTATTACTTTTACATTTCTTTTTGTTGAAGCTTTAGTATACGTCTTGTAATTTAATTCCAACTTTGCATGGTTGAAACAATAGAAATAGTCTTCAAGTTGTTTGCTTTAACTTTTGTGTGTAAATGGAATTTTAACTAATATTGACGTTGTTTGGTTTAAAATTTGAAAAATTATGCAAAATAAGGTGTTATAAGATTGAACTCGATAAAGTTGGGCGAACATGAACCCAATAAAAACAAACCCGACTAAACCCATATGAACCCGAACCCAACCCAAACTCGAATTGGGAAGATTGGGTTAGGATTGGGTTGACCATCCAACCCGCCCAAGTTGCACCCCTACTATTACATACATGTGAAAATATATTTCCAGCCCTATTTACAATATATGTTTACTAATCAGCGCTTCCAAACTTTCTTATTTACTACCATATTTACATCCCTACTTACATAGGTATTCAAGAGCGGGGTTTACAACCCTATATACATATATTTTACTAATCAGCACTTCTGAACTTCCTTTTTATTACCATATTTACAACCCTACTTACATATGTATATACTAATCAGCACTTTCGAACTTCTTTTTTACTACCATATTTACAACTCAATTGTCAACTACCATATCATTTAATTTACAAATTTAATTTTAAAAAATTTGATTTTAAAAAATTTGATTTCCCTAACTTACCCTTACAAATAATATTATCTGAATCATTAGACCAAATAATATTATCTGAATCATTAGACCAATAGAATTACGTTCGTCAAATAGTATGTAGTAAGCATTTATAAAGTTTGATAACATAAGCCTTACGTTTGAGTTGACATCACTCGTACACGTGTTGATTGCATGGACGACCATTCCAAAAAACTCTTCCCTCTAGAAGTTGCCGAATCTCCCCTCTCTCTCTCTCAATTTACATCCTTACATAATATTCCCAACCACAACCAAACAACGCAAGCCGAACACTAAAAACCAAACCTCCCTAATCCCAATTAACTATTAATCTCTTTCTCTCTCTTCCCAAAACGCCTCACATCTATAAAAGGCAGCAGCTCACCTGATTCTTTCTTATCACATTGCCACATTCCTCCTCCCCTCTCCCAAAAGCGCTTCCCCAGACACCGCAAGCTATCCACCATGGCAAAATCACAAACACCTCACATAGCAATTCTCCCGAGTCCAGGCATGGGCCACCTCATCCCACTCGCCGAATTTGCCAAGCGACTCGTCCACCGCCACAGCTTCACCGTCACATTCGTAGTCCCCTGCGACGGCCCTCCCACAAAAGCCCAAAAGTCTGTCCTCGACGCCCTGCCAACCGCCATCGACCATGTCTTCCTCCCGCCAGTCTGCTTCGACGACCTCCCGCAAGGCTCCAAAATCGAAACCTTAATTTCCCTCACCGTCACCCGGTCCCTCGCCTCCCTCCGCGACGCGCTTAGCTCCTTGGCTTCCCGCGCGAAGCTCGTCGGGCTTGTCGTCGATCTCTTCGGCACCGACGCCTTCGACGTCGCTAAAGAATTCAACCTCTCCAACTACGTTTTCTTCCCGTCCACGGCCATGGCCCTGTCTCTCTTCCTCTACTTGCCAAAGCTCCACGAAACGGTGTCGTGCGAGTATCGAGACCTCTCCGACCCTGTCACGATTCCCGGGTGCATCCCAATTCCCGGCGGCGAGCTGCTCGACCCAGTTCAGGACCGGAGAGATGAGGCCTACAAATGGGTTCTTCATCATGCGAAACGGTACCCTTTGGCCGATGGGATTATGGTAAATAGCTTCACGGAGTTGGAGCCAGGTGCTTTGAAAGCGTTACAGGAGAAAGAACCGGGTAAGCCGCCGGTTTACCCGGTTGGACCGCTAGTAAAAATGGAGTTCAGTGGCGTTTTGGATGACCAGTCATCCAAGTGTCTGAAGTGGCTAGATGAGCAGCCACGTGGCTCTGTCTTGTATGTTTCTTTTGGTAGTGGTGGGACCCTCTCTTATGATCAGATAAATGAGTTAGCTCTAGGGTTGGAAATGAGTGAGCAAAGGTTTTTGTGGGTGGTGAGGAGTCCTAGTGACAAAGCTGCCAATGCCACTTATTTTACTGTTCACAGCCAAAATGACCCTTTGGAGTTTCTTCCCAAAGGGTTCCTGGATAGGACACAGGGGCGGAGTCTGGTGGTGCCTAATTGGGCACCGCAGGCTCAGATTCTAAGTCACGAGTCAACAGGAGGGTTCTTGACCCATTGCGGTTGGAATTCCGCCTTGGAGAGTGTCGTAAATGGTGTTCCTCTTGTTGCTTGGCCACTATATGCTGAACAAAAAATGAATGCTTTTATGTTTACGAAAGACGTAAAGGTGGCACTGAGACCCAAGTCTGATGAATATGGTTTGGTTGGAAGGGAGGAGATCGCGTTGGCGGTTCAAGCTCTCATGGAAGGCGAGGAAGGTAAGCAACTCAGAAATCGAATGAAGGACCTGAAGGATGCTGGTGCTAAAGCACTTAGTGAGGATGGGGCGTCCACAAAGGCGCTATCTGATGTGATCACAAAGTTGAAAACTCAAATTTCAAATTAAAATGTAGTCTTAGTATCTTCATGCATCTCACCCACTTTATTTTTGTTTTTTTTAGCTTTCCAGTTTTATGGTCCAAAAGGGTACAATGATAGTATAATAGTTGTTGGCTGACTGTAAGATATTATGGTGCATATAGAACAGCCACTTTTTTTTTTTTTGGTATATAGTCTTGCATTTGTTGTTTATTGTATATATGTAAAGTTGGTGAGATGGATGAAGCCACAATAGTGGTAGCCTTGGTAGGCAGAGGCGCCATATGTAATGGGGTGGAGACCCAACTGGGAATAAATTTGTACATCACGATAAAGTCGTGGGCACTAAGTTGAGAGGAGACATGGATGGAGGATTGGAGGTGGCTGGCATTGGAGGTAGGGCAAGTATGGCAATTATTATTAGGGAGAGTGGCAATTAAGAGGAAAAGTATGAACCCCCACACCACATGTGGTTGCCATGGTGTATAACTTGAGCATGAAAACCGTCTTTTAGGCTCAAACTCTGATTGGCAAGAAAAACAGAATTATATCGTGTGATTAGTAGGTGATTGCACCGAATTTATTGTACTGTTTTTATTTGAAGTTTGATTATATCTATAATGTTATTTTCTTCAATATCACGCCTAGTGTTCTTTTCTTACATAAATAGGATATGATATACGAGAAAGGAACATTAGAGATGTATTTCCGTGACACGCAAGTGTGATATATATTCGAAGGTGATCCATATAGTGTATTTTAGTTGATCCATATATTAGAAAGAACGAGTGAAACATAAAATAAACTATTTTTCACATTATGTTAGCTGTTAAGTAACTTGAAAAACTCACTAAATAAGCTCTTAACTAGAATTTAAGGAGAATCTCCAATCATGCTCCCTATCTGCCTCCTAAGATAGGGATTCATCTAAGAACTCCTAAATATAGGGAGGGAGAAAGGAGGTCCTAGTGTCTCTTTATAATTAATGTTAATTGTTTTAATATTATTTTAAATAAATAAATAATTCTTATTAGCTAATTATTGATAGTCATTATGACACTTTAAGATAGGGAGTATGGTTGGAGTACAACTTTTTTAGAGAACTCCTAAAATAACTTTGTGATAGTTTTAGCTAAAACTTTACTATAAAATAAAAAGCATGATTAGATATGCTCTAACATAATAAGCATTAGCAAAACTAAATTCATGAGTACGAAGACCGATCAAATACATTGGTGAGAAAGAAAAAGGCTTATGTCTCTATGCAAGTGTTTTTTTGGATAATAATTTAGATGCATTAGATTGGATTAAATGTATGAATTATTTCTATCATTTTCTTTTACTTAGAGTATCTCCAAGGGAGTTAGCAAAGTTTTTCTTTAAAAGTGTCATTTGCTAACTTATGTGGCACTTTTATGTTACTTTAAAAATTTATTACTCCAACCGACTCTTTAATGAACTCTTCAAATTTTATTTTCACTTTAAAATATTAATATCCTAAGTTTATCTAATCTTGTGGGGCCTAAATTTTATTTTCAAACTCTTTAATACGTATACTTTTGAATAAAAAAATATTGCAGTACCCAATTTGTTAACTTGAAGAAGTAACAACTGATTTTATATTTTATCACAAAATAAAAACAACTGATCTTATAAATATACAAGGTCAGTTACTACTTTTTCAATTTACTAATTGGGTTGCTATCTCCATTGGAGATTTGTTTTTCCTACGTGACATAAGAAATCTAACTTTGCTATCCAATTACTATAAAATTTGGTAGTTTCATCTTTTTTAAATTACAAACGGTATTACTATTTTAAATCTTTAAAACTACCCTTTTATAAATATCTAATTGTTCTTTCAACTCACGGTAATCCACCACTTGTGACACACCCCGACCCGGATGTACAGGTGGACACCCAAAAGTTGGGTGTGCTGGCCGACATCATGTGGGGTGACGAAAGCCATTTAGAAGAATTTAAGAATAATTTAAGCAAATTGAATTTAATAAGGTCAGAGTGCACGAAAGTGTGCGGGCGGAAAGAAATAATAAAATAATAATTGTTTGAACAAGGTACAAATGCAAAGGAATTTTCTACGTTGTCATACCACCGCGTCTCGATGTCAACAGCTCCAAGCCACTAATCCTGGAGGGGCGCAAAAACAGAAGGGTGAGTGGGCCATAAGTAATTATTTTTGTAAAACCTTTCCTTTCTGAAAGTAATAACCCCTCGCCGTCAAAACAAGTAATAGTTCAGTTAAAAGCCTTTCTGAAAACATACTACAATAGTAGGTAGAAATCAGTTCAAGTACGGAAATGTACTTGGTTTCCAAAACGGGCAGAAAGCCACAACTTAAGTATAAAATACTTTACCAGAAATCCGTATAAATAAAGAATACAGGAAACCCGTAAAACCAAGAGAATTCTCCGTGGCATCAGTGAAATCCGATCTTAAAATCACAATATAAAACAGTAGGGGATACGCTCGCTAGGTATGACAGACACATAAATTCATACATAGATATTCTTGTTGGAAATGTGCCCTAAAACCAATCATATGATGATACTTTACGGACATTTCAACTATTAAACTAATTTAGTTTAATATAAAGGGCAAACGTTATTGTTTAAAGTAGTCTCATATAAATGTTATATACTTAAACAATAAGTCCAAGGAATATGTGCTTAGTAGAATGTAATCTAAACAAGTTAGGTTCATGAGACCATTCTCATTCATGAGACATATCCTAAACGTTCCTAATCATAGGATTGCCAATTGGGCATTGACAGTCCGTTAATATTAGTACGTGTTATATCTTCTCTCAGGGAGAGTGACTAGTCTCGAGTCATTGGTGTAACTGACACCAAGATAAGCATGTAGGTGCTCAATATATAATGAGTCCACTGAACACGATCAACGAGGAGTTCTCATACTCATGTCACATGAGAACTCATGGTTGGGATAATGCAAAGTAGTCATTTGACCTGAGGCATCATAGTTATCTTGTGGTTAGGTCCTTGATCTTTGACTATGTCAAAGTCACCCCATCAGAGGGTGTCCACGACATGGTTGGGGTTAAGCCACTTAGCCATGGAGGCAAGTGAATGCGCAACAAGGGATCTCTAACCTTCAAACCGTTTGAGGGAGAATACTCTATGATATGATTAAGAATCTCTGGCCAGAGTATGAATGAGATTTAGGAAGTCGTTCCAAATCATATTCAATTTAATCATATAAGTAATGGAATCACATTGGATAGTAGACATGAATAAAATATCAAACCAAACAATGTGATCGAGAGTATTGTATTAGAGAAAGACCGTATTGCATTGCAATCCTAAACTGAATAGGTTCTCCACCTCTTCTGATTAGCTTGGGTAGCCATGACATACTGCTAGGTGTCACTCGTGGTTTGTGGAAGCCCTAAAGGTGTATAATCACTAAAGGGAGAATTGAAAGTATGTTTCAATTCACAATTGATTTGAAAGAGTTCTAATCCTCCACTGCCTCGCTAAAATGAACCTAATGGATCGTACACCGTGTAAGGTAGAGATTGATGAAATAATGGAGACGAGTAAGGATAATTAAATGGTTTAATTATTTATGGCAAGGATTAATTAATATGTTAATTAATCAAACGAATAAGTTCGTTATAGACCTCGGGTTAGTTTTGGGCCTTAAGGCCCAATGGGCTTCGAACGTCAAGCCCATTGACTTAAGTTGTATGACAACTTAATGACTAATGAAACATAAGGGCCCAAACAGCCCAATGAACCCATATAGCCGGCCATTTAGAGAATGTGTAGTGAACTTGCTTTAATTGCAAGTTTGCCACTACAATGTGAGGTGCTATAAAGGCAACTTTATAGCATTTCAACATTAAGGGTTTCTTTTGGGAAAAGATGAGAACACAAGCTCTCTCTTCTCTCTAAAGAGGCCGGCTACCCTAGAGGAAAATAGCTAGCAATCTCACTTCCTCTAGGTCACTCATCTTCTCATCAAGGCTGTCCTTGGTGTGGAAAAATTAAAGGTTCTCAATTTTGGGAACTTGGAGAATGCTCTTCAAGCAAGGAATGAAGGCCCTCTCCTTGGGTGATTAGCCTTTGCTTATGCAAAGAGGAATCAACAAAGGTATATGACTTCTCAACTCTATTGAGTCTTGGTTCACCATATCTACTAGGCTTTGAATTTCTTGGGTAAAGTTTTGTTTTTGAGTGCATACAAGCATGATTCCGCCTTTAATTGTTAATTGCATGCTAATGATGTTGCTCAAATGAACTTGGTTTTCCGAAAATTTCCCTTCAATTCTGTCATGAACAGGCTGGGTGTACGAATAATGTTACGCTCATGTACTACAATCACGTGAAGCTTAGCGCTAAGGCGTGTCACAGCAAATCTAGTCGCCAAGGCGACCTAGAACGAGTGGCACCTACGATGGATCCAAAGTGAGCGTGTTGGTGCGTGTGAACATGCACGTGAAGGCGGTCCTAGCCAGGACAAACCACTACCCGACACGATGTAAGCATTCCTAGTTAGGCGTGTATAAAACATACCAGGAATGTTTCCAAATAAAATAAAGTGGGGTAGTTTCCTCTCTAAATAACTTCAATATGCTAAATAGGTATTTACGGATACGGTATCAAAACACCAAGAATATACCAAAGTAATACAAAGTTACTTAAAATACTAAAATGAGTCATATACTAGTGAACCAAGTACGATATAAATATAGAAACTCAAAGGTTCTGAAATATAATATAAATCGAGTTCAGTATAAGTATAAATCACATTTAAATGTATAGGCATAATAATACTAAGTTCACTAACATAATAAGATAAAATATCACTTAAAAAGCATAGGCGTAGTCTAATATAAATTTCCAAAACACATAAAATATTTAATTTAATAGAAAGGGCCCACTCACATATACGATCTTCGTAGTCCAAAAGTACGCTCAGTACTCCATGGGTATCAAAACCTATTTTAGAATACCCACAATTAATAAAGTATTCGAAAATATGAAGAAAATGGTGTTCGGAAACACACAGCGAAGTTACGGGGTTGAAAAACCCGTCTACATGCGTAGTGGGCCGCAGGTGCGCCGCCGCACGCGCTGCCAAATGGCCTCACCTGCGGCCGCCGCGTGAGTTTGTGAGGTCCATGCGCGGTGGTTGTCCACCCGCGTGCGGTCACGCGCTACACGCGTCGGCCGGTCGTGTGACACGCGCAGTCACCTTTGTAGTTAGAGTTAGCGGAATATTCTAACGGCGTTGGAATATTTGTTATAGTTAAAACTAACCGGACGGAATATACCTTGGAATATTCTGGTCAACGGGATTTGAACCGGGTTGATAGCGTCATCACCGGTTCGCGCGTCGAGGCCGGGTTAGCTAACATCGGCTCGCCGGTGACAGTTTGCATTCTTGGGCGCGCGTCATCCTCTCTATGCGACCACCGTGCGAGGGTGAACTTGTAGAAATATGGGATTTTGGCGGAAACACACCAGTCGTCCTAAAACCTTCAAATCTCAACCATTTTCCACGATTCAAGTGTCAAATTGAAGGCTGGGAGTGGGGGGAATAAGATTTTACCCATTTGGAGGCCCGATCTCGAGTCGGAGGTGGGCGAAATTTGAAGAAGAAGCTCTTGGGTCTAAGTGGCCGGGTTTCCAAGGAACCTCGATTCAGTCCAGGAATCAAGCATGCGAGCTTGAAAATGAAACTAGGAATCACGGAAGGTGAATGGTGATGAATTTGAGGGTGATCGAGGTGGCAATCGGCAGAAAACTTCGTCGGGGAAGGATCGAGGTCTCGTCGGGAAAATCCCCGGAAATTTGTTCAGAGGTTCAAACTCTAGTTTTTTCTGGGCTTGAATGCAGTGGGTTGAGCTCGATTGGGGATGGTGGTTTGATCACGGGGGGAAGGTTGGCCAAGAAATTGGCTCGGTGAGGAGGAAGAAAGGCCACAGGTGGCTTGAGAGGATTTTGAGGTATGTTAGTTTGCAAGGAGAGTGAGGGAGATACAGAGTGCAGAGAGAGATAGGGTCGAGCTGACAGAGAAGGAGACAGAAAGTGATGGGTTGGGCCCCAACCCAACCACCAAACAGTCCAAAAAGGTGAATACGGAAAACGTTGGTAATCCAACATCCGTAAAATAATCGTCCGGACTCCGAATGTCGTCCTGCTCGCGACCACGCGTTTGTAACGACGAGTTCAGCAAGAAAATAAAAAGGGAAGGGTCGCACGAATTACGCCGCAAAAGTCAACCGAAGGTCAACCAAGGGCATTTTCGTCATTTCCCACTTCCGGGAATAAAATAATGATATTTTCCGGGACGGTATGTAACAACTTGGGTTTGAACTTGACGAGGTCTAATTTATTTTCTTTCGCCAATAGCCTAACCCAACAACCCTGTTATATGATCAAATATAATTAAGAGCAAAAAAAAGAAAAAAACTAAAAAGGTGAATCCAATTAAGACCATAAGCCTCACACATAAGTGATCATTAGTTGTGTCATTAGCAAGAGCGATCATTACACATGTTATGAATAGATAAACCATTTTCAAAACTATAATTAATTTCATTTCATAAATGATGCATAAGTCAATTCTAATAGGTGTTGCTAAAATCCAAAATTTATAATTTAGCAACAAAAAAGTCTCCTAACCCAAGCTCAATTGATGCTAAATTTTGAGTTTATATTCCGTACAATCCCACATTTGGGAACTCAAACTCAAGTTGCTAAAAATATGGCTCCCAGCAGTTCCCAACTTTTCCCCATATGTGGACCATTTACTGCTCACACATATAATGAGAGCCTAGTGGCTCTTTTATTGAATGGGGTCTACTTTCCATGTTTCAAGTTTTATTTTTGTTTCTGCTCTATTTTTTTTTAAATAATCCAACGCTTAAGATTAAATATGCTCAAATCTAACAGTAAAAAGTGATACAATGTCCCCAATTTAAATCCAACTATTAAAATAATATTTAGAAATTATTTAACACAATTGGTCGGTTGATGCTTGTAGTTGTTCTAAAGAAATAAAATGTATATGAATTTTCATACTTGATTGGAATATGAAACTTTTAGATTAAAATGCTTACAAAAATAAATTATGATACCTTAAATAAAAATTATTTAAGAAAAAAAAACAAGTAAATTGAGGCTAAAACACTTTTTTAACATTTAATATAGTTGGGATGCTAAATTTTATCACCGTAGAATTGAGAGAGAAAAACTGTTTGACAACTTGAAATTTATCTTTTGTGTGTCAAATTTTAGTATTTGGCACTATTGCATTGGAGTTGTTCTAATATATATAAATATGTCTCAAAGATGCCTTGTATTGCATAATTTGAGATATAATTTTTTTCATTTAATATTCTAGGTGTCACGGATACAAAATTACAAAAGTAACTGTGGAGGATTCTTGCAAAGAGATTACACACATTAGCAAGCCATTGCGTCAGCTGCGTGTCATTTGCTATCCATCTGTAGGTAGTATTGCTTGTTAATTATCAAAGTTGCACTCAGTTGCACTTAATTCAGGTCAACTTCGATTGCTTTATCTTAATAATTGATGTGAAGAATATTCATATACCAAATTGTTGAAATGTTTTTTTTTTAAAGTCCAAAACGTTGAAATGCCGACGGTTTTAGTAGATTTTGTTTAATTTATATTTTCAGTAATGTTAATTAGACACACAAAATTAATATTGAACATATTGTTAATATACACACTTTAATATAGGTTGGTCTTACAAAAAATAAAATGACTTATTTCTATTAGAACGTGTCAACAATGTTATCAATTTTGTGTTTCACAGTAGTTTGAGTGAGTATGATACCTATATATAAGAATTAGGTGTTGGGGAAAAATTCAGTATGCAATAAACAAATATCAATGAAATCGAAAGTGATATAACAGTAATTATATAATTATAACAAATAGTACAATGTTATATATAACAATAACCAATCGATTATAACAGATACAATATGTTATAATAAAAAAATCGATAGAACTCGAAAGTAAAAGAAATCGAAATAAATTGACTTGATGTGCAGATAAAAGTTTGCGTAGTCGCAATGTGAAAGCAGATAACTATTAGCACCCTTTCAAAAAGCAGACTATTGAAATTAGTTATGTCCGTTACCGATTCAAATTCAAACATTGTGTTTCAAAATAAAAGGTCTTATCCTTTCATTTTAATTCCCAACGTTTTTTGCTGTCCAAAAACATAAAACAAAAAATAATTTTATGATTTGGATGTTTTGTTCAACTTCCAAGATCCCAACATTTGATTATATATATAGGCCACCACTTTAATACTTATTTAATTAACCACAAGACATAAGGATTTATAAAGCCTAAACAAAACAGTTTTTGGTTGATGTGAGATTGAAGTGTTCTATTTGTATTCAAACTCCAACATGAGGCAGCTTAAACTTGAAACCTATAACACTATTGTTACACTAGTGTGAGTTCAATAAAGGTGACAATCATACTTAATTTTAAGTATCAAACTCATGAGTTTAATACATTGATCTTATAAGTTCAATATATTTGTATCACACTCAAATTTTTTAGCTTACTGTAGATTCTTATATGAACTCAATATTTTAGTATCACATTCACTTGTTTTAGCCTAATGTAACTTATTAATTTATTTTTGATGTGAGCGATGAAACAAGAGCTCAGAGTAGTAAATGCTTATGTAGATTTACACTCAAATTCTAAACTCAAGTAAATGATAAGCTAGTACGTATTTGCATGCGCTTTTAGTAGGAGCTTTATTAAATCCAATCGTTCAAGTACATGATCGTAATCAATACATTGATCTAGTAGGTTCTAAAATATGAAGCCTATTCTATCAGTGATTGTACATGTAGGTGACTAATTGTTATAAGAGGAACGTGTGATAATTTGTTGCTTGTTTGTCAAAGATGGAATAATTGAAAACTTGTAAAGTAGCAATAGTATTGCAACTTTATTCTTTAAGAGTGTTATGATACAGACTTTTAGGTTTCTCAATCTTTCAAGATGCCCATCAAAGTGTGACAGTCTAGCAAATAGATTGAGTTGCTTCATTATTGAGAAGCCGTCAAAGAGAGAAATCATGATTCGAGCCAAGACTCGTATCATTTTTTTTATCTAGAAGATTGAATTAAAGCTCGGCAACTAAAAAACCATTATGATGAAGCATTTTTGAGGGTCAAAAGTTGAAAATAATGTTTGCCTTTTGGCTACATATATCAATTGGAGTATGCCTTTTGTTAACTTAAAAATGCTCTCCCCGTGCAGTTCTCCAATTGGGTAATACATCATCTTTTTTCTTCTTTCTTCTCCAGACTAGTCCTGTGCAATATTAAATACATTTGATGGTAGTTGCTGGCTAACTTACTTTCCTATCTGGCCAATTGGCCAAACTTCGACCCGAGTTCAAACTCAAATCCTTTTTTTTTTTATGAAAATAATTTTCCTGAAAATAAGAGTAGTTTAAAAAAAAACTAAGGTTAAGTACGAATAACTATCAAATTTTTTAGAGTGATTTTAAATTAATTTAACCTTTTTAAAGATTCCAAATAATTACCTAACATTTCAAAAATTAGACATCTGTTAGGTCATTGGCGTTAAGTGATAACTTTATCAACATTAAGTGATGATGTTTTAGGTAATTATTTGGAATGTAACTTTTAGAGTAACTCCAATTCTGGCCAAAGGCTAATAATTTTAGGCCTTTGCCTTTTGACCGTGGGCTTCCAATGGTGGCCAAAAAATTGGCCCCAGCAAAAAAGAAAATGAAAAAGCAAGATTTAGGCCCGGCCAAAAAGGTGGAGCCCATGTGTGTGAGTGGGATGCGAGGAAGGAAACAAACGCGCAACAGTATGATGCGCTTCAAGCACCCCACGCGCAAGCAAATGACATGGTTGGCCTTATTGCTGACAGGCTGTCGGCCACTTGCAAAACTCCAACGGTTTTGATTTTTTGACTGTTGGTTGATCCAACGGCCATATTTCACCTTTTTAAAAAAAAATGTTTTTTACTTTATATTTAATCTAATGGTTGTAATCAAATGAAATTAAATCTAACGGTAAAAAAAATATCCAAAGACCCAAATTGAAATCTAACGACTAAAATAATGAAAAAAAAATGTTGGACTCAAATTTCACCTCGAAACTCTATAAATCCATCTATTTTCATATTTTTTTGAAATTTAATATTTTAAGTTAAAATGGTCACAAAATTAAGCTAAGTTAATCTAAACAAATATTATTTTTTTTAAAGTTAACGGAAAAAGAAAAAAAAAGGCTAAAACGATATTTAACAACTTTTTGGCATAAAATTTAGACTACACCATTGGAAAGAAAAGACAGTTTCTGACCAAATGCCAAAAGCCAAATGCGAAAATCTGTTATTGGCCATAGGCCACCATTGGAGTTGGTCTTGGGGGTAGTTATCTAGACTTAACTCTTAAAACTATTGTGTCCTGACACATCCTCCCAGAACACGCCGGGTGTCGGAAGTGTTGCTTGGCCGACACGCGTTAGGTGACGAAGCCATTTAGAAGAATTGTGAAGAATAAATAAGGAAAATTGAATTAGAAATAAGGGTCGAGTGCACGGAGTGTGCGGAAATAGTAATAAAATAATGAGTTGCGAAGCGAGCGGCGGATACAAAATAATTACAAGTAGAGAGCACACTCTGCGTTTGTGTCGCAGCGTCTCGACGTGAAAGCTCGAAACCAACTAATCACAGGAGGGCTCAAAACATAAAACGGTGAGTGGGTCAAAAAGCAAGTTTGATAAAACGTTGTTTCAAAAGTCTACTAACCTCATTGAAAACAAGTATAGTTTGAGAAAATACGTCATACCACCGGTATGAACCTCAAAATACTATAAGCAAATACACGGGTACTCCTAGATAATAATTTATTGACATGCTCACCCATATGTAAACACACAGAGTCAAGTGGCTAAACCACAAGGAACGGCTAGGTATAAAAGTAATGGGCCGGAGTACTACAATGACGCGAGTGCGCTAGCCCCGGTGCACAAAGTGCGGTCACACAAGTTCGGGATTGCTTAGTGCCACCTAGAACGAGGCTAGTACCTACAATGGATCCAAGGCTGGCATTGGCGGTCTTACAGTGACTACTCCAAACGTCAAGGCTAGTCACAGCCCTGGTAGTACTAATACGGGGTGTTATACATCTGCTTACATTGAGCAACAGTATAAAACATGTATGGCAATATAATGCGAATGTTACACCTCCGACAACGTATATGATATGAATTATGCTAACGGTTTGAAGAAAGCATTGAATGGCCATACGTATATATACATTTATCAAAACAAAGACCCACTCACTCCCTTGTAGGTAGCCAGGTCGTAGCCCACTGACTCTGGGTAGCCTAGTTAGTCCTCTGGATAGGTCTCACCTAGCAGAGATATCCTTTGTAATAATGATTAAACTCATAAAGGTTACTAATTGAGCAATTGAAGTGAAACCTATCCACTTGTTTTCTCAACACGGAGGTCAAAACACCTCGAAAAATATCATACGTGCGCACGTGTGCGCGTAGATCCTGTCGCCTCGCGAACGGAATCGAAAAGAGTCCCCACGCGCCCCGCGCGGCTCCCAGCCGGCAACCGCGGCTCACGTCACGCGGCTCACACACGCGGCGTCTCCCTTGTAACTCCACGCGCGTCTCATAGCGGCTCACACACACACGCGCGTCTCACGCGGCTCACGCGCGTCTCACGCGGCTCACGCGGCTCGGCCCAGGCCGGTCGGCAAGGCCGGTGAGCCCAGGTTTGTTGGCGTCATCCCAGCGCAGCCGTCGGCGCCGGTATCATTTGCAAAATTCGGTCACCGTAGTAGTCAGCCGAGATCTCAGTGGCGAGGCCATGGTGAGTACCAAGCTTCATTACAGAGGCCAAGTGCACGATTCAAGTACCAAAATGAAGCTAGGAGTGAGGAGAATAATAATTTACCATTTTGGGGCCAAAAGGCGACGGTGGCTGAAAATGAGGAAGAAGCCACGGGTGAAAAATGCGATCTCGGTTTTCATTTCTCGGCCAACGTCGCATCAAGGCTTGAGCAAGGTTCTTGGGACTTCCGGGAACTGTGGTGATTTGTTTGAAGTGATTTGGCTAAGGTTTAACCAAGAAATGGCCAGGAGTTCGAAATCGAGCCTCAATGGTCGGCTTGGGTTTTGAAGTTCACGGGTTTTGTCGGTCCGAGGTCCATGTAATTGGGGTGACGAGGATGATGGCAGTGTCGGTGCTCTCACTGGCCAAGTGTGAGGTTTGCTGTTTGTGGTGCGAGACCAAGAGAGGGAAACACGGGTCAAGGCGGACAAATCAGTTTTGTGGGATAGGCCACATGGGCAGTGCAGCATTTGGGCGGTGACAACGAATCTGTCCCGAAAATTGAATTACGGGAAACGTCGAAAATCAACGCCCAGTAAAATATTGGATTAGGAGTCCGAATGACGTCACGCTGCGTCTGCACCTTGTTCGTAACGGCGAGCCTGACAAAGAGAAAATAAAAGGAAGGGTCATCTGATTACGACATAAAAGTCAACCAAAGTCAGCTTGAGGGCATTTTAGATGTTTCCACTTTCGAGAATAAAATAATTCTAATTTTCGAAAACGGTGGCCAACAATCTACCCCCTTGCTTAAGAGGCTACAATCCCCAAAAATTTTCCACTTAAAGTCTGATGAGGTAGATGAGAGTACTAAAAGCATTTCTTACATCCCGCCCGAAGCTCCACTGAGGGATGCGGAGAAGAAATAACAATTGTACGAACGAGCGGCTAAAGTGTTCGATTAACACCACAGGCGAAAGTGACACCGGTGCCTCAAAGTTCAATCGAAAGAGGAATATGACTATTTGAAAGAGTATTCGATCGTCAGGCTTGAATGAGGGCACCAACTACTGCGTTTACTGTCGGGAGTTGTATTCGATAGTCTGTCCGGATCTCATCGACTCCATCCATCTCGCTTTGATTGAGATTGAGTCCCACATAAAACACCTCAAACTTTGGTGAATTAGTGCAAATTACGCACGTCGCACCAAAGGGATAATATTCGCGAAATCATCGGAGCTAGATAATGGCAGCAAGCTCCAAATCATGGGTAGGGTAATTCATCTCATGTATAGGTTCCAGCTGTCTAAAGGCATAAGTGATTACCACATCCATCTTTGTATTAACATGCAATCCAACCGTTAGTGACGCATCCTTTGTGGACCTCGTAGTTCCTGGCCGTTGTCGGAAAGTGCTATCTGAAAGCGGGGAGTAAGACAAAGCGAGGTAGTTGGAAAATTTGATGTGAGTCGCGTCCACACGAAATTTCACACATCTTTCTGGCAAGTTTCGTGAGAGGCGAGCAAGAGAGAAGAGAAAAGTCCTTCACGAAGCGTTTGGTGATAGCAGGGCGAGCCAGAAGCTTCTGGATCTCAGGAAACGTGCAACGGTCGCCCCAGGGAGAGGAAATTCCTTAGTTGCAACCTTACGGGAATCGACAAGAATACAATCCGCATAAATTATGTGCCCCCGAGAAAGACACAAGAGTAAGCTAGAGGAAGCGCTCGTTGAAATTGGCATAAAAAGCTAAACTCCCAAAACTTCCATAAGACCAAGCGCAAGTATTTAGCAGAGAACGGCCTCGAGATGTGGAAACGAGTGTGCCAACGAAGACTATCACAAACTTGTCGGGAATCACGGGCGAAGTACTCGTTCATCAAGTCCATGAAAACAGGGCGTTATCGTCCAGTATGACAAGAAAACTCGTAGGGCTTGTAACGAGTCCGGAAAGTGGTCAAAAACACAACAACGTTCTTGATCTTCGATTGTAACAATGGGACTTGGTCTGATCTTAAAGAAAACATGTGCACTTTGGAGGTGGTCCAAAAGATCATGATTCGGGGTAGGAGATGCCGGTTTTAATCGTCGCCCAGATTCGATTTTTATAATCGATGCGAGAGTCTTGAAATACGCGTCGCTTCAATTGAACAACAATACCGAGCTCACAAGATGAAGTGCAAGGCTAAACGAATCCCTTGGCGAGAGAAGTTCGGAAAGCCGAATCTTCGACTCCCACCAGCTACGGTGGAGCCAAAGATAAGGGGTGAGAAAATAGAATCGGTACACGGAAAGATGCGATAGTGAATTCCACTTCTCGATCGGGCGGTAGTCCAGATAGATAGTCAAGAAAAATCTCGAGGAAAATTTGTTGATAACTGGGGTACATCGTCAACTAGAAGAGAAATTTCATCTTCCAACACCACATGTGTGATACAACCATCACAACCCAGAACTCGACGGTTCATTGCTTCGTGGGCGGAAAATCGGCCACGATCGATTTTCGGTGCTCGCGGTAAACATCACGGTTAACATGCCAAGTGGCGAGAAAGGTGACGGCCTCCGCCTTATTTCACGCGGCATGGCGGGTGTAACCAACCGTTATAGGATCACATCGAAAACCACGATACAGGAATGAGATTGTGAAACGATACTAGATTAGTGATGATAACAAGGTATCATCGATAATCCCAAAAGATAAGACGAGGCTTCGCCTCGCGGCATAAGCGATTCCAGTATCGTACTAGATAGAGGAGTACAATGTGGTTGAGTAATTTGAATGAACAAAGGTGAAATGCTTAGGAGTAGGTAGCGCACAGGATCAATTAGGACTCTAGTAAAAAGTTTAAGAATAAATAACGCACCCAATCCAAGATGGAATGCGTTCTAAGCATCTGGCGGTCGATTACGTTAACTCGCCACGAGCTTTGTTGTGTGCACCGCCTTAGGGCGCGGCACCACCGGAATGTTGAGTAGGATAACCAAAGTACGAAAGGAGGAAGGTTCCGGGGTATGGAGTGACATTGCCACCTCGCGGTGTACGTCTCCTCACGTAGGTAGGCGATAGAGAAGCTGTTTCTCCACCCGTTGGATAGGAACGAGCTAAGGCGGTTTGCAGTTCTGCGGACAACTGGTTAGTTACGTGTCCCATTTGTCCGAGACATAAGCGCACTTGATTCAAACTTACACTCACGAAATGACGAGTGTCACATCGATAACAAGCGGGCGATAGATTGGGTGGGAGTACTCGGCTAACGAAAATGGGATCCATCGGTGAATCACCCACCACGGCTATCTTTGAGGTTGATTCCTCTTGGATGATTCAGTGAACAACCCTGGCCAGCAAATTCCCTTCGGGGGACAGATGGCTTTGTCTCACCTAACCTGCAGGTGTTGGTTTAGTTGGAGTTAAGAAAATGAAAGTTCGGCAAAGGTTAAGCACTTGATAGTTGATACGTCCTCGCCAAAGTAAAAAATAAGTTATAGTCAATCACTAGTCACTAGTAGATAAGCAATCCATCTAGTCGCCCAAACGAAGGATACAAGATAGTAGCACATACACAAGTGGGAAGATGATCGATTTGAATGACAAAAGTCATGAGTAGACGAAACGTTGACTCCGGAAGGTACGAAGAGTTCTTCGGCGTTCGAAGAAATTAAGTCACGACAAACAAAAGCAGTAGTCTGGGCTCACGCTTGGATTCAACAACATCTCGAAGATAGAAATTTGCTCCAATTGTTCGAAGAGCATTAGTCATGAACTAACGAGAGAAAAAGTCAGCCAAAGGATCGGTTCACGATCATCGAAAGATCATTGCGGTCGTCACGTGCGGAAAGTATGTACACAAGAGCTGCACGGTGATAATTTTCCATTTCAGAATGAAAATGGAAAGTGGTCGGAATGTCGAGAGGAAATCGTCTCCAAGTCTTCAGCAACAAGTTGAGTACCGTGAAACCGTACTCGGCGATCGCCAAAAACAACCACAAGAAGTCGAAAGACAAGTCGGTCAAGCAACACAAATTGTTCACGCGTTGCAGTAGGTTGAAGTCGTCGGTTGAAGTGTAAAACACCAACGGTACCTTTGTGAAACTAGGTCTGCAATTTAGTCCAGAACTTGTCGAACAAGAGAAATTAGTCAACGGGTTACGCCCAGCATCAACGCCTAGCGTCGTTCCCAAAGGAAGCACTTGATGAAAGGTATCGTTGTACCCAGCGACACCACACTCGGAAAATACGAAATCGACATCGGAACAGGTTTCTCGATTCGGTGCGATTCCATTGGTAGTTAGTAAATAAAACATCAGCGAGTCACACGTAACATCCAAGTTCCTTGTCAGCCAAGCTTAGGGTGTATGAGTTAAGCACCAATTCTACGCGTGCCGAAAAAGTAACGACACAGCTTGTCAAAATTGGGGAAAACTACCCAAAGCGCGTAATACTGACGTCGAGGTGGTATGACACTAAGAATAACTTAAATTGGCAAGAAACAATACACCACGGGTGTAGAGTTTAGACATTTTCAATTCCAAGAGTAAGATTCAGAACAAAGATTCACGAGTCCAAGAGTTCGGAACGGTGTGTTCAAGAACAACATTGGCGGGTAAAGGAATACGAGAGAGATAGCAGAATTCACACGAAATTTGAAGAGTCGACACCAATCGACGAGAGTCAGAACAACAAGCAGTGCAGGTACGGAAGGAAGAGCAGGTTACAAAACCATGCTCGTGCCAATACGACACATCCCGTCGGACACGCCGGGTGTCGGGAAGTGCTGGCCGACACGCGTTAGGTGGCGAAAGCCATTTAGAAGAATTGTGAAGAATAATAAGGAAAATTGAATTAAATAAGGGTTAGAGTGCACGGAGTGTGCGGGTGGAAAAATAGTAATAAAATAATGAGTTCCGGGCGGGCGACGAGATACAAAATAATTACAAGAGTAGAGAACCCTACATTGTCGCCTGCAGCGTCTCAACGTCGAAAGCTCCAAGCCAACTAATCTGGAGGGCGCAAAACATAAAACGGTGAGTGGGTCAAAAAGCAAAGTTTGATAAAGCGCTAGTTGTTTTCAAAGTCTACTAACCCCTCAGCGAAAACAAGTATAGTTTGAGAAAAATACGTCATGCCCTCGGGTATGTACCACAAAATACTATAAGCAAATACCGCGGGTACTCCTCGATAATAATTTATTGACATGCTCACCCATATGTAAGCCTGCCATGAAGTCCAGTGGCTAAACCACAAGGAGCGAGGCTAGGTATAAAGTATCTGTTTGAGTACTGTGAGTGCAGCATTATGTGGTACACAAAGTGCGGTCACACAAGTTCGAGGTTGCCTAGTTCCACCTAGAACGAGGCTAGTACCTCTGATGGATCCAAGGCTGGCATTAGCTGATGCTGATGTGACTACTCTCAACGTCAAGGCTAGTGCAGCCACAAGGCCCGAGTACTAATAGGTGTTATACATCTGCCGATGGCAAACATTATAAAAGCATTAACGATATAATACGAATGTTCTATCCACAACAAACGTATATGATATGGAGATATGCTAACAGTTTGAAGAAAGCATTGAAAAATATACGTATATATACATTTATCAAGAGAGCAAAGACCCACTCTCTCCACTGTAGGTAGCGAGATTCGTAGCCCCCTTATCTGGGTAGCCTCGGTAGTCCTGGATAGGTCTCACCTATATGAGATATCACTTTGTAATAATGATTAAACTTCATAAAGGTTACTGATGAGTAATTAATTAATTAAACCTATCCACTGTTTTCTCAACACGGAGGTCCAAAACACCTCGAAATATATCATCTGCCCCTAGGTAGTACGCGTCGTCACGAGTCGCCTCGCGAAGACGGCTCAAACGCGGCAAGCCGCGGCTCCACACGCGGCTCCATGTGCGGCTCCACGCGCGTCTCACGCGGCTCCACACGCGGCTCACGCACGGCTCCACGCGCTGCTCAGCCGAGCCGGTCAGCGCTGGTCTGAACCGGTTCGCTCACGTCAGCAAGGCCGGTCTGACCCAGTTTGTTGACATCATCGTTGACGTCAGCGCCGGTCATCCCTACCAAAACTCCGGTTGCCGGAATTTGGGAATTTTGGCTGGAATTTTGGGTAATTTTCAAAGATTTATAACTTCTTCATTTCAAGGCCAAATTGCACGATTCAAGTACCAAAATGAAGCTAGGAGTGAGGAGAATAATAATTTACCATTTTGGGGGCCAAAAACTGGCCAGAGGTGGCCTGAAAATGAGGAAGAAGCCACGGGTGAAAAATGTCGATCTCGATTTCGCTGTTTCTCGGCCAAACGTCGCCATCCAAGGCTTGAGCAAGGTTCCTGGGACTTCCAGGAACACAATGGTGATTTGTTTGAAGTGATTTGGCTAAGGTTTCACCAAGAAATGGCCGAGGTTCGAAATCGAGCCTCGCTGGAAAATTCCCAGAAACTGGGTTTCGAAGTTCACAAGTTTTGCTGGGTCCAGGTCCATGTAATTGGGGTCGACGAGGATGATGACGATGTCAGTGCTCTCACCTGGCCAAAGGTTGGCTCAGTGAGAGGGAGGAGAGGCACGGGGTGCCTTGAGCAAATTGTGAGGTTTGTGTTTGTGTGGTCTGCAGAGACCAAGAGAGGGAGAGCACGGGTCAAAGGCAGACAAAATCCTAGATTTTGTGGGATAGGCCACATGGGCCAGCTGACATTTGGGCCCCAGCCCAACAACCAATCTGTCCCAAAATTGAATTATGGGAAACGTCGAAAATCAACGCCCGTAAAATATTCGTCTGGAGTCCGAACGACGTCCCGCTCGCGTCCATGCGTTCGTAACGACGAGCACGACAAGAAAATAAAAAGGGAAGGGTCGTACGAGTTACGACGCAAAAGTCAACCAAAAAGTCAACCCAAGGGCATTTTCGTCATTTCCCACTTCCGGGAAAAAAATAATTCTAATTTTCGAAACGAGCTGTGACAGTCCTATCTATTTTATTTGTTTTTTTTTTAATTTAAAATCTTTTTTTGTAATGAAATTTCACTTACAATTAAGGTAGTAAATGTATTGCAAGCGGCGAATTGCCACGGTGGATAGGATATGCATATTCAATTTACAGTGTTTCAGGTTTAAATTATTTCTCTCATCTCATTATAGATTAGAATAGTTATATGCTTGCAATAAAAAAGAGGTTGTAAATATAATTTTTCGTCACTCTCTTTTAATTCTTGGGCAATTAGCTGGAATGATCAATTTTGACATTTGGTTGCAGAAATGATCAACTTTTACCATGTTGTCATTATATTATCGTTGTGTGGTCGTTATGTCATCATTATGTTATCGATATAATGATCAATATGTCGTCGTTACTAACAATAACAATAGAATATTACACAAGAAAATTGAGAGAAACTTTCTATTTCAATTGAATAATACAATAAAATAAATCTAAATACAAACCTAAAAGTTGTTTAAATAGTCTTAGCAAACTCTAACTCCAAAAAGGAAAATAAAATAGACACAATGGAAGTTATAGGTAAAGTGATCACAAACATTCACCCTTAGATATAATTCTAGAACACCAGAGAATTGAGAGAAACTCTCAATTTTCAATTGAATAACACAATAAGATGAATCAAAATACAACCCTAAAAGTTGTTTAAATAGTCTTAGCAAACCCTAGCTCCAAAAAGGAAAATAAAACATAAAATAATCTATTAAAACACAGAATAAAAAATTATGGCAAAATAGTCTCAAGACTAATAATACATAAACTAAGCACCATATTTTTGAGAAACAAGTCTCAAGACCAATAACGAAGAAACTAAGCACTAAGTTTCTGGAAAACAAGTCTAAATACCAATAACGTAGAAACTAAGCACTAAGTTTCTGAACCGCCTCGTTGCTCCCTTTCTGGATTTGCTCCTCCAACTCAAAATTACGCGAAGAACCTGAAAAGTCTAAAATAACCACTTTCTTGATATACTAGCAGCTAATAACCTTTTGACTCAAGAATTACCAATTCTCCAATCACTTTTTTTGAACAAACATTTTCTCTGTGAATAAAAATTGATCACCCATAAAAACCAAATCTTGTACATGTGGGTTATGGAACCAAGTATCTACATATTTTGGTTGCATAATTTGCTTTGGTTGAAACTTCATGGCTTTGGAACGTGCTTGCTTAAGCTATCATAGCATGTTGGTCCATTTGATCTGATGTAGGCTCCACAAAGTTTAAATTGCCACCTACATCGATGTCAACTTCTTTTATTTGAAGAGACATATTTTGATCTCAAGAGGACTACTTGTGAATCATCAATCTTCTCGTCAACAAGACGATCAACAAACAACTCATCCTCCACATCAGATTCTAATACCAATTCTTCTCCCTCCATATCTTCAGGGCGCACTATGATATCCATATGCCGTTGAGGTTCTTCATTATGAGCACACACTTCATATTCTTTTGAAATCATGTTTGGTGCTTGAATCTTTATAGTTAAACGATTGTCAATTATCTTACCGAGGTTGTCAATACCTTTTCTCTTTTTGCACTATTATTATGTGGTATTGTTTAAATAAATACCATTCATACCCCATCTGTACCAGTTCAATTGAATCGGCCCCAGGTTTCTAAATCGGCCGGCTTAACTGGCCAACCAATGGCTAAACAGAGGATTTTTAACCCTGTTTTTTCGTAGATCTGACATGTCCCAGCTCGAGTTTTGTACCCGTTATATACTACATCTCCATCACTTGTGGCGATGCCAATCAACCAAGACCCTTTATTACCAATGGCGATCCAAGAATGGCCCTGCAAGTTGTAGACTTGACAAGCACCCTCGTGCAGCAAACCACCCTTGTGAGTTCACTCCTTGAGCACATCAAGATGAAACACGCGGTCGACAAAGTCTGACGACGAAGTTTCCTTCCAAAGGCGTCTCGGCAAGTAGCCACTTAACCAGTCTCAAACTAACGTTCTCTCTCGCCTTGGCGCAGAGGGACATTCACTCTCAGCTTGGCCCATGAGCATATGTACGTTCACAATTGGGTTGGCGCTCTAAAGGACACTCAAGATCTGAACCTAGGCACAATGTTCACTTGCGACTTAGCTCGCAATGAGCTTATCCCAATTCACATCAGAGCAGGCATCACATGGAATAAGAAAAACTTCAGGCTTACTCAAGGTCTAGCTCACCTGGCACTCAATGCAAGCGAAATCCTCTCGCTAGCAAGAGAAACGCACCACGTCACCAACGAACAGACCGCTGGGGAGAGCATCACAGACCTGCAAATCATCGCTGAGGCAAATCCAGGAGTAAGTGGAGAGGCTCTTTTATTTGGGCTGCTGGAGTTGGTTTTTGGGGGTCAAGGGCATCTTTCTAGCCCTTGCCTTTGCCCTCATCACATTGGTGAAATTGCTCTTACAACACACTGAAAAATCCCAGGTTTCCCCTTTCATGATCTTGATACACAATCTTATAGTTTTACACATAATTGATCCCAACCCTATTTTCAAAAGGGGTAATTTGTTTGTGATCACAAAATGTTTTAAATATTAGGGTTGGGTCAATCAACCTTTTGCGGTTTTAAGGAGAGGTCAATTTAGGGAAATACTAGCAAGTGGTATTCATCTTAGCTAGACTAAAAATTATTTTTACTAACCTTAGTTGAAGAGAAGAATTGTTTTCATTGACCTATGCTAGAAAATGAAATGACCATGGACCTATGTCAAAATATGAACTATTTGTTGATCTAAACCAAATTTCATATTTTCCTATTTTAAAAATTGATATTTATATATAATTTGATCAAATTGCAAAGCAGTACAAAAAAATAACTGAAGCTGCCATAGCTGGGGCAAAGAGCATTGCACAATGTTGTCTTAAATCAGGAACGGTTAAGAGGCTAATCTACACAGCATCCGTGATGGCTGCATCTCCACTGAATGCTCTCCAATGGGAGTGGTTTTAGAGACTTGATGGATGAAACCTGTTGGACTCCTCTCAATATTTCATTTGCTTGTTCTAATGATCATCTTAAGGTACATAAATTTCTTAGCTTTTTATTTATACCTAGATTTAGCACCTTTTACATAGCATAATCACCAACGGTGATATTTATATATAATTTGATCATCTTGAATTGATTCATAATCACCAACCATGACATTTAAATTTGTGTCACTTAGCGTAATTTTAATTTGCTCGCAATTTATTTGTCGCAATAGGAGTATTGTAATGTAATTATTAATTTGATCCATTCGACTTGTTCATTTGGGTTGATGCGATTCACCTCCTCATATATTCCATCTCACCCAATCATCACTCACTTCCACTCATATGTTCACGCATCATGTTTGCACGGACAACACCCATCTCAACGCCCATCTAAAGTCCTTGCACCCAAGGCATGGATAACCTATGACCGAGACAGGTTATTTCCTTGGTTCACAATCACATTTGAAATAAGTCAAATCAAAACGCAACTAAAATCACCAACTTCTGTTTACTCGCCCGGCCTTAGGCTCCTAGTTGGCAAGCCCACAACAAATCAAGAAGGACCAAGAGATCCCGAAATCTTCGGCTTGTGGCCGAGCTCGATTTTGAGACCACTCTTGGATGTTTTTACTTTTAATTTATTCTTTTTATGCAATCCATATTGGGGAGGAGAGAATTGAACACAGAACCTCGAGTGCATGGGTAAATACTCTTAGCTACTTGAGTTACAAATGTCCTATAGCTAGCTAATCATATATTTCTCCTCTAAATTCAAGTTATGCCAAATGTTTCTATGCGGGCTTATATGGTCTGCCTTAGGCTATGTTTTCATTTATAATTGCAGGCCTATGTGGATTCAAAGACATTGGGGGAGACAGAAATCTTGAGCTATGGGAACAAAAAAAATGGTGAACTGGAGGTTGTGACTTTGGCCTGTGGCCTTGTTGGAGGGTCTGCACTTCTGCCTTTCACACCCTTGAGTGTGGCTATTTTTGTTTCTCAGCTTACAAACAGTGCAATTGAGTACCTATCAATGAGATTTCTTGGTTGGGAAAATTCCAATAGTACACATTGATGATGTTTGTGATTCCCATATCATCTGCATGGAGAAACCTTCAACAAATGGTAGATTTTTGTGCACAAGCTCCTTTATTTCATCTGCAGAAATTGCTACTTACTACCAACAAAACTACCCAAACTTCAAGTGAAGCCAGAGTATGTAGCCATCTTTTTTCCAAAGGTATTTTTTCAATTTTTTAAAGATTAAATTTCAAGATTAATATATAGGATTCTGAATTGGGTTTCAGGTATTTGGATGAACCAAAAAGAGAAATTGGCTGGGGTTCTACAAAGCTTAAAGAGAAAGGTTTTGAATACAGGTATGGCACCAAGATGCTATTAGATGATTGCATAAGATGTGCAAGGAATAAGGGTGGCACTGACCTCTAAGGACAACTGGTCCAGGCTTGTAGTTTATGAGCTTTTTATGTATACCATCAGGATTGAATTTCAAATAGAAATTTGAATTTACATTTAAACTTCAAATTATTGAATGAAAAATCAATTAATTAGAATGTTTTTACATATTGAAGAGAATGAAGAATAGCATCAGCAAAATCCACATCACACACTTGGTAATTTACGAATGTCATATTACACTATCTAAGTTGTACATATCATCGTGGTATATGATTCTCTCTTAATATAGAACAAAAATTAAATATAGAGATTGTCGTGTGGATAATGCGCTGAAATAAAATATGGAATAGAGAGAACAAAAGATAGTAGAGAGAGATTGGGAGGATAAAGTTAGAGTGTTTTCCTTCTCATTAGAGTATGATTTACATAGAAAATGTCTTAACTAATTACATAATTCATATTGGCCCCAAGTGCACAACCACACAATTAAATATATTTACAACAGTTTTTGTATATATTTGAAAATAAATAAATGAAGTAAAAATTGGTTGTTGATCAATTGTTTTTTTTTTTTTTTTTTGGGGGGGGGGGGGGGTCCCGGTATGAGAATTGGAGTCTTTCTTGCATATCCCAGGGTACGGGGTACTCCGGGTTTTTTAACCGTTAGATTTTTGTTTTAAAATATAAAAATCAAGATCCAGCGGTTAAAAAATTCGGAGCACCCCGTACTCCGGGGCACCCAAGAATTTTTGTGAAAATTGGGTTTATGTTATTATTAACATACATCGATGCTTTCCTCCACTAAACCAAATTACCATAGGAAGAGGAGTAACAATATTATTGATAAATAATTACTAAGATGAGTGCCTCCGTTGATATATCTCAACATTTTTTGTCTATCTTCCAAATATTGAATATACCTTCAAATAAGTGTAATTAGCGCAGTTCACTTAAATTCAACATTATTCATTCATCATCTAATTCTTTATTCTAATTAGTTGTATGGGGAAATAATAGAAATGTAATTGGAAACACGGTGTGTCCCCACCCTGAAGAAATTAAAGTGAAAAACCTGTGGGAGATTGGGTTTGGAGATTTTGAGCCAAGACTTCCTAGGAGAGGTACGATATTGAGCCAAGACATTCACCAAGCTTCAAAAGCTTTAGTTGTTAGAAAATAGCTAACAGTGTATATAAAATTAACAAATACATCAACATCTTGATGGTGACATATACATCTTTATATGACATATTTTGAGGTCAAATTTCAATGGTGAATGATACGTACTGTTAAATGATTTAAGATTCATTTGGAACCCACTGCAAATTAATCTGGACTATTCAATAACCGTACCATTCAATAGTACATACCACTCAAGATTGTTTCCATATTTTGTGCTTGTATTATATAAATTTTTGAATGCGGTCCGCATCACACTTACAGAAGGGTGCCAGCTTGACCAAGTGCTGCCGCATAAGATGTGTCGCTCAAAAAATTTCTCAATGTGACTATTTTAAGGTAAAAAACTGGGCAGGAAAGGCTCTCAATCTTTACCGGCCCTATTGTTTGCGTAACAGGAACTTTTTTACATATCTCTGAGTATTTCGTATTTAGATATTTTAACCGTTAAATTTTTATTTTAAAATATAAAAAATTAAAATCAAACGGTTAAAAAATCCAAAATACGAAATACTTCGGAATACCAAAAATTTTTAGTGACCTTAGTTATTGAATATGCAGTCTTATTCCAAAATTTCAGCACGATCTTCTGGCATCATTTTATGATTGCCGGATAAGCACAACGTGGCACTACACTGCACTACACCACGATCAAGAATTTGTTTGGAGTTTTGGACAATTCCACGTGTCCTCACAATGCCAGTTGGATGACGTTACTGTTCAAGATTTATTTGTTGCTGTACGGGATTTTGCTTAAAATTGCCGATCGAATTTGCAAATGGAGAACACTAGGGTTTACGCGACAGGAGACTCAAGCTACCATGGCTCTTCACTTATCAAAAGGCTCTTAGACAAAGGATACACCGTCCATGCAACCCTAAGAAATCTGGGTTCTCTCTCTCCCCCTCTCTCATATTAAACTTGCTATAGTGAATATATATTTGTGCAGGTGATCCATTTGAAGTGGGACTTCTCAAGGGTCTTCCAAGTGCAGACGACATATTGAAAATGTTTGAAGAAGATATATATAATCATGATGAGTTTGAGCCTGTTTACACTGAAAAATATTCATTGGGCCATAACTAAAGGTTTGGTAATGAGTTGGGCCTAAAAGAGAAAAGACCCAACCCAGGCCAGTGGACAGAAAGGAAAAGAAGTCTGAACAGCATTTAATGTAAATCATTAGGCAATTTGAAGGAAATCAGACTACGAATAAAGAACCTTTTCTCAGTGGGAGTAGGCTGATCAGAGACATTGCCTGTGCCTTACAGATTAAACCTTTCCTCACTAAGTCTTTAAAGACGGTGGCAGAGAGAAGTGACGGCTATGACGTGGGCTCCCTGCTGGTCTATATAAACAAGGAGAGGATTCGAAGATAAAGACACTCAAATCAACCAAAAACAGAACTCACACGTTCAGAAAGAAACCTCTGAGGAAACCCCTCAAAGCCTTTCCCAGATACAGACTTCGTCTCGATCTGTTGCTTTCTCATTCGCACTACTTGTGTAGCCAGCGACTTCGAGAAGCCAACCATCCCGGAGCGAACAAACCCAGATGGGATTGTTAGCTTCATGACAGCTTAAATGTAATAACATTGATCTTTTGCTTAAAGTCGTTATCGCCTTCATTTACCGCCTCTGATTTCACAATTTTTTCGCACTTTCACTGGCGCTTATTCCGCTTTTAACGCCTGGCGCGCAGGGCTGGAAGGTATAACCAGCTTATACCGTGTCCATCTCAGCTTATCTTCCTGGTATAAACATCGGCATATAAACAAAAGTCTTTAATAAGCAAGGCAATGTTAGTTTAATCGAAATGCTGAGCGAACGGAGTTGATACGGTGGCTATAACTTCGTTTATCGCAGCTAATACAGACGCCGACAATATATAACGAAGAGTTTTCACGAGCTCCAGGATAAGATGAAGCTCGTTAGACAAACGCTAGTTAAAACTGCCAGCTGAGTTTGATTTCTTATATTTCAGCTCATGACTGGCAAAAGGCTTGCGAACATATTTTTGCTCCCGCAACCTTGGCAGTGCATGAATATACGAGTTTGGCCAACTGGCCGTTTGAACCTTCCTTTATCAGCGTTAAGTTCAACAAAGCCACTCTTATCCCTTCGAGGGATGCTCGTGGAGTTCACCGTTGTATGTTGTTGTCGCGTGCCACTATTTGCTTCTCGCCAATAGAAAGATGTAATATGAGTTAGGAACTTGCGCCACAAGTAATATAACCTCCGTTCATCTGACACACTTAGTTAAATAAGTGCTTAGGTTCTTTTTATCGCTTCTGTTTGTTAAAGACTTTATTCTCTCGATGTTTATACTATAGAGATCGCTGAGATGGGATTTTTGTTATAAATCAAGTTATAGCCAAATGCTCCACGCTCGCGCATAAATAAAAGTAAAGACGATAATTAAAGACTAATGTAAAGATCGTAATTGAAGTGCTTGAAAGTAAAGAGACTTGTAAGTAAAGAATAAATAGGTAAAGAAATGATAATCTAAAGACTTTAAGCAAAAATATCAATGTTATTACATTTTTAAGTTTGTCACAGATCGAACAAACGCTCCATCTGATTAGGTTTTGTTCCATCGATGGTTTTCTCGTTTCTATCCGACGTTTAAGGTCGGTTCCTTTAAGGGAAACAATCAAAGACTCTTCGCCTAAGATTCTCAATCGATACTATCGGGCCGCTTGCTGATACAGCAGAGCACCACTACTCCTGGGAGTTAGGTGATATACGATCCTAGGTTATCGGTCTTTGGCTTCTCGGTCGCGGCTACACAAGTAGTGCGAATGAGAAAGGCCAGATAGAGACGAAGTCTCGTATTCTGAAAAGGCTTACTATGGAGGGGTTTCCCTGCCAGTTTCTTTTTCTCGAACGTGTGTGAGTTCTGTTTTTGGTTGATTTGGAGTGTCTTTATCTTCGAATCCTCTTTTGTTTATATACCAGCAGGGAGCCCACGCCATAGCCGTCACTTCTCTCTCGCCATGCCTTTTGAAGACTTAGTGAGAAAGGTTTAATCCGTGAAGGCACAGTGCTGTCTCCGATCATCCTACTCCCATCGAGAAAAGGTCTTTCCTTTATTTGTAGTCTAATTCCTTCTCCAAATTGCCTAATGCTTACATTAAATGTTGTTCGACTTCTTTTCCTTTCTCGACCACCGCCCCGGGTTGGGCCTCTTTTCTTTCTTAGGCCCAACCCATTACCAAACCTTTAGTTATGGCCCAATGGATATTTTTCGTTGTAAACAGCTTCTGCCCTTTAAACTTACATAAGCCGCTTTCATGATCAGCTTTAGTCAAGTTTAACACTTTTGGAACACTCATCATCATCTGCGGACAACTATTCAATTCTTGGTGCGAACCCACCAAGCCATTATGACTCGCTTTGGTCAAGTCTACACTCTCTGGTAATCTCCTCATTACCTTAGAATCTGCGGAAAATATCTCGCTTATATTCGCATGGAAAATCAAGCCTTAGCAACGCCATCCTCGCATCTCTAGCATCCCCGGCACCCTTCCTCCCCTTTCAATTCCATATCCATGCTAATGATAGAGAAATCCAAAAGATGTCTCTAGTGAGAATTTTTGCACAATACTTACAAAAAATGAGCAGCCCTCGAAGCTTGCTCCAATTTTCATGTTGTTTCCACATCCTAACGACCGGCGGCACTAGTGATTGGTTTATCAGCGGGATCCTATCATGCCCCACCCTTTGCCGTGATATTTGAGTCTCGAGCACACCTCGGGAATTCGTGAAAACTCCCAAGACCCCATCGCCTATCTCTCCCCGCCTCAACACATTCTCACGGATTTAAGTGAGATTTTGGCACTTCTAAGCCCACTTCAACTCGGGTCAAAGTGGGAGTTCGAGAAGAAGTTCGTATTTCGATGGGTTTTTAATGTTACTGGTTTATTCGAAAAAACTCCCACCTAGGCTAGAATTGTGGCCGAATGTTTATCAATGAAGTTTTCCTTCTAGTTTATCTTCGGATGTATGAAAAATTTCTATCCTATAATAAAACGAAGCTTATTTATCCTATTTGTTCAAACAAGATCCCCCAAAATAATCTTCGTTTACTAACTCAATGATTTCAATCAACATCCTAAATAAAACCATCGGGTTAAAATGTCCTATTTACCCTTTTAATTTAAACTAACCGCTTCTAATCAACCCTTTAAGCTTTAAGACGCCTTTGAACTCGGATAAACGCCATTTCTGGCGACTAAACACGCTTAATGCAAACGGTTCCACTAATCGCTACTTCTCGGCAGCATGACCGAACCTCGCTTTTGGAGCGCTTCGAGTCGCATACAAATTTGTCTTTATAACTCGTGACTCCTACACTAGCATCTTTCATCTCCTGCACTACTCTCCTTTTCGCTGGGACTAACCTCTCGCAACCCACATCCGAGTAACTTTCAAACTTTTCTCGCTCTATTTCTTACCTCTCAAATTCAACAATGGCCTCCAAAAGAGAACCTCCAAGATACTAGCGAGAAACTGGCGAGCATAAGTAAATGGCACAAGCCTCGAGGCTTGTCCTCAAATACTTATACAATAACTCCTAATTCCTTTCCATGATGCTTCTTGCCACCATCGCTCCTCGGCCGCTGGCTCGCCATCCGGCCCGCTGCTGATCGCCGTAGTCAACATGCGAAGCTCGGCCTCTCGCCTACCATATGTGCTTCATTTCTGGGAGTACACTCCTCCTCGGCAGCTGTGAGTGATTTCTACCCTCATGTTTGTGGGGTCAATCCGCATCGATGTAATATGGATCCGACCGGTCGGATTGGGTTGACCGCCTTAAGTCACGCTTCTTCGGTGATCACAGGCTAACCGCATCTACCACTGATCGAGACGCACGAAGATCCCACAAGAACCGATCTTGCCTTGGTCTTCTTGGCGTACCATATGCCCGGAACACCACCACCAACACTTTCGACCCGTGTGTGGCCCCATGTCCCCAATCAGCTGGATATGGCCTTCCAATCTCGGGGCTCGTGCCATCGGAAGCGGCGTGCAGGGATATTACCGGCGACCGAGCAATTTATAACGCCAATCAACAGGTTAAGGACGCAATCATTGCACAAGTAAAGGTGAACCCGATAATGACTTCAACGAGCACCTTGCTTTCTGCTATTATCCCGGTATTATGCCAATCGATTTGCCCAGGACCCTCGCCGGAACATGTATATTTCTTAGTATATTTCCGAGCAAACTCCTTATTCAACGCAAATCAAATGTGTTCAAAGTGAGTGGTTCCCGCTGTCACTTCTTACATCTTCTGTTTCCTTCAACGACCGCTACATGGGTCAAGCCACTCGCTCATATTTATAATATGATGCACAAGATGACCGCCCTAAGCCATTGCCTCAAACTTCAACGGGCTGACGTGGATGCTCCGCATTTGGCACCGCTGGTACTTCCTTGCCTCGCTGCTCCATACTCTCGCCTTCAAGAACGACACCGCCCCCGCAGAATCCAAAGCCGGGTCCTCACCGTGATAAACTTCCTCGCTATTCACCCGTATTATTTCCGGGAATGCAAGACGAGCATCATCGAGAACGGTGGTCAAGCATTACCAGACTCATCCCCTGGTTTGGTGATAGGTCATTCTTGGAAGGATTGGGAGTGACCCACCTTGCTCAACATTTCTTCACCGCATCTATCCTGTGATCTTTCCTTCGGGCGTGGGTCGTAGCCCGATACACCTATTGTGGTCGAGTCTAATACCCTAACTTTTTATGTCGTCGCTTGGTCTTCTTCAGACCATTTGGGAGCCGCCGTATTCGAGCCTAAATGGAGCAACCTCAAGCTGTAAGTTAAGAAGCCATCGGATGCCTGGGTGACTGAGGCGAGGAAGAGGTTATTCGTGGTGCAAAGGTGTTGGCACAAACTCCGACACCTTCATCCAAAGGCACTCAACAGTTTGCCTCTTGGCAGCACTCCGCTTCTCGAGCGATCAGAGTGATCCTCCAAGCCAATGCTCGACTTTTCTCGTGTAGTTTAACATTGGAGGTCCTATGGGATGCTGGAGTCCACAAGATTTGCCCGAGCCGGGCATAAAGAACAAGAAAGTACTCATTGGCAAGGCCATTGCCCTTGTCATCGGGTTAGCTTTTTCCATTATCCTTATCGGGATGATTCTTTATTACCTTCTCGACCCCTATTGTGTCCTGTGACATAGCTTGGCGTGGAACTCACGATAGTAATGATACTCGGAAATCTCCTCGGAGATGATAGTTGAAGAGGAGGTTCTCCACCTTGTCCTCGCCCCCTATTGGTCCATCCCGACCATCCGTGAAAGGGTAAGGAGAAAGTTGGTGAGACCAGACAAAAAGCAGGTGAAGATCGCTCCTACCCAATTTTCCATTATCCACAAAGGGAATCCGGGAGCCGCCTCCTCGACTCTTGCCCAAAGATTCCATGTTGTCGAAACCCGTGAATCGCAGCCACTTTCTCTAGTAAGTCTTTTTCTTTCTAAAACTATATTTAAGGTAGTTAACCATTATTCATGATGATTGGTTCTTTCATTCCTTCGTATAGGCCTCCTCGAAAAAGAAAAAAAAAGAAGAACTATCGGGAGGAAGACAAACTAGAAGAAGAAGGCCCTGCTCTTAGGAACCCACCTCCTCAGTAAAGGTATATAATCTCAAGGGTTTATTTGAATCCGATCAACCTTTCCTTTAGTCTTGGTACTAAATGATTCTTTCTCGATGTAGGCTGACACTTCCTCAACTCCTTCGCGCCCTGCTAACCCGACCCGCCACAGTTCCTTCCTCAAATTTCCTAAGTAGGGACATTGACATTGTATGTCCTCCTACCCGTTGGCTGCAAGGAGGCCTCCTCCTAGTTCTCAACCTACTGAGGAAATAATCCTGAGATCTTGATAGGTGTCGGGAGGCCTCGGTTTATTTCTTCGAGTGGGGTCGCACTCGTAGAGAGCACGCAACAGTGTCTCTTACCATCGGCTTTCCGATCTCAAGAAGAGGCAAAAGAGGGAAGAATCTGTATGAAACCGACTAGCGAGGTAACATCCTTCCCGATGATAAATTCAAAAAAAAAAATCGCATCCATAATTTTTTCATGACATACTTCTCTTCGTTGTTTCTTAGGTTGCCACTTTAATCCACTCGGCTGGGAAGAGAGACCCACCAGACCATCAACTCCGCGACGTATCGTGGTCTTTCTACTCCTCCTTCTGGTACTGCAGGACCGTCGCCCCTCGTGGAGGAAGTGAGCATGACCCTTCTTAGGTTCACAGGGGCCTTACTTGGCAGCTGAGCAAGTCAAGCCCACCATTCGTGCTAGTGGAGCAATCCGACACTCGCATCCGGCTTTTGGGATGGGTAGAGAAACCTTGGTCACTTCTACCAAGAAGGGTGTGATGATCAAGTCTCCCAAGAGACTCGATCCGACTGAGAGAAAGATGTCTTTCTTAAATAAAACTTCCCGCCTTATCGTACAAAGTCCGCCGTGGCTGTAACTTGTGCTAATCATGCCGCCAGGTTGAGCCTTTTTCTCCAACCGCAACGGCACTTCTCGCCTTGGCTTTCCCTTGCAGCCTTAACCTGGATGAGGTAGCAGAGCCATCAATGGCTGCTCGCTAAGCCCTGCCTTCCGGCTGCACCTTCAATCCTTTTTCACTTCAGCTGCAAAGAGGTCGAGCAAAGGCTCACCAAGACTCCTCAAAGAGATATTGAAGATGCCAAGAACACAAGAAAGTCTTCAAGGTCGGCCAAAACTTTGATCCGATGCAGTGGCAAGAAGTCACCTATCAAATTCAAGTGATGCCAATAACTGTTGTCACAAGTCGGGTTGCTTCTCAATTTGATCATAGTTCTTCTCTCTTGCTTGACCATCATTGGTCAAGCACATCGATTTTGAAGAAGCAACTACCAAGGCAAGAGAAGCTCACACTTTAATTAGCTCTCATTCCGAGTGGTCTTCCCAACTTCAATCCCTGCGGATGTAATGTTCCGCGATTGGTGATGAATCGTCCAATCAGACCGATACACGCTGAGGCTCATGCAGTCAAGCCGCCTCGAGGACCCCAACAATCAGACTTGGAAGAAGCTAAGGATCAAACTCAAGCCGTATCTCCCCTTTTCAAGCTCAAATTCAAGAGATGACTGCACAATCAAGGAGAAAGGGGAGTGAGGCCACACTGAGGTTACCTGAGGCTGTGTGGTTAAATGGCGTAGTTCGAGCAATGTAACTCCTTAGCTCGCTCTCTAGATTTCGATTTCTTCTTTATAGCTTGTCCGGCAGTTGTATGAATTTATCCGATAATAAAACAAGTTTATTTTTCTATCCAATATTTGTCCAAACAAGGCTCCTACAAAACTCACTTCAATCCGATGACTTCCAATAAATATTCTTAACATCCCAGTAGAGTTGAGAAATACTTTTTCAAGAACTTCCCATTTATGGAATGTCACGAATTCCTTCCACCGATCTTAACTTATATGCCCCCTTCCCGAGCACCCGATCTATCAAAAGTAAGTCATTCCCAAGTCGACTCCACTTTTCAAATCCTCCGATCGAGTTCCAAATGGAAGCGATAGCCTTCCACATCAACTCATCAGGTTGGAAAGCTTTCCTTTCACCTTCCTAGTTATACGCTCTAGCCACCGATTGCTTCGTCGCCGTAATTTTATTCAAGGCTTCTCGAGAGTCAGACCTCATCCACATTTTCTACCTTGGCACATGGTTTGTAAGTACTCATTCGAGTGTAAACCATAGCTGGTTCAACTCGCAGACATTGGCATTAATTTCCATGGGTAGCATCGCGCTCACGTAGTTAAAGCAAATGGTGTGGTCCCCTCGCACGACCTTTAGAGGTCCGATAGGGCCAAAGTGTCCCCCAACTTCTCATGCCATTTCCTTGGATTATCATCAATCATCTTTACGATGTTCACCAAGACTTTGTCGCTTTTGCCCCGCCTTTGTCCATTGACTATGGATAGTAAGGACTTGACCTGCATTTAGCTTGATCTTGAATTCTTTTGCAACCTATAGTTTCTTTAGACATAAAGGATGGTCCTCATCAGCTACTTATAGTTTCTCGGGTATCCCATATCCGTGCAAAATTTTGCTTCTAACTCACTTCCCACCTCCTCGTAGGCGATTTTCTTGACACTACCGCATCCACCCATTTGGTGAAGTAATCGCAGTTATTATGATGAACGTATGTCCCTTGGAGGAGGAGAATATATCCGCCAATGAAATCCACACGCCTGTACCCCTAAAGCGGCTACAACAATTCACAGGTTCATCTGATGGTTGGAACATGTTGAAATAGGCCATGTTTCCCGCACTCTTCACATCCTTTGGCATATTCCCTGCAATCCTTTTCCATTTTTGACCAAAATAGCCATATCTTCGTATTAGCCAACACATTTTAATCCCACTTGATGAGCGCCACAGCCTCCTTCACGAACCTCCGCCATTATCCTCACGGATTCAAGAAGGCTCACATCTCGTTATAAACTCATATGGTGTTTTTCCTCACTAGATCTTTATCCCATATCGAATAATTTGATGCTCGAGTCCTTAGCTTCCTTTTCCGTCGTATTGATGGATTGTCGAGATAGTTTATCGTTGAACCTCCAGCCTTCAACTGCTCCTATTTGCATAACATCCATCTCAAACTCTCTATCAAATATGTAGGGAAGTGATCTTGCTTGACTTCAACCCATTCATTGGTTTGACCAAACCGAACCTCGCACTCCAAATGCAATTTGGGCCATATCATTGGTAGCCACCTCTTCTTTCTCAAGTGATGTGTTCTCGTAGAATACGCTTTCCTGTGTTTTTATCAAGTATCCGACAAAGACACATATAACTAGCCATCACCAAGTTTTTGCACTTGTACTTCCCCTCAGGTGAGTCAAGATGACTAACTCAGACCGCTAAAGATGTCTACGCTGGTGCCCCCTAAACCCATTAATATTTCCAACCCGAGCGATGAGTGCTTCATATTCTACTATTGTTAGTCAAGCCATCAAAGTTCGTATGGAATGAAATGATGATGATCGCCTCGGGACTAACTAATACTATTCTCGCACTCGAGGCTTGCTTGTGCAGGATCCATCAAAGAACAATGCCAAGGAGTAAGCCATAGATCGTTAAATGTCCGCGGGTACTTCGTTAAGCATCATTTTCTCTTTCGAGCCAGCGCATCGGATACCGCTGGATTCCATATTCAGAGGTTGCTCTTTCAATATTGTCGAATTGTCGATGTGATGCTAAAAAGTCTGCAATGGCTTGCCCTTTAATAGCCTTCTGAGGCACATATTGGAAGCAAAATCGGCGCTAACATCCATTTTCCAATCCAACTGTACCATCATTGGCTTGGATAACATGTATTTGACCACATCCGCATTAGCAATTATGTGGACTGTATGGTAACATGTAATGCCCGAGCTTGACTCGTAAAATATAGAGCTAAGCATAGCTTTTCTATCGAGGTATACCTTGTTTCTACATCACCAAACTCTTGCTTAAGTATTGCATCACCGCTTCCTTACCTCTTCTTCATTGTCTGGGGCTAGAAACCGCTATTGATTCCTCCGGTTCGATATAGCTTAAGGGTTTCCCTTTCTTTGGTGGCATCAACACAAAGTGCTGCCTTCCAAATGGCACGCTTATTTCCTCAAAAGCTTCTCGCGGACCGACTCCCATTCAAACTTTTCTCGTTTCTTTGAGCTTTTAGCAAGAGTGGGATAAAGAGGTCTAAGTTTTCCTACTAAATTTGCGATGAACCTTCAAGAAGTTGATCTTCCTAGTAACATTTGGAGTTCTTTTCTGGTGCGATGAACCGTCTATAATTGCCTTGGCCTGACTTTTGTCTACCTTATACCTCTTGATGAACTAAGAATCCTAAGAAATTGCCTCAAGCCTTACCCAAAGGCACATTTCTTCTGTTCATGTTCAACTTATAGAACCTCATATCCTTTCTAGCACTTGTCTTAAGTCTGCTAGTGATCTATATATCGGATTTGGACTTAACCACTACATCGCCGATATAGACCTCTGTGGCCGCATGAGGTCGCAAGATGGCATTCATGGCCCTTGATACGTAGCTCGCAGATTTTTCAAACCAAAAGGCATGACTATATATTCAAAGGCTCCAACATGACCAGACATTTGAATGTTGTTTTATGAATATCCGTTTTTAGCCATTCTCGATTTGGATTATAACCATCATTTCCATCCATGAAGGATAGAATTCTTATGGTTGGTCAGCAGATCAATAGACATATCTCGATATAGGCATCTGGATAGAAATCCTGGGAGTAAAGATCATTAATATTTCTGTAATCAATACAAACTCTATTGCCTAGTCGTACTTTTATTACAGTACAATATTAGCCACCATTCTACATACTTGGCCGGTCTCGATGAACCCCGCCGTGTTTATTTATTTCTTCATGCATCTTTTTCTTCACCCTCGGGACATTCTCCCCGCCGCTTGTTAAATCGGTTTATATCCTTCCTTGGCACTTCCCTATGCTCTACCAAGGTTGAATCCAACCTGGTATTCGCCGTAATGCCATGCAAAGCAGCTATTGAACTCGCTTGCCACTTTGATCAACTTCAATCCGGAGGTCACAGACAACGTAATTCACTAATCTCATTGACTAATCACTTTGCCTTGGGCCAATAGCTTCTGGCGGATCTCCGACCTTCTCGTATTGGTTTATCCGCTCGCTTGAAACAAACTCCGCATTTCTCGGCTTCTGGTTCAAGCTCATCGTACAATCCAGATCATATGTGTATTCTCGTTGTCGCGCTATCAGATCACCGGTCATATGTCCAAGGCTTGAATGGCGTCTCTTGTCCCCGAGGTACTTCAGTATTGATTTTCATCCATTTCTATGGTTTAAATCTCTTTTAGTGCCTCATTTCCTTTCCGTAATCCAGCCTCCTTTGACTGATCGGATTGCCATCACTCGATCTTTTTCTTGTCTCTGCTTCGTACTCATCATAAGGCTTGTAGGCCAGGATTAAGAAATTTACTGCCTCATTCTTCCCCGTCAACATGTACTTTCTCGCCAGAGCTTTCCGCATTGCCACCGTGTGGCGCACCGCCTTTATCAACTCGGTACATCGGAATGTTCCCATATACGACCGTAGAAGTTCGCCCCGATATGCCGGGGTTGCTTCCAAAGACAAAGCCGTGAATCTACTGTACTGTACTCCTTCGTAACTTTTCCAAACCTTCTCGAAGGTTCTTCTCGTGATAGACGACAAATTGGCTGCGGGAGAGTGATGGTATGCACGCACTCGACGTATCCAGCCTCTCTTCCCAACAATGCACTGTGATAATCAAGTGCTTTCCACCATGAAGAATACCACCATGATTTCTTCGATCCCAAGTCTACTTCTAAAGGTACAACACTATAGGTCTTGGTGATGCCCCTAAAGAAGTTTGGACATGTAGCTTCTTATTCCGCATTAAACTGCCATTGCATTTAACCTTTTAGCATTTTTTGACGTAAGTGTAACATTTACCGAAGCCTCCCACCATCGATCATCACCCTAGACAAGGACTCCTCCGACGAGCGGTAATGTAAATAAAGCCTCATAAAGCAACCATTTCCTCGGTTTGGCTTTGCAAATATCATCCTATCATCGCAGACCGCTTAATCTATTCAACGCCTCTTCCGAAGATTGAGATTCCGATTCACATCTTTCTCTTGGCCTTCCGAACGGTGATTAAGGATATGGAAGGACTACTCGTGATGTAATCTCCTTCGAGTGTTCCTTCTTGATCGGTTCCCGCATGGAAGAATGACGAGCACATAAATCATGTTGACGCTTTCAAAACGGGCTCGCCACCGGTTTTGTGTTCCGCCAAACCTTTCCCGACTCCTGCTTGCCCTCACAAGCCTGAGTCAAGCTTCTTAGCCAACGCTCCGACTTTTCATCCTCAATTCCTTGAACAATTTCCTCGCTGCTCCTCAATTGGCATCATTTCTTCCTCGTCTCGCAGCCATATCCACTATTAGTTGGCCTGCTTTCAGCGGCAAACTTATCCATCATGTCCGCCGATCCGAACTAGATATCCACATTCACGCTTCCTCGGTTGGGAAGCCTCTCCAGCCTTGATCACACGCTTCCTCTTTTTTCGATCAAGTTAACATGTGACCATGACGCGGCTCCCTCGTGTTTGACGGTCACCTTCTCGTCCCTTGACAGGGACATAAGCCTCGAGTCATTCGCCCTCGGCTAGCACTGGGGTTAGCAAACAGCCTTTACAGTAGGTGGCCTGTTCATGTCGCTTGTGTCCGCATGAACGCTCCATACTTTCTCTCGTATTTTTCTCTTGGCCGCTCGATAATTCTTCTTCGGGTCATCCATTCTTTCCAACCCTACTATTTCCCATCTACCTCAACCATTTTTTCTATTTTTTTGGGGTAGGGCCTTCACGGCTTCCTTGGGAATCCCGACTTTCAACGCCTCTCCTCGTGGAACGCGCCTTTCCTTCACGCCTAGAACCTATCAGCTCAAGCTAAGTCGGCATTTCTCGATGGTCAGAGTTTTATTCTAAGCTCTCCCTCTTAATGCTCCCAAACCGATCGAACAGTGTTGCTCCGTGGTGGTGGCTCGAGGCCGTGAGACCATACTCCTTGGCCGACTTTTCATAGCCTTTGTGCCCTGTACTCTTCTTTCTTTCTAACCAAGTCCTGGTTAATGACATCCTCTCGAGTCAGATCTGAGCTCACATTCGCACTCTGCACTTGCTTTCGCACAGCACGATTCCATCTTTGATGTACGCCTTGGCTTCCATCAAAGTTGAAGATTCGATTCTCACATCCCGACCGTGGGCACTTGCGTGACCCTTTCCCCGTTGTCCGCTTCTTCCTTTGGCCATTTCTTGGCCAGTTCAAAGCTTCTTACTTCATGTTAATCGACCCTTCGGGAAAGGCTCCGTAGGTTCATTCTCATCATGTTGGCTCGGGCTTCCAAGACCAACTTCCCATCGCTTATCATCTCTATCTCACCTTGAACGCCACACGCCTGACGTATTGTGATTCCAAGAGCAATGGGGCTTGCAATACTTTTTCTCTAAGCTCCTCAGTTTCTGGGGCACTCTTTCGCTGAGTCCAACTCCGATACACTGTTTCTTACTAACTCATCAAAGATTGATGTTTTAGTGATGTCGAAAGTGTAATCTTTGGAACTTACAGGAGGCTTGCTGGGAATATAGCCTCCCGCTTCCATGATGACTCCCCTCGTCCTTCATTGGCTTCAAAGTAACCCTTTAATAATTGTTGGGGAGGTTGGTGGCAAAGATTCCCGACCACCTAAATCTCTAGATCTTCAAACACGCCATCACTATCATCCCGGGATTGCCTCACGAACTCGAAATCCAAATGATTTCGACGGCCGATTCGGGCTCTCAGAACCGCACCTTAGAGGAGCGTTGGTGCCGAGACCTTCCGCCAACACCTCTTCATATTTGGTGGCTGCCATCACTATCTTCTCGAAGGTCATTAAACTTGGCATCTCCAAACTTTTCCGTAGGGTGAGATTTTCAATGCTCCTTCCTCGAGCCATGCACCACTAACCGTCATTGCTTATCGGGAACTTGCACTTCACCTTGTCCATTTGAACCTCATTATGAAGTCCTCGGTCGCCTCCGCGGCTCCCGTTGTTTGACCTCCACCAAATCGTTGATGGTCACCTCCTGCCCATTTTTTGTAGAACCGGGTCGTGAAAGGCTGGCTCCATCTCGCTCTCGCTTTCTTATGTAGTCAAGCCGACGGGAGTACTAGTGTGACGCCATCCCCACAGAGAGTTGCCAAAAAAAAATCTGAGTTTATAGTTGAGTTGTCCTCGAACGCCACACACATTGGTTAGAGTACTTTCTCGATATGCTCCAACGTATGAAATCGAGGAATCTTCCCCATTGAGCAAAGCGTGGACCTTAAAGTTCATGGGGAAGTGGTTTAGTTCATCAATGCAGGCCTGATAAGGCTTTTGATATACCGAGCCTTGATTGACAAACACTTCTCGGCCTTGCTCCTGAGAACTAGCCCTCTGGCTTCTGGGCCATTTCCCATTCCTCAACCCGCATTATCACCATCTTCTGTAATAATATCGATCGATCTTCCGAGAACAAACGGAGGCCCTCGACTCGCTTCGAGCTTTTGTTCTAAGTCGGGGCTTCTCCAAACAATGGGGATTGAAACCTCCCATTCCATATATGGCTTTGAGGCCGTGTTCTCCCCCATCTTGCTCTCTTGATTGAATGCAACGTCTTCCTCTCGAGCAAATCCTCAAGGAAATCTCTCGACTCGCTTCAGAATGTACTTCCCCTCGCTTTCCTTCGAACACTAGTGGTTGCTCCGCCTCGCGGGTTGAAAATAAGCTATCTCCCGCCACTGTAGAATTATTTGGCACATCCAAATTTCTTCCGATGAGAGATCATGCATCATCGGATTGTGATGACAAATCCTCGCTTCCTTCCTCCATCTTGCCAGAGCAGGATTCTCCATCGGTAAGCACGAATGGTTTGAACCGTCTATTCCACCCAGATTCGTAAGATAGGGCCTTTCCGATGATCCTTTCATACCACTTATTTGGTTGGAAAGGAAGGAGAACCTTGATCGATCTTTGTTCTCGACATTATTGGAAAGACGTGCACGTGCCTATGCTCCATCCTTGTCCATACCTATCATCTCCATAGATTTCATCATCTCAATCATGGTGGATTGCAGCTTCCTCACTCGTCCCAGGAGTTTACCGGGAGGTCAGTCTCAGTGTGAAGTTCGACCCATATCGTAGGGGTAGATGTAGAATCTTTTCCCGCCATTGTATGAAGTCGTGTTTGGAAAATTTGCTTCTTCCTCTTTCTTTTAAGTGCTCGTAACAAATGTTGTTATCCTAATCGCGCATAAAATATGTTCGCAAGCCTTTCCTGTGACAGCGCATTTCGTTATTCTGTGCTTTCTCATTCGCACTACTTGTGTAGCCAGCGACTTCGAGAAGCCAAAGACCAGTAACCTAGGATCGTATATCCTAACTCCCCTGAGGAGTAGTGAATTTAGCTCTGCTATCCAGCCAAACCGGCGATAGTATCGATTGAGAATCTTAGGCCAGAGAGTCTTTGATTGTTTCTCTTAAAGAACCAGCCTTAAACCCATCCTGATAGAACAGAAAACCATCTCGATGGAACAAAACCTAATCCGATGGACGTTTGTTCAGTCTGTGACGAACTTAAAATGTAATAACATTGATCTTTTTGCTTAAAGTCTTTCGTTATCAGCTTTTACTTACTGTTCTTTACTAACAAGTCTTTACTTTCAAGCACTTCAATTACAGTCTTTACATTCCGTCTTTAATTATCGTCTTTACTTTTATGTATGTGCGAGCGTGGAGCATTTTGGCTATAACCAGTTTATAACAAAATCCCATCTCAAGCGATCTCTGGTATAAACATCGAGATAGAATAAAGTCCTTAACAAGCAAGGCAATAAAAAGAACCTAACTACACTTATTTAACTAAGTCGCCCAATCTGATGAACGGAAGTTATATTACTTGTGGCGCAAGTACCTAACACATATTACATCTTTCTATTGGCAGAAGCCAATAGTGGCACGCTTGACAACACTTATACAACAGCAGGCCTCACGAGCATCCCTCCGAAGAGATAAGAGTGAAGCCTGTTGGAGCAAACGCCAATAGGAAGGTTCAAACCAGGGGTTGAGCCGACTCGTATATTCCTGGCCTGCACTCTGCAAAAGGCTTGCGAACAGAGCCAGCAATCCAAGGCTGCAAATATATTTTTCACTTGGCAACACCATTGCCGCATGAGCCCAAGGATTCTCAGGTTTTGTTCTTAAGCTTCCTCATCGTCGTCTTATTCACTGAAAAATACAAGAAAAGGGGAGATCTAGATCTGAAAGAGGCTTGAAAGAATTGTTAATTAGTTGCTCTGAGAAAGTAGTTTTTTTCTTCTTCTACAAGTTAGTAGTTTTTGTAGTGTGCCTTCCTAGGAAATATTATTGTGTGATAGTAACGTCAATATATGTAACAAAATATTCCACCCAATTCTATAAAGTATAATGTGACAAAATACAGAGTGACAGAAAATAGCGTCAGTCTATATCAGTAGCCGTTGGATTCAATAGCGGTGATCTACCAGCTATCTTTCGATTAAATCTAATTGCTGCAAACTTAGAGAGTTTTGGTTCCCTAATTGCCACACTTGTTTACTATTGAACTAGTTCAAAGACACTTCTGAAGCTGCAGTTTCTGGTATTAAGAGCATAGTGAAGTCTCGTATCAAATCAAGCACCATAAAGTGACTCATTTACACAGCCTCTGTGGTGGCTGCATCACCAATCAAAGACTCTGGAAATGGCTTCAAGCAATTCACGCATGAGTCTTGTTGGACTCCCCTCAATCTTTCATTTGCCTTTGCCAATAAACCATTGATGGTATGAAGAAATCTTCAGTATAAACTGTTTTGTTTTTCTTAATTAACAATGTACACAAGTATGCTTACATATAGAAAGGAAGGAAGCAACCCAGTTACCCGAGTAACACCTAGTGACCGGTTAAACCTAAGCTTAATCTAATCCTTAAATCAAGGAGATTACACTAATATCAATACACGGCACTAATCAGTCATCTTCCTTTAATCAAGGGAAGATGACTGTTACAAACTGCAGAACAAATCAGTACACGAAATCACTTGCACAGGAAAGTCAGCGCAACAAAAAACCAGCAGTAACCCAGTGGTCAGAAGACCAACCCGATGAGGGTTATACGATCAACCCGATGAGAGTGCAGGCAATCCGATGAAAACACAGCAACCCGATAGTAACCCGATGGAAGTATGCTGGGTACTAAACCATCCCGATGCAGCTGTTTTATTTTCTGTATTTCAACATTCCCCCTCAAGCTGGATCTAGTAAGTTAATAGATCCAAGCTTGCTCAAAAGACGATGAAGGTGAACAGATGACAATGGTTTGGTGAAAAGATCTGCGAGTTGGGCATGACTTCTCGTAAAAATGGTCTTGATGACTTGAGATTGGACTTGATTTTGAATGAAATGGCAGTCCACTTCAATATGCTTGGTTCTCTCGTGAAACACGGGATTAGCAGCAATGTGAATAACTGCCTGATTGTCGCACATAAGGGACATAAGTGCTGAGCTAGGAAACCCTAGGTCAGAAAGCAAACCTTTAAGCCATATCAATTCACACGCTGTGACAACCATTGCCCGGTATTCAGCCTCGGCACTTGAGCGAGCTACAACCTGTTGTTTTTTGCTCTTCCAGGTGACAAGATTTCCACCAACAAATGTATAGTAGCCTGTTGTGGACTTTCTGTCTACTTCATTTCCTACCCAGTCTGCATTTGTGTAACCAGCAATAGCAGTAGACTGATTATTCTTCATAATAATTCCTCGACTGATGGAACCTTTGAGATAGTGTAAGATCCTCTTAACAATATGGAGATGATGCACAGTGGGTGCATGCATGAATTGACTGACCATACTGACTGCATAGGTAATATCTGGGCAAGTAATTGTGAGGTAAATGAGTCTTCCCACCAGTCTTTGATAGTGCTTCACATCCTGTATAGCCTCTCCATCAATGTTGAGCTTCAGTTTACAATCAATAGGTGTGGTGGCAGGCTTGCAGGCGAGCATTTTTTCTTCCTTGAGGAGATCCATCACATACTTTCGTTGGTGGAGAAACAGCCCTTTGGAGGATGTTGCCATTTCTATTCCCAGAAAGTATTTCAATTTTCCCAAGTCCTTGATTGCAAATGTTCGATGTAATGATTGTTTCAGGTTTGCAATTTCGACAGTATTATCTCCAGTGATAATCAAATCATCAACATAGATAAGAACCACTAGCTTCCCTTTACCACTAGTGCGAACAAACATGGAAGAGTCAGCATTACTGTGTGTAAAGCCTATATTTGTCAGCACGGAGCTGAGTTTGGCATACCAAGCTCGTAGAGATTGCTTCAAACCATATATTGCCTTGTGCAGTTTGCATACCAAGTTATCCTTAAGGCAACCATAACCCGGGGGAAGTTGCATGTATACTTCTTCTTGGAGTTCTCCATGAAGAAATGCATTTTTCACATCCATCTGATAGAGAGACCATCCACTATTTATCGCCATAGAGAGGAGAACCCTCATGGTGTTCATCTTTGCAACAGGAGCAAATGTTTCTTTATAATCGACCCCAAAAGTCTTAGTGAAGCCTCGAGCCACCAGTTGAGCCTTGTATCTTTCTACGGAGCCATCAGCTTTGAACTTGATTTTGTAAATCCATCAACTTCCAACAGCTTCTTTCCTTGAGGAAGTTGAACAAGGCTCCACGTGCAGTTATCTTCCAGAGCCTTGAGCTCTTCTGCCATTGCTTGTTTCCATTGGGGAAGAAGAGCTGCTTCCTGATAGGTCGTTGGTTCACAATGCTTATCTAGAGCACTCACGAAAGCAACATGTGATGATGACAGTGCACTAAAATTACATGTGACTGGATATCGCGAAGCATAAGTCACATAGTATTGTAATTTTGCTAGTGGCTTTCTTGCACGGGGAGGATTTCTTCTGATTTCTTGAGATTCCTAATTAGGAGTTGTCTCCACATTTACTGCACTGCTGTCGGATTGCTCCGAAGTGGTTGATTCATCTTGGGAGTCTCTCATCTCCTGTAGATTAGTAGTAGAATCTTCTTGCACCACTGGATCTGTAAAGGTTTGAGGCAGTGGGAATAGATTGATTCCTCCCCCTGAGTTGTAGCCTTCTCAAAGTAAGGATTGTGTTCTTCAAATTTAACATCCTTAGACACAATGCATTTCTTGGTGACTGGATTAAAGCACTTGTACCCCTTTTGAGTGGAGGAATACCCAATGAATACTCATTTAGTTGCTCTTGCATCAAGCTTATCTCGATTAGTAGCTTGGATGTGTACATAGCAAACACAACCAAACACCTTGAGACGTGTCAAGTCAATTTTTCTGCATTTTAGCACTTCATAAGGAGACTTAAATCCTAATACTGAACTTGGCTGTTTGTTAATGAGATATGTTGCCGTAAGGATGGCAGATGACCAAAACCTCTTTGGAACGTTCATATGTATCATGAGGGATCGAATTTTTTCCAAGAGATCTCAGTTCTTTATCTTTGCAACACCATTCTGTTGTGGAGTACCTACACAGCTTGTTTGGTGAATAATGCCATGTTCACTTAGATATTGAACCATGTTGTTCGACATGAACTCAGTGCCATAATCTGATCGAAAAATTTTGACATGTGATTGAAATTGATTTTTAACATGAGTGTGAAAATCCTTGAAAATAGTGAACACCTCACTCTTTGATTTCATCAGATAAACAGAACTAATTCTAGTAAAGTCATCAACAAATAAAGACGAAATATTTAAATTCTTCCATTGAATCAGTAGTTGGACCCCACACATCACTGTGTATAAGTTCAAATGGTTTACATGTTGTAGACTGAGAGTTGCCAAATGGCAATCTGGTGGACTTAGACAATTGACATGTATCACAGCCAGTAAGTGGTTACAAACATTTAGAAAATTTTTTTACAGTACTAATTCATAAGGATGAGCTAATCTCCTATGCCATAACTGGTTTTCATCTATGGGCTTTGAAGTGATGAGAGTGAGTAGATTGGTCATAAAATCAGCTGACCCATGGGGTGTGGAAGAAAAAGGTTGTACTGCAGCAAGTTGAGCTTTGAAGTGACTTTGCTGTGAAGACCTCAGTATGATTTTTCCTTTTTTGGTGAACTTGGGTTTAAGCTCAGGATGAAGTTCCCAACACTTATCTTCAGTATGCCCAACAACATTGCAATGTTTGCACTTCAGGTGTGGGTATCTTCCCTTGTACACCTTAGCTTCAGTATGCTTGGAATGAGACACATATGCACGAGACTTCGTCATTCTTGGGCCTTGCTCAATGCTCATTACCTTCCTTCGTGCTTCTTCTCTCTGAATGATTGCACAGACATTGTTGAAAGTAGGCAATTCTTGGCTCGTCAGAATGTGGCTTCTCAAATCTTCATAATCTGGGCTCAAACTTCCCAGCAATTGATAAATTCTGTCTTCCTCCGCTCTTTTGAGTAGCATGCTAGGATTTGTAGTATGTGGAAGATACACATCTAGCTCATTCCACAAGGTTTTTAGCTTTCCAAGATGTTGGACAAAGGATTTACCTTTTTGCTGAAGGCTAGCAGTGTCTTTCTTTAGCTGAAACACTCGTGCATAGTTGTTTTGATTCCCATACATATTCTTCAAGCTTTTCCATAGATCTTGAGAGGAGTTTGAATAGTTGAAAATCTCAGCTATATGCTTCTCCATGGTGTTAAGTAGGAGAGACATAACCAGTTGATCCTTGCACAGCCATGCATTGTACAAAGGAGAAGAGATGTCTGGAACTTCCATGCTTCCATTTACGAAACTGAGTTTTCCCTTACCTCCAAGAGCTAGTGAAACAGTTCGGGACCACGGTAAGTAATTAAACTCATACAAAAGAATTGAACACAATCGTTGATTGGTGTTTACCTCAAACTCTGAGGCATTTGAGTAGGTAACATTTGAGGGGGATGCGTTAGAGTTTTCCCCTCCCAAATTTACAGATCCTTCCTCAGCCATTTTTAATTTTCAGCAGAAAAAATAGAGTCAGGTTGAAAATTGAACCTGCTCTGATACCATGAAGAAATATTCAGTATAAACTGTTTTGTATTTCTTAATTAACAATGTACACAAGTATGCTTACACATAGAAAAGAAGGAAGCAACCCAGTTATCCGAGTAACACCTAGTGATCGGTTAAACCTACGCTTAATCTAATCCTTAAATCAAGGAGATTACACTAATATCAATACACGACACTAATAAATCATCTTCCTTTAATCAAGGGAAGATGACTGTTGCAGACTGCAGAACAAATCAGTACACGCAATCACTTGCACAGGAAAGTCAGCGCAGCAGAAAACCAGCAGTAACCTAGTGGTCAGAAGACCAACCCGATAAGGGTTATACGACCAACCCGATGAGAGTGCAGGCAATCCGATGATAACACAGCAACCCGAGAGTAACCCGATGGAAGTATGCTGGGTACTAAACCATCCCGATGCAGCTGTTTTATTTTCTGTATTTCAACATGGTAAGTATATCAAATTTATTACAATTAATAAACAAAATTTGTAAAATTCTTTAAGAGAATTGTGCTATCATCAGGTCGCGCATGAAGAAATCTCAACCATTTATGATACGAGTGGGAAATATAAGCCAATGGATTGGATTCCTTCACGTGCCCACGCGTGACTGATGCTAGCATATTCCTTCCTTTAAGAATGGCTTCATCAATTATTTGTTAGCACTTTACTTTTTTTTCAAAGAAAAAACCAAAAAAAGAAATGAAAAAGTGGGTAATATGTATTTGTAGGACTATACACACTCAAAGAGCATTTCAGAGAAAGAAGTGTTGAGGCACATTAGTGGTGACCTTGTGGGAGGGGATACACTTCTGACTGCTATGCCTGAGAGCATGGGAGCGCTCATCTCACAAATCACAACAGATAGTAGGAGATACCAAACCCTGAGATTTTTGGAGGAAGTGCTTGGTAAAGTTCCAATTGTGCACATTGAAGATGTTTGTGAGGCACACATATGATGCATGGAGATGCCTTCCATCAATGGCAGATTTCTGTGTGTCAGTGCATATTTGTCATCAGCAGAAATAGCATCTCAATGGGGAAAAAATTACCCAGATATCAGAATAGCTGAAGAGTAAGTCCTCATGCACTCTTCAAATTGCAATTTCTCCTTTATGTTTTTGCAAAGGAGGAGCACATGATGACGCTTTTAGAGCGCCAATAATAACTTCCAAAATTCTATGACGGTTCCTAACAATAAACATTGAGAACTTTACAAGATTATGCTTGTTTCAGGTTTCTGGAAGATTTAGGGAGAGACATTGGCTGGGGTTCCACAAAGCTGAAGAAAATTGGATTTGAGTACAAATTTGATGCCAAGGTGATATTAGATGAGACTCTAAAGTGAGCCCAGAAGATGGTTGAATTTTCTTTCAGCCAAGATACTGCTGTACCCAAATAATGACCATGCCAAATAAATTATTTTCCTCTGATCAGTCCAGTTCAAAACTTTATCTTATTTAGTCGAATTTGTTCAAGAATGCAATGTTATTTCTTAAAATCAGCACTAGTCTACTTGGACCAAAGAATTTACAAATCAATGAGACTAGTAGTGAGGAAAAGAAGAAGGTAATGACACACATAGAGATAGTATCTTACACACTACTCAGTGAGACCGGACTCTAAATTCTGCGCATCATGAAAACATCAACTTGATGCCATGACTTCGTTATATGACATATATATGTTCCGTGCTTGTTAAGAGAAATTTCTAGGTGTGGATATTCAATCCAGCAACGCACTCAAAAACAGGGTTTGGACCTGCCTCTTTGTGACTGCTTCCGCATAGAGCAGCTGCAATCAAGAATTTTTCGCTTGCTAGATGCCTTGTGGCCCCATTGTGATTAATTTATGTAAAAGCGATACAAAAGGCACTCAACTATTACCAACTCTATGACTTGGTCATAGTTTGTAGTTCTTCTCGCCTAATTCTCTATTGTGTTTTTATGCGGGATTTTAAAATAGTATTACTGGCTCTATTTTCTTAAGACAACATTCATCAGTTCAGTTCACTCACTGATTGGCCTAAAGTCTCATTCCAAAAATCCAGCAGGACTCTTTTGGCATCATATTATGAGTGCCGGATTCACAAATTTAAATGGCAATTTTTTTACAATAATGCTCATTTTAAATTTATAGGTACCTCAAAAGAGACAAAACAAGTGAATTTTATAAATTCCAATTTAATTAAATCACGGATTGCCTAAGTTGCTCTGATTTGCTAATGGAATGCAGCAGGGTTTGTGTTACAGGAGGCTCGAGCTACCTTGGTTCTTTACTTGTCAGAAGGCTCTTAGAGAAAGGATACATAGTCCATGCAGCACTAAGAAATCTGGGTTCTCTTTCTCTGTCTCTCCTTCTCTCTAATTTTCATAGATCAATTAAACATAAAATTAATTAGTTAATTAATTAATTGGTGAATATGTATTTGTGTAGGTGATCCATTTAACAAAGTCTTCCTAACGCAGACAACAGATTGAAATTGTTTGAAGCAGATATATATAATCCTTATGACTTTGAGCAAGCAATTCAAGGCTGCAACTATATTTTTCTCTTGGCCAGCCCTTTGCAGCATGAGCCCAAGGATTCTCAGGTCTTATCTCGCCCCCACCCCAACCCCACTCCCCGCGGTTACATAGAAGAGAATCAAGATCTATTCTAATCCTAATTCATTTCTTAATCGTCTTATCTTATTCACTGAAAAGTAAAGAAATCTAGAAAATCAGGAAAGGGTGTGAAAGAATCTCATTTTTTTCTTCTTCTCTCATATGATTGAGAAATTTAGTAGTGTTTGTTGCAGGCCTTCCTCATTAGCAAAGGTTTTTTGTAGGTGACAATACCACTGTGTTTTCTTACCCTTTAGAAGGTGATGGATCGATACTTACAAAATGCACTCACCTTAAACTAGTCATTTTTTGTTTCGTTTTGTTTTGGGGGGTGGGGTGGTAGTGTCAGATCCTTTCCGGGTAAGGTTAACTGCATTTCAGAGAGCAGTCAAGTATGTTAACGATATAGCCACAACTATATACTGACACAGTAAGGCAAAAATATCGACAATATCACTTATCATAAGTTTAAGAAAAAAATTGAGTTTTGAAAATTGATTTTGGGCTTAGCACTAGGTCAATTGTATAAATCCATTAACCATTGTCACGTTTAATGTACTGTAAGTTTTAACAATGAATTGGTGAAACTTTTTGAGCAGTTTGATGCAAGATATCCCTTCTATAGTTACCATAGGAGAAAGAAAGTTGAAAAAAATACACTTATATTCAGCATGTTTATTCGATTAACTTGACAGTTTCCTATGTTTACTGTTGAAATAGTTGAAAGACATATCTGAAGCTGCAGTTTCTGGGCTTAACAGCAAAGTGAAGTCTTCCATCAAATCAGGCACCATAAAGCAACTCATTTACACAGCCTCCATGGTGGTTGCGTCACCAATCAAAGACTCTGGAAACGGCTTCAAACAATTGGATGAGTCATATTGGACTCCTCTCAATCTTTCATGTTGAGAATTAAGCTGCCAACTAGCTGATTTGTCTGTAGATGCAAAGCCTGCGTAAGAAAATTGAAGAACACCGAAACTTTCCATTTTAGGAAAGTAGCCGTTAAGTTCATATGTCCAACGGCTAGTTTATTTCCTTTTTTTAGAAACTTTATAGTTGTAACTAGTTGTTGCTTGTAATTAGAGGGATGGTTGGATTTCCCCCGAGTGGAACCACCATAGTGCTGGATGAAGGGCAAGGATGTAAGGGAGACCGAAAAAGATGGATCTCATCTACTCCTTACTCTTCTTATCTGCCAACCCTCTGTAGAAGAAAGATTGATCTTCATATTTTATTAAAATATCAATGTGTTCTTCCTCTGTGTTTTCAAGTTTTTCAAATCCAAAACTCTAAGATTTCTGTTAGAATTAAACCTTAATCTACCCTACCTAGTTTCATTTAACATGGTATCAAAGCTTTGGGTCTGATTCTAGATAAGGGGTGTAAGTCTGTGAGTGAGTTTTTGAAGAAAAAATTTCAGGGTTAAGTTCTTCGAAGCTACCTTAGAAGATGGTCGAATCAAGCTTGTCTGGAGGAAAGTTACGAACCCCACAATTTAACGGCACCAACTATAACTTTTGGGCTGTTAAGATGGAGACAGTTCTCATAGCATACGATCTATAAGATATGGTGGAGCATGGTGCTCAGGAGCAGTTGAATCTCAGGGAAGGACTTCTTTTTGATGAAAAAAAAGGAGCTGAGCCAGTGCCAGTTAAGCCACCAACTATCTCAAGAGAAGATCGAACAAAAAACGCCAAGGCATTGAGTCTAATTCAAGGGGCAATTTTTTATAAGCTATTCCCTCGCATAAGGAATGAGAAAACAACAAAAGGGGCTTGGGAAATCTTGAAATGAGAATTCAGAGGAGACAAAAAGGTATGTTCTTTAAGACTTCAAGTTGTTAGAGCTGGATTTGAATATATGAGAATGTCTGATGTTGAATCTCTAGATGATTACTTAGCTCGATTCTTTGAGATTGTGAACAATTTGAAATCACTTGGTAAATATTTGTCTGAGGAAAGAATTGTGCAAAAAATTTTGATGAGTTTGAGTAGAAAATACAAGTCTATAGTCTCTATCATAGAAGGAACTAGTGATCTTGACACTATCAAATTTGAAGAAGTATTAGCCTCAGGTTAAGGTATATAATTAGAGACAAGACTTACATGATGAGAGAGATATGGTTACAAACACTGAGAAAGCCTTTAGCAGTCTCCAAATTGGCTCAAGCCATACCTTGAATGCAAATTAGAAATGGCCACAAAATAAGTCCAAGCAGAAGTGGACTCGGTCAAAGAAAGAAAAGAACTGGAATAACTCTAGTAGTGGAAACTGGAACAACAATGGTGGAAATTGTAATAACAAGCCTAATTAACAAAATAGGCAGGGGTAATGGTGGCCAAGTAGCTGTAAAACCACAGTATCAAGTGTGTGATAACTATCACTTTGGCATCTGTAGGTACAAAGGAAAAACAAAGTGTGGGAAGTGCAATCGCTTTGGCCATGCAACAAAGGATATTGCAACAACAACAACAAGCAAGTAGCAAATTGTGCAAAAGAGACTGAAAATAAAAGAGTGATCACAGGTGTAATGTTGTATGCTTGTAATGCAGCCTCAGTTGTACATAATAGGTATGTGTAGTTTGTTGACTGTGCCTGGAGCAATCACATGACCTCTCAAGAATCATTGTTAATTAACATTGATAGATCCATGACCTGCCAAGTGAAGATGGGAACAGGTGATCTTGTACAAGTTGTGGGAAAAGGAACACTTGTAGTTGAGCCAAAACATGGAAGGAGGTACATAAATGAAGTGTTGTTAGTCCCTGGCTTAGATGAGAATTTACTAAGTGGTGGTCAAATTATGGAGCATGGTTACTATGTGCTATTTGAAGGAAATATGGTAGTGATTTTTTATGATAGCAATCTTGAAAATATTGTGGCTAAGGTGGTTATGACAGGAAATAGATTTTTTCCTTTGTCACTTAATTTTGTAAACCCTGTGGCAAGAAGAGCAAGCATATGTGAAGATTCTTGGATGTGGCATAGAAGACTTGGCCATTTGAATTTCACTAGTATGAAGAAGGTGCAACAAAAAGGAATGGTACTTGGTTTACCTAAAATTGCAGAAACAAAAAGTGTCTGTGAAGGTTGTGGAGCAAGAAAACATCACAAAGATTCCTTTCACAAGGAGAAAGTGTAAAGAGCTAGTTGTCCACTTGAACTTGTTCATACAGATGTATGTCGTCCTATGCAAAATGAGTCCATTGGTGGAATAAATACTTTCTCACATTCATTGATGATTTTTCAAGAATGTGTTGAGGTTATTTTCTCATAAACAAGTCCAATGTATTCAAGAAGTTTAAAACTTTTGTGTAGTTGCAGAGTGGTTACAAACATAAGAAGTTAAGAAGTGATAGAGGGGGAGAATACACCTCAAATGAATTCATTGAATTATGTATTGATTTGGGAATGGAGAGGCAATTAACTGTTGCCTACTCTACTCAGCAAAATAGAGTTGCTGAGAGAAGAAATAGGACTATAGGTGAGATGGCAAGATCCATGATGATAGAGAAGAAGATACCATTGAAGTTTTGGGCAGAAGCAGTCAATACTTCATGAAGGGAAATTTGTGGATTAACCGAGTTCATTAAGCAACATCATTAAGCATGCATTTAACAATTAAAGGCGGAAACATGCTTCTATGCACTTAAAACGAAACTTTACCCAAGAAAATTCAAAGCCTAGTAGATATGGTGAACCAAGACTCAAATCAAAACAAATTTTGAGTTGAGAAATCAAATACCTTTGTAGATTCCTCTTTGCCTAAGCAAAGGCTAATCACCCATGGAGAGGGCCTTCATTCCTTGCTTGGATGATGATGGATGAATCGGATTCTCCAAGTTCCCAAAGTAGGGAACCTCTAAGTCTCCACACCAAGGAGAGCCTTGATGAGAAGATGAGTGTCCTAGAGGAAATAGATTGCTAGCTAAATCCCTCTAGGGAGCCGGCCTCTTTGAGAGAAGAGAGAGCTTTCACTCTCTCAATTCTCCAAAAGAAAACCTCTTAGTTGAAATGTTATCAAGTTGCCATTATAACATCTCACAATGTAGTGGCAAACTTGCAATTAAAGCAAGTTTGCTACACATTCTCAAATGGCCGGCCATGTGGGTTCATTGGGCTCTTTGGGCCCTAATGTATTATTAGTCATTAAGTTGTCATACAACTTAAGTCAATGGGCTTGACGTTCGAAGCTCATTGGGCCTTAAAGCCCAAAACTAACCCGAGGTCTATAACGAACCTATTCGTTTGATTAATTAACATATTAATTAATCCTTGCCATAAATAATTAAACCATTTAATTATTCTTACTCATCTCCATTGTTTCATCAAACTCTACCTTACTCGGTGTACGATCCATTAGGTTCCTTTTAGCGAGGCAGTGGAGGATTAGAACTCTTTCAAATCAATTCTGAATTGAAACATACTTTCAATTCTCCCTTAAGTGATTATACACTTATAGGGCATCCACAAACCATGAGTGACACCTAGCGGTATGTCATGGCTACCCAAGCTAATCAGAAGAGGTGGAGAACCTATTCAGTTAGGATTGCAATGCAATACGGTCCTTCTCTAATACAATACTCTCGACCACATTGTTTGGTTTGATAGTTTATTCATGTCTACTACCCAATGTGATTCATTTACTTATATGATTACCTTGAATATGATTTGGAACGACTTCCTAAATCTTATTCATACTCTGGCCAGAGATTCTTAATCATATCATAGAGTATTCTCCCTCAAACGGTTTGAAGGTTAGAGATCCCTTGTTGCGCATTCACTTGCCTCCATGGCTAAGTAGTTTAACCCCAACTATGCCGTGGACACCCTCGGATGGGGTGACTTTGACATAATCAAAGATCAAGGACCTCACCACAAGACAACTGTGATGCCTCAGGTCAAAGGACTAATTTGCATTATCCCAACTATGAGTTCTCATGTGACATGATCATGAAAACTCATCGTTGATCGTGTTCAGTGGACTCATTCCTATTGAGCACCTACATGCTTATCTTGGTGTCAGTCACACCAATGACTCGAGACTAGTCACTCTCCCTGAGAGAAGATATAACATGTACTGATCTTAACGGACTGTCAATGCCCAATTGGCAATCCTATGATCAGGAACGTTTAGGATATGTCTATGAACGAGAATGGTCTCATGAACCTAACTTGTTTAGATTACATTCTCATAAGCACATATTCCTTGGACTTATTGTTTAAGCATATAACATTTATATGAGACTACTTTAAACAATAATCATTGCCCTTTATATTAAACTATATTAGTTTAACATTTGAAATGTCCGTAAAGTATCATCATATGATTGGTTTTAGGGCACATTTCCAACACTTCAGTATATCTGCAGAATAAATGTGGATAAAACACCATTTGAGGCTTTTACATGTAGAAAACCTTCTATAAAACACCTAAAAGTGTTTGGTTGTGTCTGTTATACACTCATTCCATCACAGTTAAGACAGAAACTTGATAACAAGGCTAGCAAGGGTATTTTCATGGGATATGGTAACTGTGAGAAAGGCTACAAAATCTATGACTTAAAAACCAAGAAAATTGTCCTTTTCATGAGTGTTGTATTCAGTGAGAGTGAAGTGTGAAATTGGAAAAAAGATCAAGTGGAGACAGTCACTATGCCTTTACATTTTAACTTGACTGAGGATGAGACACAAGAGGGTTTAGTTGATGAAGCATCAAGTCATTCAATCAAAAGTTATGCAGGACATTAGAGTCAACATTCAACTCTAAGCTCTACTCCTGTGAAACTAAGAAGTCTAGAAGAAACTTATGCAAAATTTAATATGTGTATTATTGAGCCTGAAAACTATCAGGAAGATCAAGCTTGGCAAGAGGCTATGAATGCAAAAATTGATATGATAAAAAAGAATGATACTTGGGAGTTGGTTGAAAGACCTGCAGATAAGCATGTGAAAGGAGTAAAATGGGTGTTCAAAGTCAAGCTAAACCTAGATGGAACGGTTCAGAAGCACAAGGCCAGATTAGTAACAAAAGGATATGCACAAAAACCTAGCATAGATTACAATGAAACCTTTGCTCTAGTGGCAAGGTTGGATACAATTCAAACTCTTATTGCACTTGCAACTCAAAAGGGTTGGAAATTGTACCAGTTAGATGTCAAGTATGCTTTCTTGAATGGAGTGCTTGAATAAAAAATAAACATTTATCAACCAAAGGGATTTGTTAAGGAATATGCTTCTCACAAGGTTTACAAACTGAGGAATGCTTCATATGGTCTAAAACAAGCTCCTAGAGCCTGGTACAGTGAGATTGACTCCTACCTCACAAGCTGCAAGTTTAAAGAAGCATCAGTGAAGCCACATTGTATAACAAAGCAGATGAAGATGATGGAATGCTCATTGTGTCAATTTATGTAGACGATATTATGTTCACTGGTAACAGTGTGAGATTACTCAATGGGTTCAAAGAGCAAATGATGCTCATGTATCAGATGACTGATTTAGGATTACTTCACCACTTCTTAGGTATGGGGATACTTCAATCTGATAAAAGTATCTTTATATATCAGAGTAAGTGTGCCAAGTCTTTGCTTGTGAAATTTGGTCTAAAGGATTGCAAGATAGGTGAAAAACTCAAGAAAGTGGATGGAAGTGAATTGATAGATGAGAGTGTCTACAGAAAAATTGTTGGAAGTCTGTTATACTTGACTGCAATAAGGCCTGATATAATGTATGCATCAATTTTGTTATCATGGTTCACGAACTCTTTTACAAGAAAACATATGGGAGTTGCAAGAAGAGTTCTGAGATATGTGCAGGGAACCTTGTGTTATGGCATTGAGTATATGAAAGGTAAAGCAGATGTCCTTGTTAGTTTCTATGATGCAGATTGGGCAGGAAGTGAAGATGACAGTAGAAGTACATCAGGATATGCATTTTCTTTTAGAAGTAGAGTGTTTTCATGGGCCTCTATGAACAAAATAGAGTTGCTCTATCAACTGCAGAAGCAACAGCACAATCCATGTGGTTAAGATTTGTGCTACTTTGGGGAAATGCAAGTTGATGAAACCCCTTTGTTCTGTGACAATATGTCAGCTTGTCAATGACTAAAAATCCTGTGTTTCACCAGAGGACAATACATATCAATCAAAAATTTCACTTCATCAGAGAGGCGTTGCTGGAGGAAGTTATTGATATAAAGTTCTGCAGAAGTGAGGAGCAACTTACAGATATCTTTACAAAAGCATTACATAGGGAAAGGTTCAACTCTCTGAGAATGAAGCTTGGAGTGAAGCCAGTAAGCAACTTACGAGAGGCTGTTGAGAATTAAGTTGCCAACTATCTAATTTGTCTGCATATGCAAAACCTAGAGAAGAAAATTGAAGAACACAGAAACTTTCCATTTTAGAAAAGTAGCTGTTAAGTTCAAATGTCCAATGGCTAGTTTATTTCCATTTTTTAGAAACTTTACAGCTGTAACTAGTTGTTGCTTGTAATTAGAAGGATGGTTGGATTTCCCCCAGGTGAAAGCACCATAGTGTTGGATGAAGAGCAACGATGTAAGGGAGACAGAAAATGATGGATCTCACCTACTCCCTACTCTCCTTATCTGCCAACCCTTTGTAGAAGAAAGATTGATCTTCATATTTTACAAAAATATCAGTGTGTTCTTCTTTTGTGTTTTCAAGGTTTTCAAATCCAAAACTCTTAAGATTTCTATTAAAATTAACGCTTAATCTACCATGCCTGGTATCATTTAACATTTCATTCCCACTTGCTACTCAACCAATGATAGTAAGCATCAAATTTATGACAACTAAGAAACAAATTGTAAAATTCCTTGTGAGGAGTCGTGCTATTGTCAAGTAGCACGTAAGTGAAGAAATCTCAAGCATTGATGAATGTGGGAAATCTCAGCCATCAATGGATCATATTTCTTCACGTGTGCACACACAACTGACACTAACATATTTCTTCCAATTAAAAATGCCATCATTTACTATTAGTTAACACTTTACTTCAAAAAAAATGAAAAATCGAAAAAGTGGGTAATATTTGTATTTGTAGGACTATACACACTCAAAGATCCTTTCAGAGAAAGAAGCGGTGGGGCACATTAACGATGAGCTTGAAGTAGTCAGCATTGTCTGTGGCCTTGGTGGGAGGGGACCCATTTCCCTACTACGCCTGACAGCATGGAAGTGCTCATTTCACAAAGCACAAAAAATTAGAGGAGGTACAGAACACAGATTTTTGGAGGAATTGTTGGGTAAAGTTCCATTTGTTCACATTGAAGATGTCTGTAAGGCGCACATATTATGCATGGAGAAGCCTTCCATCAGAGGCAAATTTCTATGTGTCGGTGCATATTTGTCATCGGCAGAAATAGCATCTAACTGGGAAAAAAATTACCCAGATATCAGAATAGCTAAAGAGTAAGTTACTAACTTATTCATACAAGTTATTATGAAAACTCTAGGGAATTGTTACATTGGATTTCTAAAACAGTAATCATGCACTACTCACAGTATGTTTTTGGAAGAGAAAAGTGCTTAATGACTTTTTTTGGAGTGCTAATAACAACTTCCATATTCTATAATGGTTCATAACATTAAGTATCCGGAAGTTTACGAGACTGTTTTGTTTTAGGTTTGTGGAAGATATAGAGAGAAATTTATTGGGTTCTTTCAAAGCTGAAGAAAATGATTCCAGTACAAATTTGATGCCAAGTAGATATTGGATGGGACTCTAAAGTGGGCACAAAAGATGGGTGAGTTTGCTTCCAGCTAAGATACTATATTGTACCCAAGTAACGATCAATGCCAAATAAATAACTTGCCTCTGATCAGTGATCAGTCAATTGTGGCAGTTAAGAAGTTAAAATTTTGATCTTATTTACTCAAAATTTGATCAAGAATGCAATTTTATTTCTTGAAATCAGCACTATTCCTCTTGGACCAAAGAATATACAGATCAATGAGACTAGAAGTGGTAAGAAGAAAAAGAAAGGTAAAGACACACAGAAATGCTACCTTACACACTACTTCTAAAATATAACTACCTAGGCAGAGGAAAGCTCTCTTCACAAGCCTCATTTTCTTCTCTCTGCAAATTTTTTTGGGTTTTTTTTCTTTCTAAAGTGGAGAGGGAAAAAGTTAACATTTTAAGCCAAATAATCTGGATTAAATTCCAAATCATCAATTGAGAAATCAAAATCTCCAATTGGTGAGTTGGTGACTGAAGTTGGAGCTGAGATTATCTCGGTGAGACCAGATTCGGAAGTCTGCACATCATGCGCTAGTCCGAAACTGCTCATGTGGCACGGTGACACCGCCAAGTAGTCCGACCCAAATGTTGCTGCTGGAGTTCCAAATACTGGAGCATAGCTATCCACCAAATTGTTCTCCATCATCGTTGCGCAGAAAATATGGTCCCCAACGTTTTCTGATTCAATCGAAGTGGAAGGGAAGGAGAATGATGGAAATATATCATTCTCTCTAGTGTCCAAATGTTCAGTTTTAACACTAAGCCCTGCTCTTCCAAAACTGAATGACATCTCTGGTGAAAATTGTTTCTGTTTTTTGACTACTAGGGTTCTATTTTGGTTGCCTTTTAACCCTTCTTTAACCCTAGCTAACTGAGAGACTTGGCTACAAGTATGGAGTCCCCTGTAGGTTAGCACAAAGGTTGTTGGGTCTGCATCTGATTTCTGAACTTGCTTGGTCGCTACACAACCCTGTGTGCCACGATGTGTGCATCTGTAGTAGCCTCTGCAATGCAAGAAAACAAAAACCCTCTTTAGAAATTAATTTATTCTCTCAGTAAATGTTACGTGCATTGTAGAATTCATTGAAAATGAAATATTAGATGGCATTTTCTTGAGTAAATATCAACGGTCCCAATTTAAGCCAAAGCACAAACGGCTGTTTTAGTGGTCCGTACATGGTTTATGTATGTACACGTCGTTGCAAGTAAGTTTTAGGCCGTCCATAGAGCATTTCCACTCATGCTAAATTGACATGGTTAGATCCCAAATCCAACTTAAAACACACCTCCACTCATTTTGGCAAGTCATGGCTGATGGAGCCTTGGCAGCAGTCATGTTGATTCTGAGTCCAAGTCCAGATCCATGACACTTACTTTTTCACAGTGAATGTATAGTGGGATAATCATAGCAACCTATTTTAAATTAATCTCATCCGTTAAATAATTGACGAATAGTAACAGCCATGACAATTACTATTCATAATAGGTGAGAGTGATAAAAAAAAGCCAAAATATTTTACTATTTAAGTGAATAACAACTGCCACAAATTCACTTTTAGACTAAAATTCACAAAATAAGTGAAAATGCTCGTAGGAGACTTGGATCAGTGACCAGGCCAAGACACATTTAATGCTAAAAGGTGCACAAAATAAGTGAAAATGCTCGTAGGAGACTTGGATCAGTGACCAGGCCAAGACACATTTAATGCTAAAAGGTGCTATACTGCTGTATGCTTAAGAATTTTCAAACCTATAGGCCAAAAAAAAAAACAGTAATTGTATATAGACCAACTTGCAAAAAACTTGAAGTGTCACATAAACCAAGTTGTCAGCAACCAAAAGTTTTTAGTATCCAGTTACAATCACATTTAGAGGTCCAACTTTCATACTACGTAGTATGAAATGCTACAATCATTGGATGGTTTGAATTCACGGAACCCACGTGACCCATATCATCCAAAACAATCCACGTCATCCAATGTTCGTAGTATTCCATACTACGTAGTATGGAAGAATTTTCGCACATTTAGATAAGTTCTAACTTCTAAGAACTTTTGTTGGATCAAATTTTAATGATACGTGTTATTTAATAGTACATGTTGTTGAATGGTTTAAGATTAATTTAGAACCCACCCCAAAAAATTTCAAACTTTTGTCTCCTTTATGTAATTGTAGAAATAAAAATGCCAAAAGAAAAATAAATTATCCTCTTTTTTGATATAATTCTTTTAGCAAAAAAGAAGAAAAAGAAAAGGTGTTTGGTGTTCAACAATTTTTATGGAGTCAAATAGTTCAAAATTCATTTAAAGTTCACCATAAATTAATTTAAAAATATTCAATAGTTCAATTATTAAATAGACTGACTAATGATTAAATCAGAATCGTATGATAAAAAATAAAAGGTATTTCCCACTATGAGCAAATAGAGACCTGACTTGTGTGATGCAGTATGACCCCGCATCTACCGTTAACCGGAATTCGGTCATCATAAATTAGATTAAATTACAACATCGTTCAAATAAAGAATTAGATTAAATTAAATCATCGCTCAAACAATGAATTAATAGTTCAAACTTCAAAAAGTAAAAGTTCTCACCTTGGATGATTAGCTCCAAGGATATCCTTTTGGCCATATTTTCTCCAAGTATAGCCATCATTAAGACTCCCATCTAACCCTGCTCCAGAGGAAACCCTCACTTCCTCAGTCCACCTGGGCAATGTTTTCCTGCAACACAAAAAAAATCCCAACAATTTGATCAATATCCAATTTCAACAATCAAATTGAACTAATAAAAAACTACCCATTTAACAAAATTAAACACCAAATAAAAAAAAATTACCTCTTCTTGAAGACATTTTTGTGCTTGCTATCCTGGTCAGAGATCTCACTCAATGGGCTACTATTGCCAAATGAAGTTGGTGATTCCAAAATACTTTCATGAGCTGGGATGTGCTTGGATTCTCCATCAGAGCCATCCCCACTACCTGTGAGCAGTGATAGTGCCTTGTCATATGAAAAAAGTATCTTTGAAATCAGAAAGTCTCTTGTTTCCTGTGAGGAAGAATGGTGGAGGTGGCTCATGAGCTGCTCAGCCAGCTCCTTCCCTTGTGTTAGCTCACCGGTTAGACTCTTTTGATCCCACTCCATGCTCTTTCTCTCCTCCATTTACAAAAAAGTGAACCCAAAAAAAAAAGTAATAATGCTTGAAGCACTATAGTTTTGAAAATTATGGAAAAGATGGATAAAATTGAGCTACAAACACCAAAGCTCCCAAATGAAGATTGATGGGTAGTTTGCTTAAGTAGAGAGAGAGACAGAGAGACAGAGAGAGAGAGTTGTGATGTTATGGAGAGAATAGAAATGCTGTGTGTTTGAATTTGTTTAGTGAAAGTGTGAGGAAGAAGGGGGTGGATATAGGATGAGAAAAGAGAAGGAAAAGAGACAGATTTGACTGGAGAAACTAAACTAATTTGATTTTCTTTTGCCTTAAGAAAATAAGACTAGTTTTTCTGGTTATGATCAACTTGTTGGGTAGTTAAGGCAAAATAGTAGAGATTTAAAGATAAATGTGTTCGAAAAGTCTTGCTGACCAATTCAACCCCAAAATTTCTATTAGACTCACAAACTCTCTCTCTCTCTCTCTCTCTCCTCTCTCTAAACTATAGTAGTGACTAGTGAGAAGCAACGCGGAAGAAGCTTTGAAGATTCTTGGTCTTATCCCTCCAGGGTTTAATTCAACACGCCCCTTTTGCAACTAATTAACGTGGGCAATTTTTATGGGTGATGTTGGAGCATGAGGTGCCATATAGACAGGCTACTCCGATACTATGTTCGAATGTGAACATTTAACTCCGATACTTTTAAAAAAAATCGATTTAACTTTTTTAGTATTGTTATTAACGTTCCAAAACATACATTGCTTTGTTATAAAGCATAATGAAGCAAATTCACTCGAAGAATGTATAATAATTTTTTGATAGTGCTAATAGCAACTAATGTGATTGGAAGCACCTTTGGATAGAAACATATATTCCACTTTGGTTCTTCATTTTTTATACAAGGCTCCAACTATAATGTCTTTGGTTTTTGTTGGTTGATTGGAATAATTACTTATGGCATCTTCGTCAGATGAATTTTATTTGTACATATTTTTTGAGATGGTAACCAAGTTGCTAATAACCTAGCTTCATCAGATATATTTACGCTTAATTTGTCAAAAAATGACTTTTATCATTCAATATGGGATGCTGATCTAAACATATAAAAAAAAAAATTTGAAGTTACGCGCTCAACATAATTAATACCTGATTCTCCAATAATATTCATTTATTTCAAAAACTAAAAATGACGTACAGTAGTGCGTAGTGTGAAAAGCTTTTGCTTACGTTGATGTTGATAGATAAAGGCCATGTGAGGCACGAACACGCACACACAAATGTGAATTTTTGTTGGAATATGAAATACCCACTTGAAGCTTTATTTTTCTATTACTCCTACATATTCAACTCTTCAACTAGCTCCATGTTGTATATTGTAATATATTCCTTAAAATGTCATATAGATCATCCATCAGTTCTTGTTTTTAGAGTTATCTTGTTGTTTTCACACCTAATTACATAAGAGAATGCTTTGAATATATCTATATTCTTCTCTTATACAAGATGTACAACTCTAACGTAAATAGGAAGAAAACTAATTTCACGGAATTACATGAGATTACACGGGATTAATATTAATTAGGAATCCTACTTATAATACAAAGTTAACACTCCCTCTCAAGTTGGTGCATATATGTTAGACATGCCCAACTTGTCTAGAAATCGTGCGAACTTGTCACTCGAAACCGCCTTGGTAAGAATATCTACCATTTGATTTTCAGTTCCAATTGTTGGCACCTCAATTACTTTATCTTCCAACTTCTCTTTAATGAAAAACCTGTGAACCTCAACATGTTTGGTCTTATCATGTTATATCGGATTGTGTGCAATATCACCAGCAGTTTTATTATCGCAGAATAATCTCATTGGCTGACTATGGTTAACTCCCAAATCTTGGAATAGAAGTTTAAGCCATAGTATCTCACAAATGCTGAGTGCACTGAACCTCTATACTCCGCTTCTGCACTGGACCTCGCAACTACATTTTGCTTCTTACTTCTCCATGTAACAAGGTTTCCTCCAACAAAGGTGAAATACCCTGATGTCGAGTGCTTGTCACCAGTTGAACCCGCTCAGTCAGCATCGATATAACCTTCAATTCTGAAATGACCATTCTTCTTGAATAAAATGCCTTTGTCAGGACTCCCCTTCCAATAGCTCAGAATTCTCATGATTACATTCATGTGTTGTTCTCCTGGATCATGCATATATTGACTAACAACGCATAAAGCATAAACAAGATCAGGTCTAGTATGTGCCAAATACATTAATCTGCCCACTAATATTTGATACCTCCCTTTGTAAACTGGTACTTGATTCGGATCAATACTCAGTTTTTTCCATTTTGCTAACAGAGTGGCTATAGGTTTACACACTAACATATTGGTTTCTTTCAACAAGTCAAGGACATATTTCCGTTGTGATAGAATTTCCAGTAACAACAAGACAAGTATTTATGCAAAGCTACACGTTCATCTGGATCATTTCCAGTAACAACTATGTCATCCACATACACAATGAGCACCATAAGTTTTCCATTTTGGCTCAGGAAAAGGGTGTGATCATAATTACTCTGCTATATCCAAACGCTCTCATGAACTTGGTAAACCTATCAAACCACGCTCTTGGAGATTGCTTTAACTCATACAACAATTTCCTGAGCCTTCACACCTTCTTCCTACACCTGTTAGGAACATTACTCCCTGGTGGAAGTTCCATGTAGAACTCTTCTATCAGATACCCATGTAAAAAAGCGTTCTTCACGTCAAATTGTTGTAACGGCTAGTCCAAATTTGCCGCCAAGGACAACAAAACACGAACAGTGTTGATCTTTGCCACTGGTGCAAACTTATCTGTATAGTCAAGCCTATACTTTTGTGTGTACCCTTTTGTCACCAACATCGCCTTAAAACGATCCAGTGTTCCATTAGCTTTGTACTTCACGGTATATACCCACTTGCATCCCACTGGTTTCTTGCTAGTTGGCAAGTCTGTTATTTCCTAGGTAGCATTCTTCTTCAATGATCTTAATTCCTCATTCATCGTTTCTTTCCAATCAGAGTCTGCTAAGGCCTCTTGCACAGTATTAGGAATAGATACAATAGATAATTGATATACAAACGACTTATTTGATTTCACAAGTGACAGGTTGACACGTAATTACTTAATGGATATAACACCCCCAGTTCTCAATCTGACCTATTCACAAGATATTTCTATTTACAATTAGAGTCAGCCTCATAAGTAGGTTTAGGAATACCTCGATTGATGCACTCTGGAACTCTACGTGGTGGTAGTGCATTTGGAGTTAGAGGCGATTGGTTATAGGTACTATTTGAAGATTGATATGCGGAAATCTGAATTGGGTCGACTGGGCTGACCTGCTCATTCAGGTCCACCTGTTGCTGCTAGTTTGCAGAACTGGGCTAGTCGGTTTGTGGATTGATATGATCACTAGAGTCAAGGCCAATTATGGCCTCATTGCTGGGATCAATCACGGACTGATCAGTTGCAAACATGGGAATGGGTTGATCACCCGCTGGCCCATTATCTAACATGGAACTTGAATGTTCACCCACTTCACATCCAGGAGCTATGAGAGTATAATAGTCAAGGGTCTGAACTTCTTCATTTCGCTTATCCTCCTAATGTGAGGACTCAAATGGACTATAATACATTTCATTTTCATGGAAAACCACATTCATGGTGACAATCATTTTCTTTATGGGTGGGTGGCAACATCGATAACATTTTTGAGCGGTGGCATACCCCAAAAACACACAATGAAAGGCCCGAGGCTCAAGTTTACTGTGGCGCTGAGGTGGATGAAGGTGTACAAACGCAACACATCCCAATACTCGTGCTGAAAGATTAGTGACTAGTGGACAATTAGTATGGGATGTGAGGGCATGAAATGGTGTCTGGAAGTTTACAGTTCGAGATAGGAGACGATTAATAAGTTAAGCAGCCGAAGTGAGAGCTTCACCCTAATAATGTAATGAAAGATGAGCCGCAAGCAGAAAAGCTCAAACAACTTCCAAAAGATGTTTATTTTTCCGCTCAGCAACACCATTCTGCTAGGGATATAGGGGCATGTGGTCTAATGCACAATACCATGTTTATCAAGGAAAGTACAAAGCTCCGCATTGACATATTTCCCACCATTGTCACTTTGGAGTACTTGAATATTCATTTTGTATTGCACCATAACCATTTGATGAAGCTTTTAAAAGGCAAAATTAACTTCATTTTTAGACTTTAGTAAAACAACCCAAGTCATGCGAGTATAATCATCAATAAAAGTTATAAACAAATGAGCTCCCCCAAAAGTAGCAATCTTAGATGGACCCCCATACATTAGAATGCACAATCATAAAAGGAACAAAATTTTATTTAGGCTTGATGGAAAAGAAGTGCAATGACAGGCCAAAATAACCAAACAATGTAAGGTAAGGGTTATTTGAGCAACCGATAATAAATTATAATTGAGTAAGGGAACCACAAGGACAATCTCAAGTGTCATGGTATCAGAAAGAGAAACAATGCCCTCCCCAACAACTGGGGTGGCATTACCATCAGCAACATGAACAATAGTCTAGGTAGACTATTTTAATGACTCAACCTCTCTAGAATCACAAGTCATATATTCGGTGGCTCCAAAATCAATTATCCACATACTATTCGCAATAGGAGTTGAGACATTTAAAGCCTTACCATCATTACCTGGAGCAGTAATCAGAGCAGGTGCCTCGGCAGCTATACGATCTGAGTCACCCTTAGTTTCAGCAATGGAGGCACAAAATTTGTTGCAGCGGGGATCGCGGGTCTTATCCCAATTCTCGGGATACCCAATCAACTCAAAACAACGACTCTTGGAGTGTCCTATTAGACCATAATGTGGGCATTTACCTGAAGGACGAAAGGTAGTGTCTCTTGATGTATTAGACCTGTCATGAATATTTTGGCCAGTTCAAGTTTTTCCTTGATGGTTCTCGAATCCTATTTGGTCAAACTGTGTGTCATATCCCGAACCTGCTCTGCCGTAACACAATATTGTCCGCTTTGGGCCACGCCCTCACGATTTTTTTTCTGAGAACTCACGAGCACCTTCCCAGTAGGTCACCCATCTTGGGATTGCTCTAGCCCAAATTTGCTTAACTTCAGAGTTTCAATGGAATCCGAAGCCAGTGAGCTCCCAAAAGGTCTCGTGCTAAATAGAGGTGGGCATGTAGATATAAGGCACATCACCCCCTTTTTGTTGGTCTATGTGGGATGTCACAATACACCCCACTTAAGGGGAACCGGGCATCCTCGCCGGCACATTCGCACCGAACGGCAGAATGGCTCTAATACCATTTTGTCACATCTCGGACCGACTCCGCTGTAGCACGATATTGTTTGTTTTAGGCCACGCCTTCACGGTTTTGTTTTTGGGAACTCACGAGCAACTTTCCAGTAGGTCACCCATCTTGGGATTGCTCTAACCCAAACTTGCTTAACTTTGGAGTTCCGATGGAATTCGAAGCTAGTGAGCTCCCAAAAGGCATCGTGATAAATGGGGGTGGACATGTATATATAAGGCACATCACTCCCTCTCCATTGGTCGATATGGGATGTCACACCGTGGCTGAGATCCACGAGCCTTTGCTAGCAGCAAGTTCATTCTTTTCTGGTTCAATTTTCATGGCCTCTATTCGGTCAGCTTCACGACGTTATGTACGCATAAGACGTTTGGAGCCTAAGCGGGGGATCCTTTCGCAATACTTCTCCTTGCACCTGGTCGAAATCATCTTCTAGACCGCCAAGGAATAAGTAAATTTTTTTGTCGCTCAGTTGATTTGTGATAAGCTTTGATGTCTTTCCCACATGCCATGGCCACTTTATTGAAGTAATCCAAAACTTGAAAAATTTCAGTCAATTCCCCATAATATGTGACCAAGGGACGACCATTTTGACGAAGGCGTGAAGCTTTCTAGTTTAGAATATAAATCCAAACTTCGTCACTCTCATCAAAATAAGACGTCTTAAGAGAGTCCCAAATATCTTTCAAAGTATGCAGGGGAATGTACCTCTTCATAATCTCCGGCTTCATTGATGACAATAACCATCTTTTAATAATTTGGTCCTCGAAGAACCAATCATCATACTTGGGATCATCCTTGTCTGGAGCCTTAATAAACCCACGAAGATACCCCATCTTCTTCGTTTTCGAATTATAGGTTTGGATGAAAGGAGCCCACCAATCATAGTTCTTCTCATCAAGCAACATACCAATGTTCAAATTCGAGTTATTCGATTGCACGGATTGCACCACAGCAAAAGCAACCACCTAAACATCATCATCACCAACCATGGATGAGGACTCATGTTGTCTGTGAGATTTTGCAGAGCAAGGAGTAAAGGTCTGGGTGGCTGATCAAGACTGGTTTTAATGGAATCTGGGCAGCAACCACACACGTCACTCAGTGTTCATTTAGAATTAAAGAGGAGTAGCAACGACAACAGGTGTTCATTGATCGAGGATAACAACAACCATAGTCGCTCGCTAGTCACGAGACTGTTAGTCCTTATCAGTCCATTCCATTAAAACACATAAGAATAAATACTAACCTTGACTAGTCGACATACTGATCAGAAAGAAGAACTTTAGAAGGAAAGAAACTCAAGACCTTCTCCTCACTACTGCACTTTAATCACGAAATTGTATGGGGTGTTTGGGGCTTTGTGATGATTGCAGAATGAGCAGGGACCTCAAGTATTTATATATAGGCATAAGTCTAATAGAGTCATACCTATAAACGGACTATACTAGAAACTTTAAAAGCCTACAACTGGAATACCAAAGCCTATGTGGAATCCTTAGTCCACAAGAAATCCCTTAATTACACCTAGTCAAATCCAGGTACATCACAAGTACAAGGTATAGTCATTATTAAACTCTAACCCTACTTGTTTCCTAAGTTAACTCTAACCCTGTTTGCTGGATCTATCATGCATGTTATAATGTGACAATGCAACTGATCAATTAACTTTGATTTTTTATAAACCTTTTACACCAAGCCTTTGCATTTGTTGTGCCAATATTGATGCAAAACATTCATAGAAAAACATTGATCAGATCCTTAAGTTTGTTTCAATGATTTTAACTTGATATTGAAACACTTTAATTTTGGTGTTTGAATTAGTTTGTAAAACTGCATAAGTGTTTTAGGGTTTGTTATGCAAGATTAGGGTTTTAGAACTTATAAGACTTTGAGTGAACACCGAACCCTAAGGCCAGATCAAACTAACCTTAAACAATTCCAACATACAATCACATATACTAGATTAAAACTAATTTGCAGTAAGCATATATATATATATATATATAATTTATCAGTTGACAATACATATGTATATAAGTAACTCTATTGCAAACCAGTAATTCATATACAAAAAGATCCATAAAGCATATATGAATGTAAACTTTAATGGAAATTGCAATAGCAAAGCAAAACGTAATCTGATATAACCTGATCGAATTGTTATAACAAGATATATAATGTTACAACAAACAAACTAATTTTATGAATAAGTCGAGTAAGTTGCAGCAGTATGTAAAAACCAGATCATGTCCAATAGAACTTAAGGCAATCAAAAACATGATATGGCAGAGGGGTTCACGATCTCATACATGTATGTATATATATATATATATATATATATATATATACAAACAATTCTTATGACAGTCGCATATATGTAAAACCAGAAATTACAGAAGAACATATATATGGCGACTGATTCCTTTATGGTTCTAATAGCACGAAACTATGCTCTGATACCACATGTTAGTCCTTATTAGTCCATGCCATTAAAACACATAAGAATAAATACTAACCTTGACTAGTTGACATACTGATCAGAGAGAAGAACTTTAGCAGGAAAGAAACTCGAGACCTTCTCCGAACTACTGCACTTTAATCACGAAACTGTATGGGGTGTTTGGGGCTTTGTGATGATTGCAGAATGAGCAAGAACCTCAAATATTTATATATAGGCATAAGTCTAATAGAGTCCTACCCATAAACGGACTATACTAGAAACCCTAAAAGCCTACAACTGGAATACTAAAGGCTACGTGGAATCCTTAGTCCACAAGAAATCCCTTAATTACACCTAGTCAAATCTGGGTATATCACAAGAGTTGGTGTACAAGGTATAGTCCTTATTAAACTCTAACCCTACTTGTTTCTTAAGTTAACCGTGAAACCAAATCCAGATAAAGATATATTAGGTATTAGCCTAACAGAGACAGCAACGACAATAGTTGCTCGCTGATCAAGAAACGACGCACCAAGCACAGTTGGGTTGCGGCAGTGCGCATCGTGGTTTTTCTTTTTTTCGACTCGGCTCTGGTGCCAAGTAGAGAATGCTTTGAATATATGTATATTCTTCTCAATGAGAGGTATTCAAGGTGTACAACCCTAAAGTAAATAGGAATAAAACTAATTTCACGGGATTACATGAGATTACATGAGATTACACGGGATTAATATTAATTAGGAATCCTACCTAAAATACAAAGTCAACAATTACTGGTATTTTATTTTAATTTGCTTTGATTGATGATGATGTGAAATTTTTTCCTACAACCATATTTTTCAAACTACAACGAATTTGATCATGACCTAACACACAAGGAGAAAACGTGCATATACATATATGTTCTATGGAATTTTTTTTTTTTTAATTCGAGTTTTTCATCTCACTTATCACCCATACCTACCACTATCTGGTTGAATTTTGTTTAGTTCATCTAGAAGATTAAATGCACATCACAGTCGCAGCTTATATTATATAAGGCAAAAGAGAATTAATTCATAAAAAAATAGATTAACTAAAGTGAATGAGCAACATATATCATTTTTTTAGCTCAAATAGTCAAGTTCAAGAGTATCAGTTTGCAACTCAAAATCTTGGGACTAGCTACAGTACTCGCAAGCATTGGATGCTCACACCGATCTCACCCTCCTTCTCCCCCTCTCTCCTCCCTCCTCCCTCTTTTTAATGGTGATATCGGTGTGAGCATTCAATGCTTGCGAGCACTGTAGCCTACTCCCAAAAGCTTGCATATATTATGATTTTCGACTTTTTCACTCTTTTCTCTGCTACCATTCTTTCTTTAGAAAATCATCTCATGCTAAAACCTTTTAGTCTTATCTCAAGGGATAAAAAGTTATCAGCTATGCCTCCTACTTTCATAACATTGCTAACAATCGATATGATGTCCTCTCGTTTTCACTCGAGGGTGGTAATTTTTACACACTCCGTTTTATTTCACACACATCCTGTTAGTTGTTAAATAGTTTTTTGTATAATTATATATAGGGTAATGATTTTTACACACCGAATTTTACCTTACACACACTCTCTCAAAAACTATTAAACAATTAAAAAGGTATGTGAGAGGTAAATGAATTGTGTGAAATCACCACCCCTCACTCTATTTAGATTTGAATTATAGTAGGCTTGTAAAAGTTTTGTACAGTTTTTATATAATAATGTGATATTATTCCACCTTATAATCATCATATTTCGAACTATTCATTTTTTTTTGTAATGATATGTTTGTTCAAAGAATATAATTTGCCTTGCTACTTGTTAAAATGACTTGTCCTTTTGCTTATTTTGCTTTC